>CM018696.1:92192649-92792649 GCA_009363875.1 Mikania micrantha
TCTTTGTATTAAAGGGCATGAACTAATAATAATCGTATATTCGTATGCATGGAATTCCCACCTCGAAATAGGCAACAAAAGATTCTTTGTATTAAAGGGCATGTATGAAAAATGGAAATAAAACATATATGTAATTAACAAAATTTTTCGGATCGACCTTACTAAATGAGTATATAAGAATTAGTCATAAATAAACATAATATAATACTAATTAATTAACAATAAGAGTATTTAAATAATAATAACTATTAAAGAATAAACATTATAAAATTATTAAAGTAATAAAATAATACTTAATAAATAATAAAACTATAAAATAGCAATAATAATTGAATATTTTTCGTTTTATGTTTCTATTTTTTGTCGAATCATTTTACGACAACGAATGTCGTTTTTTATTGTTTTACTTTATAACTTTTAACGTTGCATCCTTATATTTTGGTTCATATTTTTTGCGATTGACCCTTACCATTGTGACGGTTATATTTGTTATTTTATGCATTAATAACTGTTAAGGGTGTTTTAGGTAGGGGTTTTAATTTTCGTTATTTTATCATTGCCATTGTGATCGAAGTATACTCATATCGACATAGCAACATAAATCAATATTTTTTATATTTAGGTTCCGATTTTCTGCGATTGACACGAACTTTTGCGATGATTCGATTTATTATTTTAGAATAGAATAATAACTGTTGTGGGCATTTTTTGTTTACGTTTTGATTTTCGTGATTTTAATAGTAATAATCTTTGAATATTAATTACTATTAACTACTAAATATTATAAAATTATTTAAGTAATTATTGTGAATAGTAACAATAATTAATTAATAATAATAACTGTTAATTAATAAATACAATATAATACTAATTATTAATTAATTATAAGAGTATTTAAATAATAATAACTATTAAATAATAAATATTTTAAAATTAGCCACTCATCTCTAAGATTACAAAATCTAGGAAGAAAAAAATGTAGAAGAATGAAAGGGGAAGAATGAACACAACAAAGATTACAAACTCTAGAAATTTATATTTAGTTAATACCTACTAACCTCCTTTTCTAGCTTACTAATATTATCGATCACAACATCTTGATTCATAATCCCAACATTCGACAAGAACCCCCTTTTTTGTTGAATCCCTAATCACACGGCTTGAATTTAGGTTTGAAGCACTAGAACATGTCCGTTTTCTTCTCCTCCAAGGCTTCGATCTATGTAGAATGTTTCGTGATTAATCCCTTGGAAAAAAACTTCCCGTTAACATAAGACCAAAAACCTTTTCAGGCGATGTAATGGTGGTTGGAGGTGGTATGTCGCATTCATACATCAGATTAGATGGATCGTCGGAGGTGATAAATTGGGTTGACGGACATGGTCTGAGTGGGTCGCTGGAGGTGATAAAATGGGTATGCGAAGGTGGTAAGCAGACGACGTTTCTATGATGTTAGAGTTTTGAGAAATCAAATTTGATTTGTTAAAATCAAATACAATTAATTTTTAAGAGAAAAAAAAAGAAGCCTTAATTAATAATATATAAATTATATAAATAATTAGTTGCAAATTTTATAACTAATATTATCGGTTACAAACAAGCTTTATCAGAGTCGAGCTTTATCCGAGCTTTCTCCGAACGAGCTACGAGCTAGATCCATGACTTTTGGAACACCCTACGTTTGTCACGATCTTATAGCTATTCCAAGAAATTTTCTCGCCCATATTCTCCCAAGATCCTTAACTTTTTTCTCATTCTGAAACTTGATTATGTACCTTCTCTCAAAAGTTTTTCCCGCCCAATGTTTTAAACCATCCATCTCATATTGATGTAACATCTTAGGTTATTTTTGGTTACTCTGAAGTTGATCAGATGAAATGAGAGATATATTGGTATTGTATAGTTTTCCATATTGGTTGAAACTCTTTGAATGAATTAATTTAGAGCATTGGTTGTGTTGTTACATCCCCTTTGGGATTTTTAATGCAATAATTCATAATATAATTGATTTCCTTGAAATGAACAAGTCTTAACGAAATTTGTATTCGTTCATGGTTTAAGGTTCATCTTCCCAGCTTTCTGGTTGTAGCTTTACATATTCAGTGCAGTAAAGAAAAAAACACTGTTTTTTACCTTGAATATTTAATTATTTATCTCATATATACATGGTAAATCAAGTAATTTTATGTTAATAAACCGATGAAGATACTCTTTTAGTGATGGTTAAAATGGGGTTTGATAGAGACGCCCTCTTGGAGTCACTTTGCTACTGATTGCAAAATGATAACATTTTTTCTTCCTTTTTTTCCCTTAAAAATATATTAATATCTACAGTATTACATGGTTGATAATTCTTGAATATTATATAGGGTAGAATGGCATATTATTGCCACTGGGCAACACATTTCGTAACTTAAGTGACTATCTTGGAGTTGAATTCCAAAAATCTATTGTAATATTTTTTTTTTTTTTACACTTAGAATGCTTTGTATGAAGGGGAATGACTCTTAGCAATAATGAGTTTTTTAATGTTTGCTTAAATAGATTCTAATTTTGATTTTCAAGGGGTGGGTTAATCATTTCTGGATAATCAATTGTGTTTATATCATTTTTGGACAATAAATTTTATACTAGCTACAACAAAACTTATTATAGAAGTATAAAATGAAATAACACCATTACCCCTATTTAATACCCTTGAATATCTAAACATGCATATATATCCAAATTGTATATTTTTTTCTTGTTGGTTTCCGTTTGTATGATGGATTCAGCCGAAATGAGGCTGTTGCTTCAATAATACCACAATTATAAATTTAAAATAAAAAAGATTACAATTATAATTTGTTTCTATTAATGGTTTGGTAGCCTAGAGCGCATTTTGAATCCTAAATGTCAAGTACAACTATTAAGCTATCCACAGCGGTCACCCCACTGAAAATCATTCCTCACCGAAATTTCCTGCCACGTCA
Organism: Mikania micrantha; assembly: GCA_009363875.1. Taxonomy (NCBI): domain Eukaryota; kingdom Viridiplantae; phylum Streptophyta; class Magnoliopsida; order Asterales; family Asteraceae; genus Mikania; species Mikania micrantha. Next base: position 92,195,622 of record CM018696.1, read on the forward strand.
TCACCCCACTGAAAACCTTAAACCCCACAGTGGTCATCTCACTGAAAACCCTTCCCCACTATTTCCTTGGACCAATCAGAAAGCGAGAAAGAGAGCGGGGGCCGCTGAAGGGGGGCGGTGTTCCCGCTGATGGCCGCCGAAGTGGGCAACCCCACAAGAGGGGGCGGGGGAACCGCTGCGGGCGGTCTTACAATTCTTGAACGTGATTCAGCTAATGTAACATGTCTGGAACACCCAATTGCAGCTTTACAACACATGAGAAGACTTATATCCGCTGGATCTAGGTGTGTTAAAAAAAAATACGTATCCGAATTTCATATATTCAAAAATCCAAATCCAAAATATCAGAAAAGTTGGGATATATGAAAGTTCGGAAATTCGAATTCGGTTACTTATTTTGGAAATTTTTGGATAGTTCGGATATTCGATATCCGAAATAGTATTTTTTTCAGATATTGCTAATAATTTTTCGGATTTTCGGATATCCATTAAATATTCACTTAAGTTGAGATAACCCACAAAAATGATGTATAACATTAAGATTCCTTTCTTTTTTTAATTTTACACTAGATTTTCACATGTTTTCTCATTTATACGAGTTTTTTTTCCTAAATGGTGTAGCTGAAAAAAATATTTACCAAATATTTGTAGTTGAAAACTTATTACCAAATTGGGTGTGTTCTTTTATTTCATTACTTTTAACTAATCTAAAAAGAAAAAAAAATGATAAAGAAAAATGCTCATTTTAGAAAATAAGTTTTCAGATACACCTATTTGATAAATAATTTTTTCAACCACATATTTCGCAAAAAATTCCATTTATACTAAATAAAACCGAACATTAAATTTGGTAATAAATATATAATTTTGAAAACAAAAAATTCTAATGTGAATAACACGGTATTTACCTACTACTCAACTAGCACCTAACATTTCAACAACACTATTAGTCTATTACACCCCATATCAATTTTGGTGATTATTTTATCTTTTTTTTACTTTAAAAAAAAAAGCAGGATCTACAAGAAATAAGCTTTTAAGATCAAATGAATCATTTGCTTCATCTTCCACTCGCAAAAATTTAATAAAGGGAGTCGTCATTTACTTACTCTGATTTTTTTTTAAAGTCATAATTGTAAATTGTTAAAAATCCAATCAAGATCATCAAATATCGATTCTATAATTATAAAAGTTAAAAGTATCTAATATAAAACTATTCTAAACATAAAGGAGAAAATGTAATTTTCCCATAGAATTTATTATACAAATATAAATGACTAGTTTAGAATTTAGCCCTTTTATGGTCACTAAAAGGTTAGCTCTTAATAAATTATAGTCTCAGAAGTTAACAGTTACCTTAACTCTAAATGGTTAAAAGTTAACATTAATAGGTACTCTCTTTTAACCATTCAAACTTAATATTATCTCTTAACCTAGAGACTATGAACCATTAAGAGGTAGCTTTTTAAGCACTAAACACACCTTCATTAGAGCTTTTAACATCTTTGCTAACATACATTCTAAATCACAAGCTCTCAATCAAACTTGTAATTTTTAAAGATAATTTAATGCACAAGCATGCATATTAATGTTACATGCAAAAGCACCAATCAGCTAAAGTCGCATATCAAGATTATATAAATTTAATTTCCAATCGCTTAAAGAACCAAATCAAATATTTTGGTGAAACCTACCCAAAAGACTAATAAGTCGATCATAATATCAGTAATATACCAAGATCCACCAAATAAACAACAATGTGCTTGCTAGTCAAGTTCTATAGTAGTTGTCTCGTTCATCACCAACTGGCCACAAGAAAAGACTTAACGTAAAACAATCACAAATTATTCAGATATTAAAAGATAATGAAGTCTGAATGCGCACTAGAAAAACAGAATATTGAGCAATATAATGATCTTGATGAAATATATCAACTTAGGACATTTATATTCATAGATTATTATAATCGATCAAGGCCCTAATGTTTCAAAAATCCCAGCCTAAGATAATACCCTTTTATCACTTCATTAGCAAGAAATTTTCATGTTAAGCATTCTAAACAATAAAAAGAGGGGATTAATCAACTAATCTTTGCTATTATTCTACAATAGTAATCCCTTCAACAAATAGCTGTCCCTGCTCAATGTGTTGTAGGTTCTTAATTGCATGATATAAATAGCAATAATCACATTTTACAGTTTATTTAATACCTCACTAGGGTAGACAGAACCATCCAGCAGCCCCGTCAGGAAGGGTAAACAAACTTAACAAAGTGCAGACCTTGAGGAAAATGGGCTCAGGAAGCACCACAATTTAGGTCAAATTTAGTGATGAGAAGGAGAGGAAATCAAGATCAATGGTACGCCGTCCCCTCTATTGGGACCGATGCGGTAACCCTCCCTGTGATATTTTGGATCTATGATCTAGGGTTTTTGTTTATTGTTTTGCTGGATTTGTGATATTTTGAAATTGTGATTGTTGGGAGGTTTCTGGGGTACTTCTTGTGACTTTGGGCTCTAGTCTGTGTGTGCGTATTTCGTTCTGATTTTCTATGTGTGCATTATTGGTCCTTGTGGAGACTTGTAGATTTGACTTGGCAGCATAGACGGGATAACACATTATGATACTTTGAGATCGTGTCCAAGGAGGAGAGGTGCGGGTAGAGGGAGAAACAGGACGGGGGAGATTCTGCGCATAGGGTCATGGAACATCGGAACCCTAACTGGAAGAGTTTTGGAGCTGGTGGATGTACTCAGAAGACGCAAAGTCAAAGTAGCATGCCTGCAGGAGACAAGGTGGAAAGGAACAAAAGGAGTAGAATACAACGGATACAAGTTGTGGCACTCAGGATCTAATGGAGTAAAGAATGGAGTGAGATTCTTAGTTAGTAGAGAACTACAGGACCAGGTGGTGGAGGTAAGAAGATTCAATGACCGAATCATGATGCTGAGGATGGTGATAGGAGAGGAGGCAATAGCAGTAGTGAGTGCATACGCACCACATGTTGGGTTGGAAGAGAATGAAAGGAGAGAGTTTTGGGATTGCATGGACGAAGTGATGAGAAACATCCCAAGAGATGAGAAGGTTTGTATAGGAGGAGACTTCAATGGCCACATTGGGAAGGAGGAAGACGGGTTCTCCATGACGCATGGGGGCTTTGGTTTCGGATCCCGGAACGAGAGTGGGGTCACACTTTTAGAGTTTGCGGTGGCTCATAACCTCGGCATCATAAACTCTTTCTTTAAGAAGAGAGACTCACACTTGATCACGTTCAGCAGTGGAGGACATGACACTCAGATTGACTACCTCATGATGCGAAGAAACGATCGTGGCAGGTGGAGGGACTGCAAGGTATTCCCGGGAGAAACAGTGGTGTCGCAACATAAACTCTTGGCAATGGATATTGTTATGCGTAAGAGGCTCGTAGATGGGAACAGGAAGAACCCTCAGATTAAGTGGGGTGCCCTGAAGGGAGACAAGGTAGAGGTGTTCAGTAACAAGGTTCTAGAAGTGAGACATATCAGTATATGCGAAGACACAAATCAGTTATGGGATGAAATGGCCGAAAAGGTGACTAGAGCGGCAAAGGAGACACTTGGGATGACAACAGGTAACAAAAACGGGCAGAAGGAGTCGAGGTGGAATGAAGAGGTGCAGCTCAAGGTTAGAGCAACAAAGGTTCAGGGAGTTTGCCAGTTGTACGGAAACCACAGAGAGGGCACGACTGAAGACAAGGTACAAAGAGGCAAAGCGTGAGGCAAAGAAGACGGTTTCAGAAGCAAAAACCAAAGCTTATATAGAGATGTATAAACGCCTTGAAACTAAAGAGGGAGAACATGCCATGTTCAAGATTGCAAAGGCTAGAGAGAGAAAGAGGCAGGACCTGGGAGTAGTGAAATTCATAAAGGGTGAGGATGGACATGTTTTAGTAAAAGAGAATGAAATTAAAGACAGATGGCAGACATATTTCCACGACCTGTTCAACAAGAGCAACTATCAAGAAGAAGATGTAGGGAACACCACAAACACAGGAACAACTCCAAACAACTGTTATTGTAGACGTATCACCAAAGAAGAGGTTCTTACAGCTCTCAAGAGGATGGGAAGGAGAAAGGCGGTGGGACCTGACGATATTCCCATTGAGGTATGGAGATGTTTGGGGGAAGAAGGATTGGGGTGGTTGACATTGTTGTTCAACAATATACTCAAAACAGGTAAAATGTCAAACCAGTGGAGAAGTAGTATTTTAATTCCCCTATACAAGAACAAGGAAGACGCCCAATGTTGCGAAAATTACAGGGGGATCAAGTTGTTGAGCCATACTATGAAACTCTGGGAAAGGGTAATCGAGACAAGATTGAGAAGAGAAACCCAAGTTACGGCAAATCAATTTGGATTTATGCCAGGAAGATCGACAACGGAGGCGATACACATTTTGCGCCGATTAATGGAGAAATATAGGGAGAAGAGGAAGGACTTGCATATGGTATTCATCGATTTTGAGAAGGCGTACGACAGCGTACCACGGCAGGTGATTTGGGATAGCTTGGAGAGTAGAGGTATTCCTCAGAAGTATATTGAGGTCATCAAAGATACCTATGCAGCTGCTAAAACTAGTGTCAGAGCACCGGTGGGAGATACAGACTTCTTCCCAGTGGAGGTGGGACTACACCAAGGATCAGCATTAAGTCCCTTCCTTTTTGCAGTTATTCTTGATGAATTGTCGAGGTCTATTCAGGCTCATATCCCATGGTGTATGCTTTTCGCGGATGACATTGTCTTAGTGGCAGAAACGCAAGAGGAGTTAAATGTCCGTTTAGAAGAGTGGCGAACCGCTTTAGAACAAAGAGGCTTACGCATAAGTAGGACAAAAACGGAATACCTACATTGCCAGTTTAGTGGGGCAACCGAGGAAGATGAAGATGATCAGGTGACTATTAGAGGCCAAGAGGTGCCAAGGACGACAAAGTTCAAGTACCTAGGATCGTTTATACAAGCCAATGGAGATATTGACAGTGACGTAGCTCACCGGGTCCAGGCGGGTTGGAAAAAGTGGAGAGCAGCAACGAGCATCATATGCGACAAGAAGTTTCCAGAAAAACTCAAAGGTAAATTTTATAGAGTGGCAATCAGACCAGCCATGATGTACGGCACAGATTGTTGGCCGATTAAGAAGAACCAAGCGAGAAAGCTGGAGACAGCGGAGATGAGGATGCTCAGATGGATGTGCGGACACACAAGGATTGATCGGATAAGGAACGAAGTCTTCCGGGGAAGATTACAGGTGGCAAACATCACAGACAAGGTTAGAGAAGGAAGATTGAGATGGTTTGGGCATGTGAGGAGAAGAAACCAGGCGGCACCTGTACGAAAGGTAGAGCTTCTCACGGTGGAGGGGAAGAGGGGAAGGGGTCGACCGAGGTTGACATGGGATGAGCAGATTCGACACGATTTGACAGAGCTACAACTCTCTGAAGACATGATCTATGATAGGAGTACATGGAGACGTAGAATAAAGGTACTTGATACATAGAGCCTTTCCTGGGTTCCTAGATGTAGGGGTCGGGGGTTGTTGTTGTATCTTTGCTGGTTTTGGATATATGATATGTGTTTATATGTGCTATATGCATGCCGCGGGATGGGGGGTTGGCAGAGTTATTTGTTACATGTTGGTTTGTATGCTTGTGTATGGATACTTCCTGCTTGCTTTGATTGCTTGTTTTAGTGTCATGTTGGGTTATGGATTTTGTTTCCCCGCTGGTCTGTTTGTGTTGGGTTGATGTCTTGTATGGTTAATGCTTACCTGTTTACGTTTAACATGTTGGTGCTTCATGTTTGTGCTTTATGCTTCTTGTTTTGATTACATGTTTTCTAAAAATAAAAAAAAAAGCCGGACCACTGAGCCGGGGGACTCTTTCGAAGCAGCCTCTCTATTCTACTTGTAGATAGAGGTAAGGTGTGTCTTTATCTTTCCCCTCCCAGACCCCACTCTAAGTGGGATTTTACTGGGTACGCTTGTTGTTGTTGTTTTTTAAAACTACCTAGCAACACTCATAGGGCTAGCAATTTCAGACACGAACACGATAACACGACACGACTTTAACATGTTTCGTGTTTACCCTTAACATGTTTTGTGTCTAAAATAGGCCGACACGTTAAGACCTGTTTATTTTCGTGACTAAACAGGTAAAAATCCGTTAAGACCTGTTGGAACCTGTAAAGTCCTGTTAAGACCTATTTATAATTTAAAATGTAAAATAAATATATGATAAAATAGGTGGGTAACCGATTACCTTATAAAAATTTCTAATTCTCTAACTCTAGTTTTATTAACAGGTTCCTTAATAGTTTCTTTAACATATTCTTTAATTGGTCGTGTTCATGTTTGGAAAAATAGACATGATAATTTTTCGTGTCGTATTCGTGTCTACTCACTTCGTGTTTCGTGTCTTAACGAGTCATGTTTGACCCGTTAAGACAATCCTAGCTGCAACAGTTAACTTGCTTTTAAAACAGACCCTAATCCACAAAAATGAATACTGATAAGATATATCAAGAACAAAGCTTTTAAGGGGCCTGAAGGGGGCCTCGCCCCTGCTGTTTTTCTGCTCAGGAGGGTCAATAGAAGATATCCTGATAAGATAGACTGATAGACAATTGAAAGGAAGATATCTTGACAGATTGTACCCTTGAATTTGCAATAATAATTAGTGAAAATTTGAGAGCCTTAACCATACCAGGGTTGAAGAAAGAAAGCTGGTAAAGAAAACCAAAATAATACTCATAGAGGATGTGACTAGAACTTAGATGTGGCAAAACAAGCTAGATAATAGGTCAAAACAAGGGAATATAAATGAGTCAAACCAACTCACAAGCTACTTGGAATCAGCTTGCTAAAAGCTTGAATCGAGCCAAGATTAAACAAGCTTGAGCTTTTTATTAAAGCTTGATTAATATACAAGCCCGACCCTGAGCTTCACTTATCAAGCTCAAGTAGGCTCGTGAGCCAAAACAAGCATGTCAATTATATAATTGTTATTTAATAAATTAAATATATATTTAAATATTATTATTATTATTATTTATATAATTAGGATAATTTGTAAATTTGTGATGAATATTAAGTGATTGCAACCTCTAGTAAAATCAGCTCATCCAAAAAACGTTGATTGTTTTCTAAGGTGTTCATAGTATAATTTTCATAATCACATTTAATACTTATAAATATTTTTAAAATTCAAAGAAATTCCATAAAATGTAAGCAAGCCACAATTCAACCCGACCAAACCTGTTTAACATAAACTAAACTAAACATGCCTAGTAAAATAACACTCATTGTAGGGTATAAAAGAAGGTAAAATGAGGGCAGACCTTGCCTTTATCCTATAGGATAGAGAGGCTGCACCCATTGAAGGACATGTTTTAAAGCAAAAGCCTAAGGGGTTGTTTGTTTGCAGCTGAATGACATTAAGAGGTTACCTCTGAATGGTTCATAACCTCTTAACCATTCAGACTTAGGGTTACCTCTTAACCATTCAGAGGTTATGAACCATTACCAACCTCTTAACCATTTAGACTTAAGGATACTTTTTAACCATTCACATGCTATGAACCATTAAGAGGCTACCAAACAGGGCCTAAATGAATGTTCAGTTTTAGCTCATATTTTTAAATCTTATTTCACCCAGAAAAAAAATCAAGAGGCTAACAAGAAACCCTACGGGGACCTGGTGTTGCTCATATTGATAACTACCCTGATACGAACCTAGCTGTCAGAATGGGACCCATCTCCAATCCAAACCCAAAACCGTGAAAAATGAATTTCCCGCCAGAGTTCCAAATTAGTGGGGGAGTGGGAGAATGAAAGGAGGAAACTGCTGACATCATGGTGTTCTTGTTAGGCTTTAAATGTTCAGCTTTTATGTAGTTTTAGGTTGCCTTTGATTAAATTACTTATCTTGTATTCAAGTTAAGAGATTTGCCATCTCAAATCGGGCCGACTATCATAACTGTTTTTGTTTTTAGTTAATCGAATTTCGGGTTCTATCATTTGGTTTCATTGCCGGGAAACGAAGATGGTTCTGAACCGGAATAACGAGCGTGACAGTAGCGGCGAATCAATTTCAACGGAAAATCCAATCAATTTCGCAGGTGGCGAATCAATTCCACCTAGAAATCGAATGGCGCCTACAACCCGTAATTCGATTATTGCTGCTCAATTATCAACCATTTTCGCACGATTAGATGCCATCTTAGCACCCCCTGAACGAAGATATTGCTGCAATCAAGGCTTGGATGGATGAAAAGGAACCCGAGGCTGATCCTCAAGGTTCATTGATCGATTTGGTCAATAACACGACCGCTATGAAGGATGATGTTGCTGCGATTAAAGCCCAGACGGATGAAAAGGAACCTGAGGATGCACCTCAAGATCCATTGACAGATCTGGTCATGGAGGTCAATAACGGTGGCAGTCCCATGTCTAGTGTTGTAAAGTTCTTGAAAGTGATGCTTTTGAAGTACCTGAGGAGAAATATGCAGGAGAAATTCAAACAAACAAAGCCAAACAAGTATTGATGAACTGCTGCCCAGAAAATAGTCTCGAGGCCTTCGCTAATTCCAGTGATACGAGTCAGCTTTCGTCGCTACCAGAAGTCACCGAAGCATCATCGACAAAATCGAAGGTTCAGATTCTTATACCCGGTTGTGGCCACTCTCTACTTTATGAACAGTTATACAACGAAACAAAGCTAGATTTCGTTGTATTCCTAAAATTGATTTCTTGAAAGTGGTGATCAGAGATATGTTGAAGCAAGATGTGCGCTCTCGTCCTTGTATGCGGTGGAGGGTCATAGATTTTTTTTTGAACAGCGAAGGTCTCAATCGTGTGAACCCATTGTTTCCAGGCCATGTCACCAAGGTCCAGTTACCTGGACCTCCCATGAGCCACCACAACCACCCCAGGAGGAAACTCCACTGGGAAAACCCCCTGACCCCCTTCAGACCCCTTTTTCACTGCGGGAGGGATTTGAACCCATGACCTCCCATTTGGAAGAATCATGGGGTACCATTGAGGCAATGCCTCTTTGGTTTGAGGGTCATAGATAAGTCATTTGCATTGACTAGTCAAATAATTGTTGATAATGTGGTATATGATAAAGTTGATGGTCAACTTGGTCAACCATCTTTCTCCAATGACCATGTATTTCGAGGTTAACTTTTGAAAGATTAGAAGGCTTGATACAATCTGAAGGCATACTGACAAGTGAAGTATCTCAAAAGAAAATTGGTGAAAATTGGAAGGAAATTTTATAAAATTCACTCATTGTTGGATCTATGAAAAGGGTCAGCCTACACTTGAATGGCTTATTGCTTGGCGCAACCTGCCAAGTTATCCAGGGCTGGTTTCGGCCAGTCCCCAACAGTCTTCAACAATTTCATTCCCAAAAGCAATATCAACCCCTTCCGGCTGTCACAGTAACTGACCACGAACCTTAGCGGTGTCACCATACAAGGTTTTTGATACCGGTCCACGGGGCTTCCTTCGAGCTGATTCAAATCGACTTGAGGACAAGTCGTTTCTCCAGGCAGGAAGTATTGATACGAACCCAACTGTCAGAATGGGACCCATCTCCAATCCAAACCCAAAACCAAACCCGTGAACAATGAATTTCCCGCCCGAGTTCCAAATTAGTGGGGGAGTGGGAGAATGAAAGGAGGAAACTGCCGACATCATGGTGTTCTTGTTAGGCTTTAAATGTTCAGCTTTTATGTAGTTTTAGGTTGTCTTTGATTAAATTACTTATCTTGTATTCAAGTTAGGAGATTTGCCATCTCGAATCGGGCCGACTATCATAATTGTTTTTGTTTCTAGTTAATAGAATTTTGGGTTCTATCATCCCCCTTCAAATTATGCTAGTTAACACTTAACAGTTCATGGTTCAGAAAATTTAACCCAATAGACAAGTCCTAAAAGGAAACTTGTTACAGGGAAATTAGGAATACAAGATGAAAAATATTAAGAATACCTGTGCCATGCTTTCTTTAAAGCTATTACTAGCAGTTGCACTCAAACCTCTCTCTGCAAGCTCATAATACAATGTTAAGCCTTCTGGGCCATTAGTTTTATCCTTCTGCAAATATCTAAATAGATCAAGTTACAAATAAAAATGTAAGTTCCTTTTGCAGAATTCAAATAATATTTATTCCAACAAAATATAATACTAATACCTTTGCTGAACAAGTGTTTCCACCGCCTGCTTGGTGCTCCCAAAGTCAGTATTTCTCTCATCATCCTGGGACAAACCCAATCGCCCTAAATGGTGCCAAAGACTTTCTATGTTCCATAACCAACACAATAGATAATGTTAACGGAAACAAGAACCTTCCATTTGCTAAATGTTTTCTTGAAATCTAAATCACGGTTTATGACATTACGTGAAGCGGTTTTATGATACCTTCAGTAATTTTGCCTCCAGCAAGATTAACAATGCCAATAACAACAAATGTGAACCCAGTTAGATGTGAATTTTTAGTATCTTCAATGTGTTTTCTGTAGACTCCAGGGTCTAACTGACTTGTTATAATGTATGATTTTAAATCTGCAGAACCTGAAAAGCAGAAACTATTGTGTTATCTATGATTACTTGATTAGAATGTACGCCCTTTAACTAACAAGAATTCAAACATTAGGTAATCATGCAAATGTGTTTATCAATAAACTTGATTAGAATGTGTTATCTATGATTACTTGATTAGAATGTACGCCCTTTAACTATAAGTTAAGCTGATAGTAGTTGCTCACTTTGTGAAGAGCGAGCCTGATTAGTTGATGAAGGACGGGCCCGCTGCAGCTCCTTCAAATCATATCCAAAAATTGATGAGAGCTTTGTTGTAGCCTTGTTGAGAACAAGAGATGGAAGTGACCTGTTGTGATAATTTTTTGTGATTAGCTGAGTCAGCTCGTCCCTCTTGATTGGGCCTCCAGAATTTTGGTGTGTTTTAAAAAGAGCGTAACGTATAACTTCTGCAACAAGTTTGTCACCTTCCTGGACTCAAAAAAATGTAAAATGTCAAGAATGAATAAACCTTTTTGCATATATTAAAAAAATGTCTGAAGGACATCCTAACCTCTTCAGAAATGCCAAATTGGGAGAAATTTGGTTCAGTGGTTTCCATCCTGAAGGTAAAGACATGGCATATAATCATGTAACAATCCAAAACCCAACATAATTATATGTTAATATACAAACACGATGCAAAAAAGGCATGCTGATACAAGATAAATGAAATAAGAGGATTTCCTGTAATTCAATGCTTTCTGTGGGGTTGTATGGTGAGCGTGCTAAAAACGAATTATGAGAAATTGAGTAATCAGAATCAGAAGTATAGTGGTTAGCGGTTAGAAGAGCAAATAAAATTCTGTTTATTTAAAATAAAGAACAAGGGCATATAAATGCATAATCAAGAGCAAAGGTAAATCAAGGACATACAAAAGCACATTGAAAAGAAAAGGTAAAACAAGGGGCAAGAGCATATAAATGATAAATATTCAAGAATCCATGGCAGCACATGTCCTAGAATTACATATATTTAGGGTATTGTTTTATTTACACCTAGGCCCTGGGCAAGGCTTATGGACCTTGAGTAAGCTTGCCGCCTTCAACAACATAAGTAAAGATATAAATCCACACTTGCTGGTTGCACATGAGTCCCGTCAAATTTTTATGAAAAAAACCTTCATCATAGCTTTACAAATCATTTGTATTGCCCAATTTATCTTATTCAGGGCCATCTATCATTACATAGAGATTTTTACAAGTGAAATCTTCAACAAAGAAAAAACACAAGTGAATGCGAATCTGGGAATCCACACAAACCGTGTTTTGAGTATTGTCTAAACTTAATCACAATGCAAAATATTTTGATCATATGTTCCTTTTTAGCATCAAAAGAGCAAAATCCACTGATAGATAAAGCCAGTCATACAATCATTCACCGGCGTACTTATATTAACAGAGATACTCAAGATATTTATTTGAGTTATGAAGCTACAAACAGATAGCGTTGTTTACAAGATCGGTTTATTTGGTTCATTTTGTAGGGTTTTTGGCCTATCTGAAAATCAAACTGAATGGTTCAGTTATTAGGTTCTTTTGTAGGGTTTTAGACCTATCTGAAAACCAAACTGAGCCGAATTATAAGTTTGTCTGATCAAACGGAATTCATTCAGTTTCGGTTAAAAACTTAATTAAAACAAACCTTGATCAGAATGCAATCGCGGATATCGACACCGTCAAGTCCAAGTGTCCAACTGAATATAAATCAAACACTAATCTTGATGATGAATCTTGACATAGCAGAAAAACTTTACTTGATCGGAGGAAGAAAAGAAGACGGAATCGGATAAATTTACGATTAGGGTTTTGGTGTGCGTATGTGTAATCTATTTAGGTTAGGGAAATTAGTTAGCATCTTAGTGAAACACTATGCCCTAATCTCCATCGGTTGGAGAGTTTGAAGAGATGCTGAAGCGAGAATAAATACCTTTTGTTCAATAGTGCTGGTTATGGAGTGGAGACGTGGAGTGGTCGTTGCAGAAGCGCCTTTATTGCAGCTTCTTGACGAAGACGAAGAGACTGCTATACGACAGGCAACAAAAAGTGAGCGGGAATTTCACCCAAATTTGCTCTGGGACGGGGGATTATATTTTAAGGGGAGTCAGACATGATCCATGTTTAAAAGCTACCTCACACACCAAAGTTGTTTTGTCCTATCGGTACCCTTTGGTTATGGGTTCAAATCCCCTCAGGTGAAATAGGGGTTCTTAAAAGACCAGCGGTTTTTCGGTGCGGTTTTCTCCTGGGTGGTAGTGGGGTCTCAACGGAGATCATGGTAACTAAACATTGATGACGTGACCTGAAAATCAATTATTCACACGTTAAGATCAAATACTGTTAAAAAAAAACAAAACCTACCTCACAAATATTAGCATAGTTATAAAGAGACCTCTTTGCTTATATTATATACTAGATTAATAATCAGGTATTACACGAATTAAATAAAAAATAGAATAAATAATTATTAATGTAAGTTTATACAATATAATATAAAATATAATTGTCATTATGTATTTTATATACTTTTTAATGTTTTTTCTTTAAACATTTTGATTTAAATAATCGTTTTTAAAATTTTATACTCTTTGTTTTTTTAAAGTGCGTGTTTACTAATATTAATATATTTTTATTGTATTAAAAAAATCTTTTTTAATTTAAAAGTGTTTAAGAAGCATAATAAATATTTAATATTATGATTTAAATAATATGTATTTAATAGGAGAGAGAAGCGAGAATTATATTTTGAGGTATTTTAAGAACATGCCATGTGTTCTTATAAACATTTATTTCTTAAAATAGATAGATACTCGGTTATAAACTCACCAGGTTAGTAACATGTGTAACACATGGGTTGACATAGGCAGTGGTGAAGGCGTTTGAATGTAAGAGAAAATGATGTTGGCTTGGTGATACAAAAGCTGAGTGTGTTTTATTAAAGTAGCTTATCTAATGGTTAATCTATATTAACGTCAATTGATTATGTTAATTGTTTGTTTAGTGATTTAAATAAATAAAAAGTGCAATTCTTGCATTTTTTTTAATAAATTAATTAAATTAGAAGAATTAAATTTGTGTGAGAATTGTAAAATTATAAAATGTAGGGTGAAAAATGTAATTTTTGAAAGTCAGGTCCTAGATAGGTGCATCGTTGGGTCGGTGATCGAGGGACTTTGACCGCAAGTTGAGAAGTGATTGGCGGCCGAGTAAGTTGCCGAAAACGAGGGTCCAAGACTCCAAGTGGGCGGTTTTTACCGGGTCGTGTACTTGGAAATCAAGGTTCGAGACCTCAGCCATCAAACTCATAGTCCAGATCAAAATAGGTATGATCACGATTGGTAGTTTCCAAGCACCATTAGTAATTACCGATAATTCGTTGATTACAACTCAGTAGTTTTCAAGTATCCTTTGTTGGATTGTGGCATTATAAAAAAATAGAAAACAAAATAATAACTCTCTCCACGATCTGGCCATCTTCACGATCTAGATTGCCACCCAATTAGTGGGGAACTGGGGATAATTTTTCTTTTTCTTTTTTACTTTATCATATTTAGTTTTGGTTATAATCTTTTTTTTAATAAGTAGTAATAATTAACATTTTTGAAAAATCTAAAAATAGAGACTTTGATAAGTTTTTTTATGAACATGTCAGTATAAATTTTGTTAAAAACAAAACTCGTTTAAAAAATGTATTTTTTAATATAAAATAAATTTAAAAAATCACCGGTTAATGATATCTAAAACTTGGAGGTTTTTATCAGTTTAAAAGATTATCTGAATCAAACTCATTATCTAAAAAATTCGTTGTTTAAAAATATATATTTAATTTGAAAATTCATTATTTCTTCTTATAAAATAACTTTTAATAAAAACTAAAAATCATAAATTATATTTATTTAATAAAAACTAGGTTAGCACCCCGTGTACTACACGGGTTGAATGATAAAAATATATTAAACAATCATTAATGAAAATACAGGTAATATAAGATTTTTTTCATATAAAATATGGATAAAATTTTGTATAATCTAATAATTTAAGTAATAAAATAACTATATTATTTCTTTAAACAATAATTTTTTCAGATTTTGTTTCTTTATTTTTTCTAAATACTATTTTAAAAAATTGTATATTTTATAATAAGTTGGATTTGAATGTTTTTATAATATTAATATATTTTTAATGTATTATAAAATAAGTTTCTTAGTTTAAAAATGTAAAAAAAGTATTTAATATATAATATTACGGAGTATTATTTAATATGATGTGCATTTAATAGGAGAGAGCAGCGGGAAATCAAATTTGAGGTGCTCTATAATCACGCCATGTGTCATTAGAAACATCGATTTATTATAATAGATAGATTAGTAAAGATTGAGTTATTAGTTAGAGTGAAAAGTTAGGTTTGATTGTATTAGGGGTGAGCAAATAACCGAATTAACCGAATCGTAACCGAATTAACCGACTTAACCGAACCGATTTAACCGAACCGAACAATTAACCGACGGTTTGGTTAAGCATAATCGATTAACCGCACATTGCGGTTCGGTTTCGGTTTTGATGTATAAATTAACCGCATTAACCGAACCGAACCGATTGTTATATATTATTATTACTATTACTATTATTATTATTATTAATTAGTATATAATTCTTCAAAACATATGATGTTCTTCATGATATTAATCATATTAACACAGTAGATGCTATCAGTTTCACTTTATATATAGTAAAATACATCTTAATCATAACAGTTTATTAATCTTACTGATCACCGTTCCCTAAACTCATTATCACCACAAACAACCGAAGTAGCACATCGATGAAAAAATAAACATGTAATGAAAACTCACTATAAAAGGACAAGTTCGGCTATGAGATGACTTGATATATTAAAATTGGACTACACTCGACAAAAATACACATTATTTTAAATTTATTATTTTAGGTTATAATAGAATGGTTAATTAACCGATTTAACCGAAATTAACCGAAACCGGCGGTTAACCGAAGTGCGGTTAACCGCATATTGCGGTTCGGTTATGGTTTTAGAAATGTCATTAACCGCACATGCGGTTATGGTTTTGAAATTGGCCATAACCGCACCGAACCGCACCACGCACACCCCTAGATTGTATTATGTAGATGGAAGAGAACAAATTAGCTTTTTATCAAAAGGTTGGGTCGGATTGGATTGTGAATTGGGATTAGTTTCCAATCCAACCCCTCTTGGTCCACATTACAACAATCACCAAATCAAAAAGCCCCCAATTCGAACATTAATACAACCAATTCCAGTATATCCATATTTAATGTAAAGATAAACAAGTCTACAAGAATCGAACCATGCACATATTGCGATGATCTGTTAACCAATTTAGGGCATCTCACAGAGATTCTACGATCAAGAAACATAAAACTAGGATAATGAAACAAAAATTAAACTACAAACCATTCAACATAGAACCAAAAACATCAAATTTCGATATCCAAACACCCAATTTAAGAGACCATAACTACGAAAGCAAAGGATACCTGAACGAAAACCAAAAACAAAATGTATCACAACGATGATAGTCAGCATCGTGGGCTTCTTCAACGTGGGCTTCTACAGGATAACAATCAAAAACTGTTAATGAGTCGGAGGAAACTTTTCCATTGAGGGCATGTTTGAGATTCATTTGAAATACAAAAGGTCCTTTTAAACTTAATAAGCAATCTCAGGCCCTGTTAGGGATTGCTTATTTAAGTTTAAAAGATTTTTTTGTCAAAAGTGTTTATTAACTTATAACCTTTTGAAATGAAGTTTTTAAAATTGTGTTTGAATTAGTTTTTTCAAAACGAATATGAAAAATGACAAAAAAAAACATTTTTTAATTGACATTATTTTAAGGTTATTCGATAAAGGGTAGAAAGTGAGGTAGATTTGTAATTTTATGTTAATAAGTCAAAAGTCATTTTGAAAAGCTAGAATTTTTAGCTTTTAAAACACAACTTATTACCATTTTACAAAAAATTATTTTCAAAAGTCCTTTTAGGTTATGCAAACAACTTATTGACTTATTAGTTTTTTGTAAAATCATATAAATCAATAAGTCATTTTTAGATGAAATCTCAAATAGGGCTTCAACCATGCCCTGAATATAACATCTTAAGATGACAATTGAAAACATATTACCTATGAGTACCATTTTAATACGGGCTTTCTTCCCGTATACATCAAACACAAGTCATCCTCAGAAGCTGCCTCTAAAAGTTGGTAATTAATGCCAAAGCAGGAACATACTTTACAATAGAATGATATCATATATCCGCCATATTTCCAAATTGAAGCTGAATTCCGTGAATGAATCATAATCATAACTTCAACCATCTCAGCTAGCGAGAGTTGGGTCTCCTCATCATAGTCCAGCACGTTAAGCTGGCCTTTGATAGGGGTGTAACTAGCCATAAGGTATCTTGGGTTAGCCATGGTGTCATAGTTGGCAATAAGGGAGCTAGCAATGTCCCGGTTGCTGCATAAAAGGGGAAAAAAGTGCATGTAAACTTAAAATTATAAGCGAAGATTTTTTAGAAAAAAGAAAAGGCTGCAGCATACTATTTCCAGCCGGTTGGCAGATGAGAGTAAAAGTAGGTACAAAAAAACGTAATTTTTTTCTCAACCGTTATCAAATCTATCACATCACTAGTGTTGTTGTGTCGTTTCATGATATCAACTGCTTCCTTAACCAACAGATACAAATGATATGGAATACGATCAGGTTTAGTTCCAGCAGCATAAGAACCGAATTCAAATGGCCCCGTAAGGACTCTCCTGCCGCAAACACACCCCATATTCTTGTACTAAACAATCAAAACAAATAATTATTAGAATATTAACATCCATTAGCTCTATATACAATACATCCTTCAATGTTGAGTACGAGATTAACTAAGGTCAAGCTTCATGTCAAACTAAGATTCATATAACACAAGCTATTATTTCATCAGGCAACAAAAGTGTTGTCAAAAACATAGTTTTCTAAAACCATTTTTTCAAATTGATCACTTTTAACCAAAATAAATATAAGGTTTATGTGATTATATCAATTTTGATATGTACCTTTTCGAAAAACTCCTCATCTGACATCTCTTTTGTAGTGCGTTGGTTCTCATCACTACACTCCATACGTTGTTCCTAAATAATCAGAGCAAATAAATTAGAATAATAACATCTACTTGGTCAATAGTCTTTAAATGGTTAAAAAATATGGCTAGCTATGTTATCAAAATTACTCGCAAAATGTTATCAAAAACAGAAATTTCTAAAATCACCCTTGTTTCATAATTGTATTAAGAATTAATAGATACGAAATTTTGATATACAAAAAGTACATGTTCCTTCAATGACATTTCTTTTGTCAATGGTTTGTTTCCATTTTTATCCCCACCCAATTGCTTATTTCAGTAAAGGTTTTTTTTCCTTCCAACCGCCTTAACTCTTAAGTCAGCTTACGAAAGGGAGCTTCTAGTGATACAGAAATGGCATCATTATTTAATGGGCTATCATTTCTTCATCAAAACGGATCATTACACTCTCAAGTTTTTGTTGGAGAAGACGGTAACAACCACAGAACAGCAGCGTCTTTTGCTTAAACTGATGCCATAGGATTTCTCCAATATTCACCGAAAAAGGTTTAGAAAATAAGGGGCTGATGCTCTAAGAAGGCCGTAATTGTTAGCACTTTCCCTACCCTGATGTTTAGACGTCACGAACATTCAAACAACTTTAACTAGAGATCCTTATACAGACCAGCTGGTGCAGGACAAAACCTTGTGTCCATGCTATGCTTTAATTGATCAGTTGTTGTATTTCAAAGGGAGGGTGGTTGTCCCAAGCTATGCTTTAACACTGGTTTACCTCTTTCTAATCATCTAGATACTATCTTTGGTTGTGGTTGACAGGTTAAGTAAATATGCTTATTTCTTGTCCTTATCTCACCCGTTTACTTGTTTTGTGGAAATAACGTTAAAAGCATCGGATTGATTAACTTCAAACGATAACTTTGAGCCGGGGACTCATTCGAAGCAGCCTCTCTATCCCAACCGGGATAGGGGTAAGGTTTGTATCCATCCTTCTTCCCAGAGCCTACTGAAAAGTGGGAATATACTGGATAAGTTTGTTTGTTTTTTTCTCACCTGTTTACTGCCAAGAGTGTAGCTCATTTATTTTATCAGGAGGTTGTTCGACCACATGGTTTCCCACGTTCTATTGTTTCAGGATACGGTTTTCTTAAGTCATTTTTTGCAGGAGTTGTTTAGATTAAACTAAACTAAGCTCAAGATGAGTACCCGTTATCACCCTCATACGGACGGCCAAACTGAGGTTGTTAGTTATCACCCTCATATGGATGGCCAAACTGAGGTTGCTAACCGCTGTGTAGAAGCTTATCTCCGTTGTTTTGCACATGAACAACCCACCAAATGGAGCCACTTCTTAGCCTGGGCAAAAGTCTCCTATAATACTGGCTATCACAAGTTTAACAGGTACAACTCTTTTTCTGTTGTTTATGGTCGAGATTCTCCAAAGTTGCACCCATATGTGGCCGGAGATACGCATAATGCAGAATTGGAATCTCAGTTGCTCGCACAAGATGATATGTTGAAGTTGTTGAGAGCCAATTTACAGAAGGCACATGACCACATGAAAAATTAGGTTGATTTGAAAAGGAGAGAGTTATCTTTTGTAGTTGGCGATTTTGTGCAGTTGGCGATTTTGGGTTCCTAAAACTTCAACCTTATCGATAAAAGAGTTTGGCCAAGCGTAGTTATGAGAAACTATCTCCAAGGTTTTTCGGTCCTTATTGTATTAAGAGAAAAGTGGGCAATATGTCTTACAAGCTGTAAATTCCAATGATGCTCGTATTCCTCCGGTATCTCATGTTTTGACACTTAAACCAGTTCGGGTAATTATGTTCCAACCGGGATATTCCTTACCTATTTCTGGGATATTCCTTACCTATTTCTGAATATTGGGAATATGATTTACAACCTAATGTTGTGGTTTCTTATCGTTGGGCTAACGAGGCAGGGGTTAAGGTCCTTAAGTTGTTAATTGAGTGGAAGAATCATCCTATGGAGGAGGCTACATGGGAATCCTATGATAGTATGATTTGCTTGCAAGTCAATTTCTTAATTTTAGACTTGAGGAGAAGTCAACTTTTGGAGGGGGTGTATTGATAAGAACGCGGTTCGGGTTTATACCCGACACATGAAGAAGGTTGCTCTGGGAGTTAATATGGATCAGCTGAAGTTGGTATTTGACCAGGTCTTCAACCCACTAAACCGAGATCGAGGAATGCACAGGATAGTGGAGCGGTTACAATTGGAGTTGCTTAGTTTCTTTATTTAATTTATTTGATAGTTTAGTATTTTTCTTATGCATGTTTTGTTAATCTTGTTTTGTAATCGGAGATCATACCCTTTTCGAATTGGGTTAGCTGTTGGAATCTTTCAACTTTTGTCATATAGTTTGAAGAATCTATGAGATTCATACACACAAGCTAAGGTTATCAACTTTAACAAATTAACATAAACCTCGTGTCATATCGATTCCCTGTAACCAAATCAAGTATTTGGTTTATGTGACTATTAATTTGTGATCTATATATATACACACAAACATATAGCAATACCTGATCAAAATGTTCCTTAGATGGCATTTCCTTTTTACCAAGTTGGATCACATCACTACTTTCCATTATATGCACTTCCTAAACAATCGGAGCAATTAAATTAGAATAATAATATCTAATAGGTTGAAATGATGGCCTCAAAATGATTAAAAAATAAGGCTAGCTATGCTTCATGTTACAACACAGGCAAGCTATAACCTTATAATTACTCACCAAATGTTATCAAAAACATAATTTCAGAAAACCACCTTTGTTTCATAACTCATCATCATACTCAGTATAGCACATCATTAGCAAAGCTTAGACATAATCTGAGGAGGGTAAGATTTAGACGGACTAATTTTAAGGTTATTTTACTTAATTTTGTGAAATTAACATTAAAAGTTTTGTGATGGTCGGTTAAGATTTAGACGGCCTACTCTACCCCGTATGAATAGAGACTATTTCTAATGAAACTCCCGGCTCAAATTGCCTCATTAACCGACCATCACAAAACTTTTAATGTTAATTTCACAAAATTAAGTAAAATAACCTTAAAATTAGTGCAATTTTATTTTTGTCCCTCGAGGACCAACACATATTTACATATTATATGCTCTATGATCAATTAATAGGTCTATAAATTTTGATATACCCGTTCCTTGAACGACATCTCTTTTGTTTTCTCATTTTCATCATCATCATCATCATCCTCAGAAGTGTCCTCTAAATGTTGATAATCAACACGAAAGCAGGTACACATTTTAAGATAAAATGATACGCCATATTCATCCCACTGCATATATGTCTCAGGCAGGGCCGTCTCTGAGAAATTCGGTGCCCTGTGCGAATATTAAAAATGGGCCCTATGCGCGTGTGCGCACATATACAAATTGACGATAATTAAAACAACAGTAAAAATGATGCATTTTAATATTTCAAATAACCAGATAAAACGTATGCTCTTCTAGCATTTTTTGATGCAAACTTGTTGATTAAATCTCCATAATCCACATTGTCTAGTATCTCATTCTTAATAATATTATTGTCAATTCATTAAATCTTTTTTAAAACATTATCAATCGTAAGTATGACTTAAACAACTTCAATTTTGAAAAATTTTATTTCTGCAGATGTTACAGTGACCGGAATAGTCAACAAGATTCTATATGCAATTGATGCATTTGAAAAACAATCGACTTGTTTCAAATATTTTAAATATATATAATTAAAAGTTGAATTGTTATATTTGTTTGTTGTAAAATAAATTAAAATATATATAATATATACAATTTTTTAAAAATTTAGGGCCCTCCAAAAAATTGGGCCCTGTGCGGTCGCACCTCCCGCACATGCTCTAAGACCCCCTTGGTCTCAGGAGTAGGCGTCTTCCGTGAGTAAATAATATTTATAATTTCAGTAGTCTCCTCCAGTGAAAGATGAAAAACCTCATCATTACTACTAAGCTTCCTCATGTCCTTTAACTCGTAATGCTTCAGGCAAACAATTAGAGCAAATAAATCAGCCATTTTATTAAGCTTCGTTTTGTTTCAAGTCAATAACCTCAACATTACCGATGTGTTCCTGAGTTTATTAAAGGAGATAATAGAAAGGAAAAAAAAGGGAAAGAAATGAAAAGAAAAGAATGGATTTCTTTCCTTCAATTTCCATCCAAATCGAAAGGAAAGAAAAACTAAGTAATTTTGCTTAGGTTTCCTTTCAATTCCCTTCCTTTCTCTCCTTAAATGAAACTCGGGAACAGAGCGTACATCCATGGTGAGTACTAATTCAAATTTAGTAAAAGATTAAGTCTATATATACTTCAAGAAAACATAATAATTTTCTAATTCTTTGCTTTAGAACTCATTCATTTGCAATTCCTTTAGATTAAAATATTTAACCAGCTAATGTGTTGATCAGTTTCAAGAGATCATTTGAAACGAACATTTAACGAATGATTACAAACAAACCTACCGGTATATTCCTACTCTTCAGCAGGATATGTGAATTTAACGGGTGATTAATTAAAAAAAAACAATAACATTTGATGTATAATTAAAAAGTATTCTTACATCAGGAGATCTCCTCCTCTTACATGTTGAAGACGCCATCGCTCTCTTATTCTTGCTAACCAATTAACAATAACACACAAAATTTATAAAATCGTAATCGATCATCAAACACGCATATATATGAATGAAGAATATGAAATTCAATTCAATACGTACCCCCTCTTCTTGTTGTTGCCAAACAACATGCGACTGCAACATGTGATGAAAAGTACGATCAAACCCTTGGCACTCATAAGAACGTTTCGTGATGTTCCAACTTTTTTTCGTGAAAAGTGCTATGAAAAAAATAATACACTATTACTATATATGTAAATGAACAAAAATGTGTTTGAGAAACAACTTACATGTATTATTATTATGTATATAAGAAACATTGTCATATTTAGTGGCACTTCTCTCTTATATTAGCCACACATTTCCTCCTTTTTCGTATGTGACAATGTAGGGTTCTCCATTACTATTAGATAACAATTACAGATGTTACTTTGAGTAAACGCCCATTATAATTATAATTAAAAGCACATATTTTGTATAAAATGACATGACATAACATATTAAGATTCATTTTATTATCTTATTGGTTCATATGTTAGTCACCGAGTATAAACGAGTAGAAAAAGAAAAATTACATTTAATAATTATCTAAAAGTATAATTGTATGTATGACAAAATGAGTGGGTTGACCAACTGGTCAGGACGAGTTTTATGTAAAATCAATTTTGAAGATTATTTTATCTTTTTTACTCCAAAAAGCAAACAAGATCTTCATCTTTCTTTACAAATAAGTTTTCAGACATTATCCTTTATGTTTCGAAATATCAAAATCAGTCTTTTAAGTTTCCAAATGTTACAAACTCGGTCCTTTCTTCGTTAACTTTATTAATTATTAACATAATAGAAGACTAAATCTGAAAATTTATATAAACATAAAGGACCGAAAGTGAAATTTATTGAATTACTCGTATGATTTTTTTGGCATTTATGTTCATATTATGTTAATACTTAACAAAGTTAACGAATAAATGACCGATTTTACAAGATTTAAAAACTTAAAGGACTGATTTTAACATTTCAAAACATAAAGTACAATTTTTTAAATTTTTAAAAATATAGGACCAAAAGTGAAATTTACCCTCAAATAAATCATTTGCTTCATCTTCCATTGATCAAGGATGGCTTAGGATAGAAGTGGAAAAGTCAAAAGAAAGATATGGTTGAGAGAACATAGACGAAAAAAGATTTAATAAAGTGTCCAATCATTTTCAATTTTTCATTAACATTGATTTTTTTAAGGTAATAATTGTTACAAATTTAGAAAAGCATGTATCAATTATGTAGTTATTAATGTTATTGAATCTAATATGAAACTAGCCCTAAACATAAAGAAGTAAAAATGTAGTTTTCCAAAGATTTATTATACATATATAGACGACTAGTTTAGAATTTAGGCTTATGCATGTATAAGCACAACCTTAATTCGAGCTTTTGACATCTTTGACTAACACACACACACTTACTCTCAATCTATCCATCCAACTTGTAATTTCTAAAGATAATTTAATATAAAAGTATGCATTATAAAGGGACATATACAAAAACACCAATCACTAAAGTCACAAATCAAGATTATAGAAATTTTCCGATCGCTTAAAGCATCAAAACAAACTATTACTAAAACCTACCCAAAAGACGTAAAAATCGATTATATTCTCGGTAATATACTATGATCCACCAAGTAAACAATAATGTTCTTGTTGCTAGTCAAGCTCTATCGCAGTTGTGTCATTCATCACCAGCTGACCACCTGAAAAACGTTTTATGCAAAACAATCACATATTATTCAGATATTAAAAAGATAATAAAGTCAGAATGCATACAACAAAATAAAATATTGAGCAACATAAAGATCCTAATAAAATATAACAACTCAAGAAATTTATATTAATAAATTATTAAAATCAGTCAAGGCCCTAATGTTTCAAATATCCCAACCTAAGACATCCTTTTATCACTTCACTAGGAAATAATTTTCAAATTAAGCATTCTAAAAATGAGAAGTGGGGATTAATCAATTAATATTTTCTATTATTCTGCAATACTAATCACTTCAAAAAAAAAAAATTGCTGTCCCTACTCAATGTGTTAGATGTTCTTAATTTTCATGCATATGCCCGATATAAATAGCAATAATCACATTTTACAGTTTATTTCCATCTTTATTTGTTTATTTGTTAGTTAATTTAACATAACGATCAATGATTTTTTTTGAAATATAAAGGTGATTTTTGGGATAGAGAGGCTGCTTCAAAATAGTTTCTGTCTTAAAACTAGGATAATGAAACACAAATTAAACTACAAATCATTCAACATAGAACCACAAACATCAAATTTCGATATTCAAACACCCAATTTAAGAGATCATAACTACGAAAGCAAAGGATACCTGAACGAAGACCAGAAACAAAATGTATCACAACGATGATTGTCAGCAACGCGGGCTTCTTCAACGTGAGCTTCTACGGGATAACAATCAAAAACTGTTAATGAGTCGCAGGAAACTTTACCATTGAATATAATATCTTAAGATGACTATTGAAAACGTATGATATATTAGTACCATATAAATGGTGGCTTTCTTCCCGTATTCATCAAAGACACGTCATCCTCAGAAGCTCCCTCTAAAAGTTGGTAATTAATGCCAAAGTATGAACATATTTTACAATAGAATGATATCATATGTCCGCTCAATTTCCAAAATGAAGGAGACTTCCGGGAGTGAATAATACCCATAACTTCAACCATCTCAACTAACGAGAGCTTGGTCTCCTCATCGTAGTTCAGCGTATTAAGCGGGCCTTCGATAGGGGTGTAACCAGCCATAAGGTATCTAGGGTTAACCGTGGTGTCATAGCTGGCAATAAGGGAGCTAGCAATGTCCCGGTTGCTACATAAAAGGGGAAAAGAGTGCATGTAAACTTAAAATTGCAAGGGAAGATTTTTTAGAAAAAAGATAAGGCTGCAGCATACTAGTTCCAACCGGTTGGCAGATGAGAGTAAAAGTAGGTACAAAAAAAAGTAATTTTTTTCTCAACCGTTATCAAATCTATCACATCACTAGTGTTGTTGTGCCGTTTCATGATATCAACTGCTTCCTTAACCAACATATACAAATGATATGGAATACGATCAGGTGTAGTTCCAGAAGAATAAGAACCGAATTCAAATGGCCCCGTAAGGACTTCCCTGTATAAAACCATCTCCATATTCCTGAACTAAACAATCAACGCAAATAATAATTCGAATATTAACATCCAGTAGCTTTGTGATATATAGGAACCAAAATTGAAATAAAACAACTCATTGTATTATGAAACAAAATTGACCCAACTCGAGATGGGAAGTCTCCAATTACATCAAACTTCAAATAACAAAGAACAGGAAAAACCTTTAATGAAACCTTTCTACTACTATACTAATACGTAAACTACACCAGTTATCAAAATAAAACTACCCGCTAGGTAAGTATAGCGTACAAACTGAAATATTGTTAAAATGGATCAAACCCATCCGATTAGCTCACTGGATCCTTTTGATCCAGTCACCTGATTACTTTTCATTTTCTTTTTCTTCCTTGAATAAACCAACATAGGAGGATTCCAATTGCCTCTAAAATACATCGTTCAATGATGTGTACTGATTCAAATATCATAAGAGATTAACTAAGGCTAAGCTACATGTCAAACTAAGATTTAGAGAATATGTGTCGCATAATCCACCAATACCATCACCCGCTTATCACTCCACGTCATCATCACATTTGTTATAATCACCTCCTCATCAAGCCCCCATCATCCCTCCTTATTTTCCGCCTTTCTTCTCCCCCTTCTTCTCCTTCACGCCGTGAAGGTCTTCATAGGTTTGCCACCACATGGTGGTCACGCTCCTATGTGTAGTGGGGATTTGGGTGATGAGGGCGTGGAGGGTGGTCAAGCCCTTCTCACGCCTCATAACACATAGCCTTATACAACACAAACTATTATTTTATTAGGCAACAAAAGGTTTGTCAAAAAACATAATTTTCTAAAACCCTTGTTTTAAATTGATTCCTTTTAACCAAATCAAATCTTAGGTTTATGTGATTGTCATATATATATATATATATATATATTTATTGAAAACTCACTTAAGTTGAAAAAACCTTAAAAAAAAACCCTATGTAACAAAAGTTTTTTTTATAATTTTGTAACATTATTAGGATCATTTTTATCAAAAAAAATATAAAAAAGTGCCGACAAGAAATTTTAAAAAATAATAATAAAACAAAAATGTAACGCTAACGTAACTCTTTCTTCCAGACATGTACAGCGATGTTACGTCTGCGTTACATTGGTTTTTTATTAATTTTTTTAAAAAAATCTAGTCAGTGCTTTTTTATTTTTTTTTTATAAAAATGACCCTAATGATATAACAAAATTATAAAAAAAAATGAAAAAAAATTTTTTTTGATGGTTTTTTTCATTGTTTTCAAAGTTTTCTCAACTAAAGAAGTTTTCAAAATAACCCTCCCCTATATACATATTATAATATATATATATAGATAGAAATGATTGATGTTAATGTACAAAGTGCTAGTTTTGTAAAAAGTGTAAAAAACAAAGTGTTATTATAAATAACAAAGTGCTATTATAATATTAACAAAGTGTTATTATAATATTTAACAATTTTTTTGTTAATAATAACACTTTGTTATTTATAATAGCGCTTTTTTTACACCTTTTACAAAACTACGAATTTGTATTTGATCCTAATACATATAGATATATATACATATATAATAGTACCTTTTCTACAAACTCCTCATATGAAATCTCCTTTGTAGTGTTGGTCCACATCACTAGACTCCATACTTTGTTCCTAAACAATCAAAGCAAATAAGTTAGAATAATAACATCTCATCGATTGATGACCTCTAAATGGATAAAAAATAAGGCTAGCTATGCTTCATGTTACAACACAGGCTAGCTATAACCTTATAATCACTCACCAAATGTTATCAAAAACATAATTTCCAAAAACCACCCTCGTTTCATAACTCATCATGAATCATCATCATCATCATCATCATCATCATCATCATCATCATCATCATCATCATCATCATCATACTCATACTCAGTATATGTATATCTCATCAATAGTAAAGCTAAGATAGTATTTGAGGCAGTGGTGGATCCAATAATTTTTTTCAGTGGGTTCAATATTTTCAAATGTTTCAATTAGATAGAACCAAACATAAAAATTTTCGGGTCGGTTTGACGGTTCGGGTCTTGTAAGTTTCATCACATAATAACTGTGCGATATATTAAGTCAATAATTAAAAAAAACATCGTCATTAAAGAGTTCGGAGGTGCGGACTTAACACTCATTTAAGATTTCTGAGCTCCGGACCAAACATGAGTCAAGGGGTTGTTGCCCCCTTGCGGGGACTTAGGGGCAGCGCTCTTGGTGGGGTCCAAGGGGCTAAGTAACGGTCCCTCTGGCCAGCCAGCGGGCAGGAGTCAAGGGGCAGCGCCCTTTGTGGGATTCGGGACAACGCCCCGAAACTTAAACGAATTTTAGGAAGAAATATTGATTTCAGAAAGTGATTTTTAAAACGTCATCATTAAAGAGTTTGAAAATACATAGTGCATTTTCGTTTAATATTTCTGAGCTCCAAACCAAGCGGAAGTCAAGGGGTCACGCGCCTTTGCGGGGTCCAAGGTGGCGGTCCTGCTGGCCATTCAGCAGGCATGGGTCAAGGAGGCAACGCCCGTTGTAGGGTTCGGAGCAACGCCCCGAAACCTAAACGAAATTTGCTAAGTTAGTATGACCAAAATTAACTTGATTCGAGGGTTTAATTACTAATAACTACCATTTTGTTTGCTAAGTTTATATGACCGGAAAGTGATTTTAACAAGTTCATATAAAATATAATCATCGATTATCAAGATTTTTTCTAACAAATATCACTTGTCTCAATCAAGTTGACAAATTACTGTGAAAATTTCATTAATAATTCACTCTTAAAAATCTTAATGGTTCACTTCAGGATTCACCCCTAAAATATTAATGGGTTCACCCTATTGTTAAACTCTTTCGAAATTTTTTTCCTACTAACGAGCCGAAGCTCGGTGGGTTCCTGTGAACCCATTCTATCTATGTACATCCGCCACTGATTTGAGGAGTGTAAGATGTAGACAACCTAACCTCTATCCCGTAGAAATAAGGATGTTATTTACCCCAACATTTTTAACGTTAATTCACAAAAATGAAGTAAAATAACGTTAAAATTAGTGTGATTTTATTTTTGCACCTTGAAGACCAACGCATATCTACATTATGTAATCTATTATCAATTAATAGGTTTATAAATTTTGATGTACCCGTTCCTTCAGCGGCATTTCTTTTGTCTTCTCACTTTCATCATCATCATCATCCTCAGAAGTGTCCTCTAAATGCTGATAATCAAACACCAAAACAAGTACACATTTTAAGATAGAATGATATGCCATATTCATCCCACTGCATATATGTCTCAGGAGTAGGCGTCTTTCGTGAGCGAATAATCAGTATAATATCATCAATCTCCCTCGGTGAAAGATGAAAAGCCTCATCATTACTACTAAGCTCTATCATGTACTTTAGCTCGTAATGCTTCAGGTAAACAATTAGAGCAAATAAATCAGCCATTTTATTTAGCTTTGTTTTGTTTCAAGTCAATAGCCTCTACGTTACATCAATATGTTGAGTACTTATTCAAATATAGTAAAAGATTAATGCTATGTTTCCGAGTTTTTTTTAAGGAGAGAACAGAAAGAAAACATAAGAAAATAAAGGGAAAGGAAAAAAAAATAGAAAGCTTTCCTCCAATTTCTTTTCAAATCGGAAGAAAAAGAAAAACTAAAGAATTTTGCCTAGCTTTCCTTTTCTTTTCTTCTTTAAATGAAAACCAATGTTTTAAAAACCGGTTCGACCGGTTCAACCGCTTGCCGGTTAGTAATCTGGTACGAAACCTCCCGGTATTATGCAGGTTCTTTCGATTAATCGAGCCGGCGGTTTAATCCGGTTTTTCCGGTTTCAAAAAAATCACAAAATTTCGGGTTTTAAGCAATTTTCGGCTTTTAAGCGATCGTGAACTTGATACGTTTAACACGCCAATGTCATAATCCTATTATGCACTTTTATTTAAAAAAAATTATTATAATTTGAATACTTTTATATTGTTTTGGATGAATTTGAGTACTTTTTGAATTGATTTTGGATAAATTTGTATACTCTTTGTAAACTTATTTGAGTATAAGTTGTGTTTCTATAGAATTCCATAGTTAGTTAGTGTGTCCGGTTGAACCATTTTTTAGCCAAATCCAGTACACCTAGAATACCGATTTTTAAAACATTGATGAAAACACAAACATGTTTCTTTCTCCTTTTTCTTTTCTCTAGTTAAAAGTAAACTCTGTAACATAGCGTAAGTCTATGCTTCATGTCAAAGACCTATAATAACTATAATCTTTATGGAGAAAACATAATAATTTTTTTAATTCTTTGCTTCATAACTCATTCATTAACATTTCCTTTAGATTAAAATATTTAATGAGTTAATGTGTTTATTCTGAAACGAACAATTAACGGGTGATTAATTAAAACAAGACAACAACATTTGATGTATAATTAAAAAAGTATTCTTACATCTGGAGATCTCTTCTTACATGTTGAAGACGCCCTCGCTCTGTTATTCTTGCTAACCAATTAACAATAGGGTGTGGCTAAATGTACCACTCTTTTGAACTTGTCATACCCCCTCTCCTAAAATATTAAATATAAATTTGTTAAAATCAACCCTTCAACTATATAACACAACCAAAATACACCAAATATTATTTTTACTTTAAATTCTACTAAACGTATCCCCTCTTACTTGTCATACCCTATACAAAATATAAAATTAAATTCATCCAAAATCAGATTTAATTGTATGAACCCTAGTTCCTCTTTGTTCAAATTCGATTGAACTGAGGCCCGCTTGTTGTTACAAACATAGGGCTTTCGTTCCTCGAACAAAAACGAGTGTAATTGTATATGAAACACCTACCTTAGCTAACTAATTCATGTTCGTTGCTTGATGAACCGAAGTCGAACCGCCGGGTTCTTACATGCCTTTTTCTTGATTTGTGTTGAGATTGTGAATAACTTTTGTTTACGCAGAGAGTTTCGCAGAGGTTAAAGGATTGTTTGGGTTCAATTAATTTTGAGTTTTATGCTCGTTTTAATAGACTTTGAGTTTGAGTTCGACTATGGTTATTTAAGCTTAGATTTCATATTTATTTGATTTTTAAACGATGAATTGATGATGATAATGATTCCGTGATGTTTGAGTTTTGTAATAACAGTCCCTCACGTTTTTGTTTAAAGGTTTATGGATCTTTTTAGTTAATTAAAAACATAAGGTTTATTTGTATATATTTAAAAAACTTAAGGAGTGGGTACGACAAGTAAAAAATATACAAAGAGGGGTATATTTAGCATAACCCTTAACAATAACACACAATTTATAAAATCATAATCGATCAACAAAAAAGCATGAATATGAAGGAAGAATATGAAATTCGTACCCCGTATATTTGCCGCACATTTATTATTATGTATATGAACAAAAATGTGTTTGAGAAACAACTTACATGTATTATTATGTATAACAAGACATGGCCATATTTAGTGGCACTTCTCTCTTATATTTGCCGCACATTTCCTCCTTTTCGTATGTAACATCGTAGGTTTCTCCATTATTATTAAATTAAATAACAATTAGAGATGGTATTTTCAGTAAATGCCCCTTATAATTCATATTTTGTCTAAAATGACACGACATTACATATTAAGATTCACTTTATTATCTTATTAGTTGTTATGTTAGTCATTCGTGCAATACACGAGAGGAAAAAAGAAAAATTACCTTTAATAATTATCTAAAAGTATGATTGTTTGTTTGGTAAAATGAGCAGGTTGAGTAATAGGCCAGGATTAGTTTTAAGTAAAATCAATTTTGAAGATTATTTTATCGTTTTTACTTCAAAAGGCAAACAAGATCTTCATCTTTCTTTACAAATAAGTTTTTAGATCAAATAAATCATTTGCTTCATCTTCCATTGGTCAACAACGGTTTAGGATAAAAGTGGAAAAGTCAAAAGAGAGATATTGTTGAGAGAAGAAAGACGAAAAAAGATTTAATAAAGCGTCCAATTATTTTCTTTGACATTTATTTTTTAAGGTCAAAATTGTTACAAATTTAGAAAACATCCATCAATTATGTAATTATTAACGTGATTGAATCTAATATGAAACTAACCCTAAACATAAAGAAGTAAAAATGTGGTTTTCCAAAAATTTATTATACATGTATAATTTTAAAAGGTGTATGCAAAGATCTAATGAGAAACTATGAATATTACGTGAAAATCTGATGTGGCGTCTAATCATACGAACTTTTTGAGATATTGCATCAAGGATGGTCTGACATCATAAACAAATTTAAATCTGTAACTATTAATTATTATTTCTAAAATATATATTATCAATAAAGTAAATACTACAATTTGATGACTTACAACTTGAAATAAAAGCTACAATGATAAACAAGGCCTAGACTATTATGTCAATCCAAGTTAAAATACTGGGCATGTGTAATCACTTACCAAATCACATATATTCTATGAGGATTTATTAACTTATACAAAATCAGCGACCACATTTAGGTCTCAACAAATAACAATCAACAGAAGAGATCGAGTCTGTCTCGAAGAAAATTGTTGCAAAATTGATGACATGCCACTGCGAATAATTACTATTCGGCAGCCTTGGGTTTATGGGCATTGATCAGCTGTGTTTGCACATCAGCAGAAACAGGAGAGTGTTCTTTGTATTCCATGGTAAATTCACCCTTTCCCTGAACACACAAATATTGCTCATTTTAAAAATCAGGGTTCAACAAACGAGCATGTGGATCCGAATATCGTAAAATAATTTTTCAACTAACCTGTGTCATTGAACGTAAAGATGTCGAGTATCCAAACATGTTGTTCAGTGGAACCTGAAAGCCAAAAGTCAAGAAACCAAAAGGTTACAATATTAACCAATAGATATGACCAGTGTTGTAAAAATCGCTAATCGCTAGTCGGTCGGCAAGGTAGGGACTAGGGATTAATCGGGATTAATCGGATTGGAATTTTTATATAGAATTTTCAAAATTATACATATATACAAAACTTTATACATAAATTTTCAAATAAATCAAAGATTTTATCTAACTAAATCACATTGGGCCTATTAATATTAGTTTTTTTAAAGAAACCATGGCCCATCTCATCTACATATACCAACATAAAGCCCATTCATAAGAGAAGTCTGGTTCCTTGATCTCTCGTTCCCTCCCGTGTGCAGCTCGATGTGTTCGAATTAGGGTTACGGTGAAGATACATCAGGAGTTCGTCGGAATCATCGATCGTTCACATCTTCATCGTCAATCCATCTCGGAATCGTTGTTCACACCATAAATCGAAGGTTTGTTTTCGTTTCCCGTTCTCGGAATCGCAGGAAAACGGCCGATTTTTGCCCGATTAGGACCGATTACAACCGATTTCGTCCGGCTTTGACCACCGTTGACCGACTAGCGATTAATGACGATTAATTGACCTAGTAATCGCGATTTTTACAACACTGGATATGACTTTTCATGAGGTTGCAAGTTAAGAAAGGCTGATGGGCATGCTTTACTCACAAGGGCGTTAATGACAGAGTCATCTCCTTCCTGGTCGTTTCCAACTATTATACCTTTTCTCCTGTAAATTTATTAATATATTTTTATATATTATGTGATCAAAGAGACTTTAGATTTAATGGCAAAAATATCATTATAATAAGAAAGGCATATAGGTTGTTTTACCTGTTTAAGTCTCCAGCAACAGTGCCCTGAAATTCTGTTGGGACTTTCAATTCTACCGACATCACAGGTTCCAATATTACAGGTTTGCATTTAGCATAACACTGTTTCATCAAGCCACAAAGTTGATCAGTCCACAATTATTAAATTATCATTTGGAATAAATAGAGAAACATAAACTTTTCAAGAATATCAATTTTGGGGGAAAAAACCACTGTCACAGTTTTTAATTCTTCCCACAAACCTATATTAACTGAAGCAGGAAAATTTGGGAAAAAAAGAAAAGACCTGTCTAAAAGCATATATTGAAGCTAATCTGAAAGCAAGTTCACTCGAATCCACAGCATGAGAAGCACCATCTGTCAGAACAACACGAATATTCTCAACTGGGAATCCAATCAAAGAACCCCTGTAAATGCAAACAGGATCATTCTTGAAATAATTTGAATATTGATATATATAATTAACAGAACAGAATGATCAAGATTCTTTCAAAAGATCAGATACTTACGAATTAGCAGCTTCCCTGAAACCCTTCTCAATATGTGGGATAAAATTGGAAGGTACAGCTTGCCCTATCATCATATTCTCAAACTCAAATTTGGTCTCTGATCCTGCCGGAATTGGCTCCATATACCTGTTAATTATTAAACAGCCTATATCAAAAAAAGCATACGAACCAATGATGTGGTATTTTTGAATTATAACTACAGTAAATTGCTACCCGCACACCCTTCCATATTGACCTTGACCTCCACTTTGTTTTTTATGTAGATAATCGAATTCTGCACGTTGTGTAATCGTCTCTCTGAAGTTGACGCGGGGTTTTCCAACAGTCGCATCAACCTTGCAACAAGTAGACAGATGAATAACAATGATATTATATAGAAATTTTCAGCTAATTTTAAATGTTACCTTATACTCCCTCTTAATGCGCTCCACATAAACCTCCAAATGTAACTCTCCCATTCCAGATATAATTGTCTGTGCAAGAAAGCATCTACTTAAGTAAAAACATGATGGGTGGGTGGGTGTTCAAATGAGAACCAACAAGTTGTTGAGAAGCAAAAAGTATCATTTATAGCCACATGATTCAATACACATAAAATTACTACCTTCTACTTTAAGGAAGTTACTTGTATACCCTTTAAATCATGTAGTTATAATTAGTTCTTTTGGTTCTTCATTACTATTGATCGATGAAATATGCAGATTACCTGACCACTCTCGGGGTCTAATCCAACACGGAATGTAGGATCTTCTCTTTGAAACCGATTTAAAGCTTTTGAGAACTGACAATGTAAATGAATAATATTAAAAACTTACATAATCCAAAGTTACACACACTTGTAAGTTTAATGGCAATACATACTTGTTTTCCAGAATCTTTTGAAACTGGTGAAACTGCCAATGAAACAACTGGTTCTGGAACATTCATAGAAGTCATTGTGTATTTAACTGATCCATCCGTAAAAGTATCTCCTGATGCACAATCTAAACCAAATACTGCTACAATTTGACCCGCGTGAGCTTCTTGAATGTCCTAAGGATTACCAGATGAGACAATAACTAATCAGAAACATAAAAAAGATGACTTTCTATATTTAGAAAAGCATCATGTCTAAACAATCGCTACCTCCATGGAATCTGAATGCATCCGACCAAGCTTAGATACCTGAACAAATTTAAGTGAAAAGATATAGCAACCATATAAAAGAAACATGCTGTAGAATAATACGTCATTTTAAAAGTCAAAACTCACTTTAATTTTCTTCCCTGTATTGATATTGGTTATAAAATCACCTTTCCTAAGTACACCTTCATAGATTCTTCGTTAACACAAAATGACATTAATCATTCTGTAAAAAATAAACATAAACTTGAAAAGGTGGAATTTAAAAAAGAGAATACCTTAGATAAGTCAATTGACCAAATTGGCGTTCTTCAAGTTTAAAAGCCAATGCAACCATATGTCCAGCTGGTGTTCCAGATAACTTAACCTGTCAGTGTTGATGCACAAAGTAGTTACAAATTAGGGTAACTAAAATATATACAAGATAAACATGAAAGCAATTTTATCATTATTATTAAATACCTTCTCTTCTTTCTTTGACTGGTCAAGGGCAAAATTGTCAACTTCAAGTGGACAAGGCAAATAACAAAGAACACCATCAAGAAGCGGTTGTACTCCCTAAATAGGGGGGGGGGGGGAGAGAAACAACATTATGTCAATAGTAGTGCATGTTTTTTAAAATACAATTTCAATACATAAGTACTTATATAACCAGATTGCAGATTTTCAGCGGTTAATTAGAGTGGTAATCCTGCCATGTCAGCAAATACTTCATCTTTACTTTAGCTAAATTCTTTTAATAATTTTGCATGCTGAAAATGTGCTTCTTTGAAGGAAAAAACCTAGTAAAATAAACAAGGGCAAAATACAAAGCAAAGCAGTTTACCTTGTTCTTAAATGCACTGCCCATAAATACTGGTATAAATTTCTTTGATATAGTTGCTCGACGAATTGCAGCCTGTTCAACAATAAACCATATGATTACAAAGATTATATTAACCATAATTAAGTGCTTTCTGACCAATAAGATTAAACTTTATAATTAGTGTGCATCATATAATTTCAACAAATGCATCAACCAACGATATTAAGATTTTTTTAATCAAAACAATTAACATATAAAAATACACTATGGGATGAATTTTGACCATTTCCTTTTAAGCTAAAACTTTATTAAGCCCGTTTGACCTGTCATGGGTAAAAGGAACTTGTATCAACCAATTAATACTTATTGCAACAATCTACCGCTTTTTAATCCAACATACCTCAAGATCTGCAGATGCTATGGGTTCATCACTGAGAAATAATTCAGCAAGTTGATCATCAACATCAGAGACTGCTTCAATTAGTTCTCGTCGTTTTTCTGTAACCATTGCTAGCATATCAGCCGGAATTTCTTCAGTTACAACTTTTTCCCTAACAAAAATACAGAAAGATTAGCAACATTGTTATTACATCAAAAAAAGGTAGTTAATTTCTTCTTGTATATGATATAGTGCATCACCAGATTAAAGTTTAGAAAACAAACCCGCTAGAACCATGAAAATAATACGCCTTTAGTTGGACAAGATCTACAAGACCCTGAAAATCCTCTTCCAAGCCAATTGGGATTTGCACAGCTGCACTGTGATGTCGAAGCTTTTTCCTTGCCTTGAGGGAATATAAAAAAACAATTATAAAATAATGCGCAAACATCATCAGATGATACACTTCTATATGATCAGTTAACTATCATAGGATGGTAGAAAACTTGGTTAAATGATGATATCATGATGATGAAACTATACCTGATTGAGAACTTTCCATGGATCTGCCCCCATTCGATCTAATTTGTTAATAAATGCAACCCTAGGAACCTCATATCTTCTCATTTGTCTATCAACAGTAATTGATTGACTTTGCACACCACCAACACTACAGAGAACAAGGATTGCACCATCAAGAACACGCAAAGCTCTCTCAACTTCAATTGTAAAGTCCACGTGACCAGGAGTATCAATGATATTGATCTGCAACATTAAAAGTATTCTATCACAACCAAATAAAGTTATCCAGACAGAATGAATGATAGCAACCAGAGTTACATAGCATGGGAAGTGTATATTAATTTGATGTTAACTGAATTTCATCAACCAACTTTCCCAAAATTTGAGGGAATTGTTCCAGCTCTTTTTGGATTTATGTATCAACAGAACAATCTGGAAACGCAACGTAACCTTGTACCACGTCCGCCTAGTAACGTTGTCCACCCTCCACCACCCACCACCGTTCATACCATCGGCTTACAACTACTCAAGGTAAGACCTCCCCTCTTTTACCTTCACCGCCACGTCGCTGCTGCTCCATCTCCAATCTGCTGCCCCACCACCACCACTGGCTTCAACTATACAAGGTAATAACTCTCTCTCTCTCTCTCTCAATCATCCCCGATCTTCTGCTCCGCCGCCATCGCCGACACGATATCTAGCTCTCTCTTTCTCTCTAACCCTTTTATCTCTCTTTACCCCTCTTCTTCTACCCTAGACTGCCACACAGCCACCGCCCTCCTCTGCCCTAGACTACTACACAACCTCTACCACTCTTCTCTACCATACCAGCACTCCCTTTACCCTTCTCTCGCATCTCTTCCTCTCAACCTCCTCTGCTCTAGACTGCTACTCCACTACCTCCTTCTCCTAGTCAATAAACATCATATGCAATTCTTGCTTCTTCTCCCTATATTGTAACTTTAGTGGGGCCAACGAAGAGGATGATTAGGTGACTATTGGAGGCCAAAAAGTACGAAAAACAACAAAGTTTAGACCAAGACATCGATTGTGACGTAGCACATCGTGTCCTGGCAGGTTAATGCAAGTGGAGAGTGCCAATCAAGATAAATTTTCATAGTTGTCGTATGCTAGGCTATGTTGCATGGAACCGATTATTGGCCAATCAAGAAGACTCAAGGGAGAAAGTTGGAGACAACAAAGATGAGGATGCTGAGATAGATGTGTGGGCATACACAACTTCACTAGATAAGGAATTGAGTATTTAGGGAAAGATTAAGGGTAGCATGCATCTAAAATAAATTAAAGGAAGATTGAAATAGTTCGGGCAATTCCAATTCATAATACCAATATCAAATGCTCAAAACTAAAAAAATTGAGGTGGTTAGATGATAAAATATCAAATTTATTAAACCCCAATGCTTACCACGTTCTATCACTGTATCATACCAATCTTCTTCTTCTAAACACAACCTAACCCTAGGTCTAGCTCAACCAATTTGATCGATCAGTTTCATCATTCAAGGTTGTAACTGCATCCCAACTTCTTCTGCGACCTCATGGATCTCATCAATTGGGTCAAGTTCGAATCAAGCAAGAAAAATCATGGCGCAATTCACTGTTCGTTTTAGGTTTGATGTACCAGAATTGGTTGGTAGGCAACTCGAATTAAAGCAAAACACAATTTTATTTGCCATAGGAAGTTAGGAACAATTTCAATTGATAATTAGGAACATCAATTTCATGATCCAAATAGTGAACCGGACCGTTCCCATACCTGGGACGCAGATCATGGCTACCTTTGCATAAAATTGCACCTATTATGCAGAGAGGCGGTATCCTTTATTTTTGCGCCTAGGCACGCACCCGAGCACTTGTAACAACATGGCCTTAAACTATTAAGAAGTGACGCACATAGTAGCTATTTGTTACCTGCTAAAGAAATAAACTCAAAGAGACGAGTTACAAAATTATAAGGCCACAAATCATACTATGCTTACGGTCACATCATGAACTTCAAATTTTTTTTTGTTAAAAACTTTACAAAAATTAGCCGCTACATCTTTCAGCCTTTTCAACTAAATTCATACATCATAATTCCTAGAAATGATCATTTCACCATTTACCTCAGCTAGCGTAAATCAAGTTCATGCTGAACAAAATTAAATACAAATAAATTCAATTGCTTGATGTTTCAAGAACAAGCATAAACACAAGTTGTCGATGAATTCCACAAACAAAAATACGCATCGAATTTGAATCTTCGGAGACCATTTGAACTTCAAAAACTGATGATCTCCTTAAACTTTACTGTTTTCGCATTCAAAATCAGTAAAATAGTCTTCAAAACCACAAACAATGAAAAAAGAAAAAATCACCTGATAATCTTTCCAAGTGCAATAAGTAGCAGCAGACTGAATCGTAATCCCTTTCTCCCGCTCCAATTCCATCGAATCCATCTTCGCGCCAACGCCATCTTTCCCTCTAACCTCATGAATCTCATGAATCCTTCCGGTGTAAAATAAAACCCTCTCCGTAAGCGTCGTTTTTCCCGAATCAATATGAGCCGAAATCCCGATGTTTCTAACCCTATTCATCGACTCCCTCCACCATGGATCCTTATCATCCTTCACTCTCAGGGATGGTGCGGCGGAGTAGTGACGATGGAGATGGAGGAGGGCAGTGATCGGTGATGATGGTGCCGGTGATCTGGACGATGGATAGATGGATGAACGCAGGGTGTACAGTAGACGCGTGGTAGATGATCGAGATCGAGCCATGGTGTTAGGGTTTAGAGGCGCAGTGATAAACCCTACTGGTTTTGCGAGGAAGAAGGTGGAAGACGATGGCGGCCGGGTTTGCAACTGCAAAATAATTTTATTTATCAGGAATTAGATAAATATCATTAAAAAAAAAAAGGTTGATCGTATTCACAGGCTAACAGCCCAAAAAAAAAAAAACTAAACTGTGATTTTGATTTTAGATTTTTAACTGTATTTGAATTTCAAATTTGGTAATTGATTTGACACTTTTTTGATTAGTTTATTTAATTAAATCAATTAAAATTAATTTTGATAAAAAATTATTATTTTTATTACTAATATTTAAAGATTCTAAACATATTAAACTTTACCTGTTTGTTTGATATTTATGATGTTTGTTTGGTTATATTTGGTTTGTTTGTTTTTAAACAAAATTGAATCAAATTGAATTTCGTTGAATTCGGTTCGTTTAACAATCTTTTGACATAGTTTTGGTTTGGTTTTTGATTATAGATTAAAAAAAAAGTAGAAAACCTATTAAGCCAAACAAACCAATGAACACCTCCACCAAATTAAAAACGTTTTTTGTTTAACATTTTTTTTGAACGTCGAATGTCTCAATCGTATGAACACACTGTTTTCAGGCCATGTCACCAAGGTCTAGTTACCTAGACCTTCCATGAGCCACTACAACCACCCCAAGAGGAAACCCCACTGGGAAAACCCCTGACCCACCACAGACCATTTTTTTGCTGCGGAAAGAATTTGAACCCGAGACCTCCTATTTGGAAGAATCTTGACCTACTATTGAGGCAATGCATCTTTGGTTTTTGTTTAACATTTAAAAATGAAAAATTAAAAGTATTTAAAAGAACATAAATCATTTATCGAAGGTTATTAGGTCTTCTTCTTAGGGCTATAAATGTGATATAACAAATATGCGGTTGATAATTGAATTTTAAGAAGTTTTAGTCTGATTCATGTAAATACAGTTTACTTTAAATTTGTCTCAATTTGGTTCTCGATATAAGACTACACGCAGCGGTCAAGCCGCTGGCCCCGCGGCTCTGCTCCCCGCCGCGGCCTCACGCGGGAACACCGCCCCCTGCGTAGCGGCCCCCGCCCACGAGCCTCCCACGGCCCCCGCTTCCCGTGCGTGATACTTGAACCTGATTGGTTGATTTCAAATTTTGTGGGCCCATCCTTTTTAACGGCTAGATATTAAAAAAAATAATAATAATAATAAAATCAATCTTTATATAAACCACTCATTTCAACCATTTTACACACTCATTTTCATTCAAAACTCTCTTAATTTTTATTCATTTTTATTATTAAAATGTCATCATCCTCTACGGTGTTCTCATCTTCTGATAGCGAGGGTATTGATCTTTTTATCTCGACTTTGTCTACCATGGCTCAAGAAAACGCTTATCAGATTCCTCGGCCTATAATTAGAAGAATTCAAATTAATCGAGACAGGGAAGCGGGGCATGATCTGTTGATGCGTCATTATTTTGGGCCCGAACCGTTGTATAATGAGACGTTGTTCAAGAGGCGTTTCAGGATGCAACGACCTCTATTTGAACGTATCGTGAACGATCTGGAGGTTGCGGATACTTATTTTCAATTGAGATGGGATGCTCGCGGCAAGCGAGGATTTACACCGTTACAAAAGTGTACGTCGGCTATTCGACAATTGGCATACGGGAGTACTGCAGACTTAATGGACGACTATTTACAGATGTCAGACAACACTTCCAGAGAGTGCCTTTATAATTTATGTAAGAATATCCGTCGACTCTATGGTCCTAAATATTTGCGCAAACCAAAGTATAATGATGTTATGAATTTGTATGAACACCATGAAAATTATCATGGGTTTCCCGGTATGCTTGGTAGTATTGATTGTATGCACTGGGATTGGGAAAATTGTCCGGTTGCATGGAGAGGACAATTTATGAGAGGCGATCACGGATGCCCCTCGATTATTCTTGAAGCAGTTGCTTCACATGATTTATGGATTTGGCATGCATATTTTGGCATGCCCGGTGCGAATAACGACATAAACGTTCTAAACTCGTCGCCGTTACTCAATGATATGGAAAACGGTGTGTTTCCACAATCATCGTTTTTTTTGTAACGATAACGAATACGCTCACGGTTACTATCTTGCTGACGGGATTTACCCAGAATGGTCGGTTTTTATGCAAACAATAACATGTCCAACAACCTTTAAACGGAAAAGGTTTCAAGTAGCACAAGAGGGTGCAAGGAAGGATATTGAGCGGGCTTTTGATGTTCTTAAAAAAAGATTTCATATTATAAAAAATCCGGCTAGAGCATGGCATCCTAAAAAAATTAGATCCGTTATGTATGCATGTATCATAATACACAATATGATACTTGAATGTGAGGGCAAGTCGATTAGCCCGTTTGTTCCCGATGAAGACGAACCGCCATCTCCTTTTGACATTGATGACCCGCGTAGAGATAACCAAATTTTGGCGTTGCGAAACAAAAGCATTCACGAGTCGTTAAAAGCCGATTTGGTCGAACATATCGAAAGGGTTCGCACCGATATTGTCGTTCGTAGCATCTAAGCCGACTAGTATATTTTTAATATGTTATTGTTTTTTTTAATGTAATGTGTGTTTTTTTGTAAAATATTGAATTATTGTTAAATTAGAGTAATTTTTTTATTTAATTTTAATTGTTGATGACGTGGAATAGTGGGGAATGGTTTTCAGTGGGGTGACCATTGTAGGTGTTAAAGGTTTTCAGTGGGGTGATGACGTGGCAGGAAATTTCAGTGGGGAAGGGTTTTCAGTGGGGTGACCGTTGTGGATAGCCTAAGGCCACTCGGAGTGGTACTCGGAAAGGAGTCGGGGTGAGCTTTGCCGGTTCGGGGAAGAACGGGAACACCGCCCCCCCCCCCGGTGCGGAAATGGGGTGGGGTAATTCGAGGACTCCTCACCGATTGAAGCCGAGTGGGAGATGGAAGAGATTTCGACCGTTGGCATTTTAAAAAAAATCCAATTTTTTTGTATTTAAACAACTCCAAAACAATCACAAATCTCACACTTTTCTCTCATTTTCTACAATCTATATACTAAATTTATAAAATTTTCAAGTAAAATAGAAGGAGGTTCATCACGTGGTGGGTCATCAACCAAAAAATTTAAAAAACCACGACAAAAAAATGTTCAAACGCATCAAATGAACCCGTTCAACACACCCGGGTATCATCCATAAATGTCATCTCCGAATCAACCAACATTTTACTACGATCCAATGAACCCGCCTCCATATTTGCAATATTCACCGGGCACTCAACAACAATTCAATCGGTGGGAGCAATCGTATCAACAAGATCAACAAAGTTACCAACAATTCGATCAACAAACTTTTCAACAACAATCTTCATTTCAAGGTATTTTTTATACGTTTATTATTATATTTTATTTTTGCAAGGTTTATTTTTATACGTTTATTTTTTTACGTCTTTTTTTATGTTTATTTTTATAAGTTTGTTTTTTTACGTCTATTTTTATACGTTTATTTTTATGTTTAGACTATCGTAATCATAATCAAGACGACTCGGATTCAAGCGAACATAATAAAAGTGTTCAAGTCGAGGACTGTTGATCAAATCTATTCCAAATGGAACGATATGAACGCCTCCATGAAGAAATGGAATGGCTTTTACCGACATGCTTCAATGAATCGCAAAAGCGGTGAAGGGGATGAACAAGTTTTGAAAAAGACCACGAAAAACTACAAAATCTTGGTCAAGGCAAAGGGATTCAGTCACATCCAAGCGTGGGAGATGGTCCGCGATAACCCTTTATGGTGCGACATTCCACCAGTAGGTTGTGAGTCACAATCTACAACAAAAAGGCCGAAGCCAAACGAGTCAATGGGTAGTGCGAACGCCCACATCAACATCAACCTTGATGATGACGAAGACATCAACATCAACCTTGATCGTGATGGCCCACAAATTTACTATGAACTAGATAGGCCAACAAGAAAGGGCAAAAGATCGACCGCGTCCTCCTCGTCGCATGACGAGTTAATTCAACAAATGGTGGAATTCAACTCGTTCAACAAAGAGGAATCCCAACAAAGATTCCGCCTTCGAGAAGAAAAACTCCGTGTTTTGCAAGAGGAGAAAGACGCACGCATCTAATTAATGCGCTGACAAAAACAGGCTTTAGACGAATAACAAAATGCTGTAGATTTAGAGTTTATGATGAAGGATCACACAATTTATCAAGAACCAATGCTACAACTGATTATCGATCGTAAACGAGAAATTGCTGCTCGTTGGGGATGGCATTGCTGTCACACCCCCAAATTCTCACTCGTGGTGTCAGTCCACGTGGGCGTGACGTGTCCAGAATCATAGCTCAAGGTCATATAGAACAACTCTATATGCATTTACAAATCCAACGTTTGACACATACACTAAATAAAACAGTTTGCAGCGGAAAAGTGATTCATATCATATTGCAGCGGAAATCAAATGTTTCACAAATTGCAGCGGAAAAGTATATAGTTTAACACAACATTGTTTAACAAAATGAAAGTAAAATGTTTTCAAAACGACAGAATGCATGTAAGTCCCTAATGCTCGTCCTTTAATT
The DNA here is from genome assembly GCA_009363875.1 of Mikania micrantha. Classification (NCBI taxonomy): domain Eukaryota; kingdom Viridiplantae; phylum Streptophyta; class Magnoliopsida; order Asterales; family Asteraceae; genus Mikania; species Mikania micrantha. Next base: position 92,239,688 of record CM018696.1, read on the forward strand.
TGTGCATTCCTGTCCTCATGCTAGCCGCGCTAGTTACCTGAGAATACAAGTTAGAAAAAGTGTCAACACAATGGTTGGTGAGTTCACAGGTTTTGATATACATATAGTAATAAAAGCGTGTCATGCTGTTTATCAAATGTTAGTACCGAGCCCTAGGCTCCAAGTGTCAGTGCGTCACTACCGAACTAGACTTGTTTGTCCTTGCCTCCGCTATGTCTCGTACACATAGCGAGTTAGGTCAGAGTTTACACGGGTTATGACATCCAGTCAACATGGTGCCCCATGGGGTTAGTCATTCCCTAATGGATCCATCCAAATCTACCACGTTGTTCGTACATTACGGTAAGACTTTGTGAGGGCTTAATACGAGTTCAACACTTAATGTTTGTCCAATAAACCAGCATACACAATAAAATATTTGTAATAACAATAATGTTTGACTCGATGCAATTAGTATTCTCCCCCTATTTAAAAGCGTTTGAAAAAGAGTAAAGAGGGGCCGTAAACTCACCTTAGTGAAGTAATCAAGTGTAAGCGTAAGCTCCTGAAGCGTCAAGTAGTGTAGTCGGTCACCGGCAACCTATATCGTATACCGTACGTGAGTTTATGTAAGTGACCGTGCTAGTGTTCGTGTTAGTGCTCATGTTTGTGTCAACAACCCTTGGTTGTTCATGTTTGTCCGTGTCGGTCCACAATGACCATGCTTGCTCGTGTTGGTCCACATTGACCGTGTTTAATCGTGTTGGTCCACATTGACCGTGTTTGACTGTGTTGGTCCACATTGACCGTGTTTGACTGGAGTTGACCAAAGTTGACCGTGTCAAGTCAACGACCCGTTGGTGAACCGTGTGACGGTTGTGAATCGTGTAGCAATCGTGTAAGTGCTCGTCGTGTGCAAAACGCGCAAGTCGCGTCTATGGACAACTTACTATTTATAGTAAGTTTCCATTTTTGGAAAGTTCACAAAGCATAACGGTTTTTATAGTTCTAGCATGCTCATTAGTCCTACGTGATCATGTTAACACATAGCACATCATCATACGGATTCACATAAGTTGTTTATAACATGTTAGCATACAAAAGTTTCCTAAAATGGAAAGTTTCCATTTATAGCATACGTGACATCGGAAACCATCTAACTTAGTATCTAATCATCATGTTATAACATATGAAATCATTTAGCATGTTCGAATCATTCAACATATTCCTAAGTCGGTTTTTGTAAAAATAAAGTTACTAAATATAGTAACTTTGTGGTTTTGCATAGAAATAACCATTTTAATATTTCTAAACCAATTTTTATGCCACAAATCATCATAATATATCTTCTAAAAACATTTAATCATGTCAACATAACCAAATTCATCATCTATTAACGTTTCATCAAATAAAGTTACTAAATATAGTAACTATGTCAAAAAGACTATAATCAACATCTAAACCATATTCTTAAACTTCTAATCATCATTTTATTCATCAAACAACATATTAACACACATGCATGTTTACCGTTTTAACCATAACATCAACTTGTAACTAAAAAGTTACTAAAAATAGTAAGTTTCATCAAAAATAGCTTTTTCAACCATTTCATCATCATCATCTAAACATGAAATCATCCTTCAATATCATCTATGATCATTTCTATATACTCAAAATCATCCTAAACATCATGGATCATACATGCATGGCAATATATTGTCACAAATCATCATTTTAAGCACCAAGGCTTAAACCCATCATCTTAGATCATCACATTTCATCATATTATCATCATAGATCATCATGTACAGTAGATTTATCAATAAACCCAGATTAAAATAAGAAGAAATTCGTGCATGCAAGGCTAGCAAGCTTGCATGTGTGTTTGTGAGGGTGTAGGTGCGAGATATGATGGTTTCAAACCACAAGAAGTGTAGAACTACCTTTTAAGGCTTCAAGATCCTGAGAGGATGATAAGGACAGCTTCTAGACCTCCTGGCTCGTGTGTCTTGATAGGAACAAGAAGGTGGCGATGGTCCTTCGAGCTCCTTGGTGGGTAACAAGCTTGAATCTCCAAATCTTAAGCTTGGAAATGGCCTACAATGGTGGAAATCTGCTGAAAAATGGTGAAGGAGACGAAGTTGGTCGAGGTGATGCGTGTAGAACCGAGTGAAATGATGGAAAGAGTAGTCTAGGCATGATTTGTCTTGGATTTATAAAGATTTTGTCGACTAGGCGGCTTCGCGTACCGCGGCGAGGCTTTCAAATCGTCTCCGCGTACCGCGGCGGATTTCGGGAGTCAAACCCCCGCTATGTTGGCCGCGCACCGCGACGATGCTCCTTGTTGGGCTTCCGCGTACCGCGATGGGCCCCTGAAGAGCCCAATAAGCTCTTTTTAATGGGTTTGATCCGTTCGTCGCCGTTTTCACGTCTACGAACTATCGTTTGGCCTCGATTGAACTTCCAAGTTCAATGTGTGAGTGTTTCGTGAAGTTTCGAGTGTTGTGCTACAAAATGTGCTTGACGTTCACCAACGTTCGTGTGTTTTGACACGTGTGTGCTGTTTGCCGATAATTCCATGAATTATCCAATTGTGTGTCAGTGTTCGTACTGTCGTGCCACGTGTCACACTAAATTAAACTAATTCTAGTGCCACGTGTACATAAAGCATTTAAATAAACATTTAAATAAATGATAATCTGACCTGGAAATTACGGGGTGTCACATCCTCCCCTTGTTAGAAAGAATTTCGTCCCGAAATTCAACTTGTGTTGTCAGTGTTGGTCTGTTCCGCGAACAGGTGTGGGTACTTTTGTTTCATTTGATCTTCACGTTCCCACGTGAATTCCGGTCCACGACGCGAATTCCATCGCACCTTTACAATCGGTATCTTGCTGAGTTTGAGCTTCTTGGTTTCCCGGTCCATAATTTCCACCGGTTCTTCAACGAAGTTCAGTTGTTCATCGATCTGTATCTCCTCAAGAGGAATAACAAGTGTTTCATCAGACAAACACTTCTTGAGATTCGAGATATGAAATACATTGTGCACGCTTCTCAGTTCGTCTGGCAGGTTTAGTTCGTAGGCCACAGGGCCTATTCGTTTGGTAATCTCGAAAGGTCCAATGTAGCGAGGGTTTAACTTGCCTCGTTTGCCAAACCGTATTACTCCCTTCTGTAACACCCCGATCCCAGGGGTGTCACGTCGTATCATCCTTAGCCTGATAAATACAGCGGAAGACTTATATTGACCGCAAAATTACGAATAAATTTGAACTTTTTAAAACATTGTAATAGTTGCACCATTAATGTGCTTAAGTGAAGAAGTTACAAAATATTAATAAATCTTTAAATTGATATTTAAACAAAATCCCTAGCCTTATCATTAGGCGGGTTCAAAAAATTAGTCTTTAAGTTCTTGTCAGCATCCTTGTTAAATCCATTCACTTTCCTGTTCCTGTATTACCTGTATCGCGAGCTAAAACAAGTCAACTACATACATAGTTGGTGAGTCATGGCCAGTGACAGTTAAAATAATAATCAAATCATATTTGTGTGTGCAAGTAAACTGGTTGACAAATCAAGTCTCACAACGCCAAGTACTCGTCCGTCGACGATCCTAACGCGGTGTTTGATAACATATACACTACTCTAGAGCCACTGGTGCAGATACAGTGTTGAATGACACACATGGGGTCCACTGTAGTGCTACACCAAATCCCTTATCTTTGACGTCAACCGCAACAACTCCACCGTAGTGACAGTCGTCCGGCAATCCCTTATCCCCGTAGGGATTGGCCCGTAGGCCGGAGTCGAATATTCAACTCCATCCTTAATCCTTATCTTTATCCTTATCCTTAGCTTCTAGAGCAAGGTACCTCCAATTCGCACGGATCCGTTTGAACGCGTATATGCCCCGAGGTAGTTGTAAGTAGGTCTTACGGTTAAACCGGCCCACCCCTTCCCCCTACCTTGATGATTTGCCTCTGACCAACATCCATAAACCGGACGTACCTAAGTCTATGCAATGTTATCTAAGAGGTACAGTTTATCTTACAACAACACACATAAAATCCTTTAAATAAAAATCCTTTCAATAAAATCCTTTCAGTAAAAATCCTTTAAATAAAATCCTTTAAAAAGAGCTCGGATACATCCCCAAAACAATTAAGTAAAAAGGGGAGGTCAAGACTCACCTGAGTTATTTGACCGGTTCGTAAAATCTGAAGTAGTAAGTTCACCAAGTCCTTGTGCGTAAGGTTAATCACGCACGTGCAAATCTAGTTTATAATAAACATTTTGAGTCAACACGTGAGTTTAGAAAGTGGTCTCACGACTTAATCTTGAATCCTTAATCTTGGTCCTTACGATATATTGCCAAAATTAATAACTTGGTAATAGTCGTAACTACAACCGGAGATGCTTCTATTCGTTTTTGAATACTTTATTTTTAAGTATAATTTCATCCTTGAAATTACTTTCTTAAAAGCCCCTTGAATCGTTTGTAAATTCTTTTACTTTTTCTTAAACCTATATATATACATACATATATATATATATATATATATATATATATATATATTGCTCATACTAGACCGAGAGCATCTCGACTAGTTAAGCATGGTTAATCAAGAAAATAATCGCTTTAGGATCATTAACCAAATACCAAAGTAATGGTTTATAGCCATAAACTTGATTCATGGCAGTTTGACTTTTAAAAGTCAAACATGCATTAAAACTTTATTTTTATAATTTACATACCATCTTTGGGTTCAATGACTAATTTCTAGCATTTTATGTTCAATTGAACTTCTATAAACATTTTTTTTAACATAATCCACCTATACTCGTGCTTAAAATACTTGTCGGTTCAAATTAGTCAAAAATGACCCTTTTTGATCTCAAATACCTTAATTGTTATCTACAACCATACTTTGAGTCAATGGAGCAACTAAAATCAATGTATATAATACCTTTTAAATGTATCAAAATAATCAAGTTCAATCCCTTGCAATTGTAGCCATTACCTACAAACGCAAGTCATACCTCAATTTCTTTTGACTTTTCAAGTAAACTTTTTAACTTAAATCATAACCAAAGGAAGAAAACCCTTACTTGTAACCTTCAATTTCTTCACAATCAACACTCAAACTCAGTGTAAACTATCGTTCTTGAGGTTACCTACAATAAACATCAATCTCTTGAAACCCTAAAAAAAAATAACTTTACTTACAATCACCCAAATCAACATTGTTATATTCTTTAAACAATTGATGCTAACCTTGATGCTTATCACTTCCAATTTCTTCCTAAATCTCTTGATTATGTGAGATCAACCTTCAATTTGGTCTCATTAACAACCCTATACAAAAAGGGTAAAAATAGGTTACTCTTTAACTCAAAACAAAAGATCAATGCCTGCTGAAATTCGGCTTACCTTAAAACACAGATCTTCAGCTCTCAACTACATCGGTGAAGATGAGGTCCAATTTTTTTTTTCTCCTCGGTTCCCAAACGAAGCTCATTTCTTTCTGGCTTCTTTTTTTTTTCTTCCTGCAGCTGTATCGAAAGCAGCATATATGCTGCTGATGCTGTATGTGTTTGAATTTAATCCCACATTTTGGGCCAAAAGCCCATATAATGTAAACGTATATTGTTTTTTTTTTTGAATAATATGTATGTACGTTATATATATATACATATATATATATATATATATCTATATATGCATATACATATACATATAGATATTCTAACTTCGATCCATCTCGTTTGTGTTTGGGTCCACTTTAAACCGAAAGTAGACATGTCATCTTTTAAATTCAACCGACCATCTTTTCATTTGAATTTATTTAACCCGTTCGAACCCTATTTGACCAGTCAACAATAAATTATTATTCTTCATTAATTATATATAATAGTCTTTAGATACGAGGTGTTACATCATCTCCCCCTTATTAGAATTCCGTCCCGGAATTCAGTTTAACTGGTAAATAAGTTCGGGTACTTACTTTTCATGTCTGCCTCAAGTTCCCAAGTGAATTCGGGTCCTCTTTTGGCATTCCATTTCACCTTCACGATCGGTATCCTCTTTGTCTTTAACTTCTTAACTTGTCTTTTCAAGATCTCTATCGGTTCTTCCTTAAAATTTAATCTTTCATCTATTTGAAATTCTTCCAATGGAGTTATGAGAGTCTCGTCTGCTAGGCATTTCTTAAAGTTCGAAACATGAAACACGTCATATATACCACTTAATTCAGACGGAAGTTCCAACCTGTAAGCAACTGGATCAATTCTTTCTGTGATCTTGAATAGACCAATATAACGAGGGCTCAGTTTGCCTCGCTTACCAAACCGAATTGTTCCCTTACAGGGCGACACCTTTAACATCACTTTATCATTTACTTCAAACTCCAACGGTTTACGCCGTTTGTCTACGTACTTTTATGGCGATCTTGTGCTGCCTTCAATCTTTCTCTGATTTGATTGACCTTGTCTGTTGTGTAGTATTAATTCTGGTCCTGTAAGATGTCTTTCGCCAACCTCAAACCAACAAATTGGCGTTCGACATTTCCGCCCATATACTGCCTCAAATGGCGTAGATTTCAGTCTTGCATGGTAGCTATTGTTGTAAGAAAATTCCATGAGTGGAAGATGTGTGTCCCAGCTACCACCAAATTCCACTACTCAAGCATGGAGCATATCCTCTAATATTTGTATTGTTCTTTCACTTTGGCCGTCAGTTTGTGGATGGTAAGCCGTGCTCATGTCAAGTCTAGTTCCCATTGCCTTTTGAAAGCTCTACCAAAACCGTGAAGTAAACCGAATGTCTCTATCTGAAACAATCGAAAGTGGCACACCATGCTTTGTTTCAATTTCATCCACGTAGATTTGCGTCAATCTTTCTAATTCATATGATTCCTTAATAGCTAAGAAGTGTGCGGATTTAGTTAACAAGTCCACAATTACCCAAATGGCATCATTTCCTTTCTTGGTCCTCGGTAACTTCATGACAAAATCTATCGTAATTTTCTCCCATTTCCAAACTGGGATTTCTAGAGGTTGTAACTTACCTGATGGCTTTTGGTGTTCAGCCTTCACCTGTAAGCAGGTTAAACATCTTTCAACGTATCCCGCTATATCCTTTTTCATCCCTGGTCACGAGTAGTGGTCCTTCAAGGTATAGTACATCTTATCTAAACCCGAATGCATTAAATATTTTGATTTGTGTGCTTCCTCTAGAATAAGACCTCTTAACCCTCCATACTTTGGTACCCAAATTCTGGTTTTCAACCTTAACAACCCATCATTTCCTTTTGTCATTTATTGAACTGTTTTTATCATTTCCTCAAATTGGACATTATTATCTTCAAGTGCACGTTCCTAAGCCTTCTTCAGTTGATCCATTAAATCCACTCGCACATCTAATCTTAAAGATCACAATCGAATCGGTTTAACCCTTTTCTTTCGGCTTAGTGCATCAGCAACTACATTTGCCTTACCCGTATGGTATTGAAGCTCAAAATCATAATCAGTTAGAACTTCCATCCATCTGCGCTGGCGCATATTTAAATCCTTTTGATCAAATATATGCTTTAGACTCTTATGGTCTGAATAGACCACGAATCTTGTGCCATACAAATAATGACGCCATATTTTTAACGCAAACACCATTGCGCCTAGTTCAAGGTCATAAGTTGCATAATTGGCCTCATGCCTTTTTAATTGCCTTGAAGCATATGCAATCACGTTGTTCCTCTGCATGAGAACACAACCCAATCCATTGGCTGAAGCATCACAATATACAACAAATTCATTGCTACCATCCGGCAATGCCAAGATCGGTGCGCTGCTAAGCTTCTGTTTAAGAATCTGGAATGCTTCTTCTTGTTTTTGATCCCAAATAAACTTGATATTCTTTTGAGTGAGTGAGGTAAGTGGGGAAGCTATCTTGGAGAAATCTTGTATGAATCTCCTGTAATAACCTGCCAAACCCAAGAATCGTCGGATCTCTGTTGGTGATTTAGGTGTTTCCCTCCTCATTACCGCTTCAACCTTTGTAGGGTCAACTTGGATTCCTTTGTCATTTATTACATGCCCTAGAAACTGTACTTCTCGAAGCCAGAATTCGCACTTCGAGAACTTTGCATATAGCTTCTCCTTTCTTAGAAGCTCTAAAAGCTTCCTAAGATGTCCTTCGTGTTCATGTTTGGTGCGAAAATACACCAATATGTCATCAATGAAGACAATAATGAACTTGTCCAGATAAGGTTTAAACACTCGGTTCATCAAGTCCATGAATACCGCAGGTGCATTGGTTAATCCAAACGGCATTACAAGGAATTCGTAGTGCCAGTATCTGGTTCGAAAAGCTGTTTTTGGAACATCCTCTTCATTTACCCTCACCTGATGATATCCTGAACGTAGATCAATCTTTGAGAAGTAACTTGAACCCTGTAGTTGATCAAATAAGTCATCGATCCTGTGCAACGGATATCTATTCTTTACAGTCACCTTATTCAAACCTCGATAATCAATACACATCCGCATCGAACCGTCCTTTTTCTTTACAAATAAGACCAGGGCTCCCCATTGTGAAGAACTCGGCCTAATCAACCCTTTTTCCAACAGCTCCTGGAGGTGTTTCATCAATTCCTGCATTTCAGATGGAGCTAGGCGGTATGGCGCCCTTGCTATAGGTGCAGTCCCTGGTAGCAAGTCAATCCTGAACTCGACCTGTCGATCTGGAGGTAATCCTGGTAATTCCTCCGGAAATACATCGAGATACTCATTGACTATCGGCACGTCCTCGATTCTCCTTTCTTCCTCGATAGATGCCATTTATAACAGAAAGCTTTTGTAGCCCTTTCGCAAGAATTTCTCTGCCTTCATTAATGAAATATGTTATTTGACTTTCGGGGCAAGTCTCCTTTGATTTCAATCCTTGATTCATCAGGAAGTTGTACATCAAGTGTCTTTTGTTCACAGTTGATACGCGCCCTATTGGCTGTTAGCCAATCCATTCCTAGAACAATGTCAAATCCTACTATGTGCATGGGAAGTAGTTCTAAAGGAATATCCTGATCATTGATTCTAATATCACAGTTCTTAAGCACGGTCTCTACTTTCTCTTCATGTCCATTGGCCATTTCTACCATGTAAGGATTTTCTAACTTTTCAGGAGATCCCTTTAAACATGACATAAATTTTGTGCACACAAAACTTTTATTCGCTCCTGAATCAAACAACACATAAGCATAATTATTATTAATTAGGAACATACCAGTGATCACGTCCTCCATCCTGCGAGCTTCCTCAGCACTCATAATGAACACCCTTGTGTTAAAATTTGGGCAATCAATTTTGATGTGACCCTCCTTGCCGCACAGATAACAAACTGGAGGTTTCCCACACTCGTGGGTCAAGTGCCCCTTTTTCCCACATTTACCGCAAAGCTTTAGTCTACCTTCCCCTAGATGTGATTTGTTACATGTTTTGCAAACTGACTTTCCATCTCCCCCCCTTGAATCCACCTTCCGGAACTTGTTGTTTTCCGCATTATAGTTTTTCCCGCTACGATCAAATTTTCCGCCATGTCTCCCGAACTTGCCATCATCACGTTTTCGTTTATGACTGTTGTCAAACACACGGCTTCCTTTTGTTCGAATAAGTTCTTCAGTAAGTTCAGCAAGTAATTCCGTAGCTTTTTGCATTGAGCGGGTTTGGTCGTCCTCATGTCTGCCCGAACGTCAGGATGGGCACCCCAAATCAGCCTTCCTATTCTTTTTGATTCTGAACCAACAAAGTCAGGAGTCAAACCCGTGATTTCCAAGAAGCGAGAAATGTATTTTCGATAATCAGTACCCTCCATTTTCATGTGCAAGTACTCATCCTTCAAATTTTCTACTTCATGATGAGGCACGTACTTTTTCAAGAAGATCTTTCGAAATTTCTTCCAACCCATTGCATATGCCTTTTCTCGACCCCAAGTGGAAAGAATGGTCTTCCACCAAATGTGAGCCTCATTCTTAAAAGATTGAGCAGCAAACTTCACCTTGTCTTCCTCCTTGCAACCACTCACATCAACCGTGGTTTCAATCTCCTCAATCCATCTTAGAGCTTCAGTAGCGGACTTATCTATTTTAAACACTTCAGGCTTGCATGCCATGTAGTTGCGATATGAGCACCCTTTTGAACTTGAGTCCGTAGACTAGATTTTTCCTTCTCCCTTTTTCTTTTTGGGTTTATCAACCGAGTCATAAGAACTATGACTACTATCATGGTAATCACTGCTATCAGAAATGTTGTAAGTAGATTCGGATTCTAAAGGAATCTTTTCTTTAGTCTTTGATTTTTCTTCTTTCTCCCGTTTTGACTTAGAACTTTTGCTATCAACTTTTTCAGCATTTTTCTCCTTCCTAACAGCTTTTGCAACCCCATTAATAATCTTAGGAATGGCCCTTTCGATGCCAGCTGTTATTAGGTCCTGAAGTTTGGTTTCCATTTCATTTTCCCTTTGTTCTTCATAGCTGAGAAGAGGTGCATCATTCTTCATAACTTTAACAAAATGGGATCTCTCAGTCGTTTCCACAACCTTCTTACTACTAAGTCACAGGCACCGATAGTTTTCCTCGCATAAAAGGAGCATCATCGTCATGCAAATCGTGGCTCACTAACCAGTAGAGCTTGTGACCATCTCTGTATTGATCCTAATGGTATAGCCATGAAGTATCCAGATGCGTCTGATTCTTTTGATAACCTAAGCCTCCTCGAGCCCTCTTCACTACATAGGCTTCTCGAATGAGAATTTGACCAAGTCTTCTTACGTATTAATATTCCACAGATACCTTTACCTTTACCACTGCCTCAGACATCCTAAAATCAGTATCTGATCAGCTATAAATGTATATGTATTATCAATCATAAGCAGTCATTTGTCAGTCGTCAACTTCCGTCATCTTCGTGATGAGGTTTCTAAGTTAGTCCGCATTATAGATAACCATTAGTATATTCGTTTCAAGATAGCCTTGACAACTATGTTGATCAGGCACACTTGTCAAGTTGTCTTGCACGTGTACACTAACTATTAACTACTATGCTTCCTAACTATCCTAGGTTAGGTCCTAATATTTTCGCGGTCAAGAGCACTAAAGGTTAGAGCTTAAGGATCTACATGACCCTTACTTCGCTGAAACCTACGGCTCTGATACCAACCTGTAACACCCCGATCCCAGGGGTGTCACGTCGTATCATCCTTAGCCTGATAAATACAGCGGAAGACTTATATTGACCGCAAAATTACGAATAAATTTGAACTTTTTAAAACATTGTAATAGTTGCACCATTAATGTGCTTAAGTGAAGAAGTTACAAAATATTAATAAATCTTTAAATTGATATTTAAACAAAATCCCTAGCCTTATCATGTAGGCGGGTTCAAAAAGTTAGTCTTTAAGTTCTTGTCAGCATCCTTGTTAAATCCATTCACTTTCCTGTTCCTGTATTACCTGTATCGCGAGCTAAAACAAGTCAACTACATACATAGTTGGTGAGTCATGGCCAGTGACAGTTAAAATAATAATCAAATCATATTTGTGTGTGCAAGTAAACTGGTTGACAAATCAAGTCTCACAACGCCAAGTACTCGTCCGTCGACGATCCTAACGCGGTGTTTGATAACATATACACTACTCTAGAGCCACTGGTGCAGATACAGTGTTGAATGACACACATGGGGTCCACTGTAGTGCTACACCAAATCCCTTATCTTTGACGTCAACCGCAACAACTCCACCGTAGTGACAGTCGTCCGGCAATCCCTTATCCCCGTAGGGATTGGCCCGTAGGCCGGAGTCGAATATTCAACTCCATCCTTAATCCTTATCTTTATCCTTATCCTTAGCTTCTAGAGCAAGGTACCTCCAATTCGCACGGATCCGTTTGAACGCGTATATGCCCCGAGGTAGTTGTAAGTAGGTCTTACGGTTAAACCGACCCACCCCTTCCCCCTACCTTGATGATTTGCCTCTGACCAACATCCATAAACCGGACGTACCTAAGTCTATGCAATGTTATCTAAGAGGTACAGTTTATCTTACAACAACACACATAAAAATCCTTTAAATAAAAATCCTTTCAATAAAATCCTTTCAGTAAAAATCCTTTAAATAAAATCCTTTAAAAAGAGCTCGGATACATCCCCAAAACAATTAAGTAAAAAGGGGAGGTCAAGACTCACCTGAGTTATTTGACCGGTTCGTAAAATCTGAAGTAGTAAGTTCACCAAGTCCTTGTGCGTAAGGTTAATCACGCACGTGCAAATCTAGTTTATAATAAACATTTTGAGTCAACACGTGAGTTTAGAAAGTGGTCTCACGACCTAATCTTGAATCCTTAATCTTGGTCCTTACGATATATTGCCAAAATTAATAACTTGGTAATAGTCGTAACTTAACCGGAGATGCTTCTATTCGTTTTTGAATACTTTATTTTTAAGTATAATTTCATCCTTGAAATTACTTTCTTAAAAGCCCCTTGAATCGTTTGTAAATTCTTTTACTTTTTCTTAAACCTATATATATACATACATATATATATATATATATATATATATATATATATATATATATATATATATATTGCTCATACTAGACCGAGAGCATCTCGACTAGTTAAGCATGGTTAATCAAGAAAATAATCGCTTTAGGATCATTAACCAAATACCAAAGTAATGGTTTATAGCCATAAACTTGATTCATGGCAGTTTGACTTTTAAAAGTCAAACATGCATTAAAACTTTATTTTTATAATTTACATACCATCTTTGGGTTCAATGACTAATTTCTAGCATTTTATGTTCAATTGAACTTCTATAAACATTTTTTTTAACATAATCCACCTATACTCGTGCTTAAAATACTTGTCGGTTCAAATTAGTCAAAAATGACCCTTTTTGATCTCAAATACCTTAATTGTTATCTACAACCATACTTTGAGTCAATGGAGCAACTAAAATCAATGTATATAATACCTTTTAAATGTATCAAAATAATCAAGTTCAATCCCTTGCAATTGTAGCCATTACCTACAAACGCAAGTCATACCTCAATTTCTTTTGACTTTTCAAGTAAACTTTTTAACTTAAATCATAACCAAAGGAAGAAAACCCTTACTTGTAACCTTCAATTTCTTCACAATCAACACTCAAACTCAGTGTAAACTATCGTTCTTGAGGTTACCTACAATAAACATCAATCTCTTGAAACCCTAAAAAAAAATAACTTTACTTACAATCACCCAAATCAACATTGTTATATTCTTTAAACAATTGATGCTAACCTTGATGCTTATCACTTCCAATTTCTTCCTAAATCTCTTGATTATGTGAGATCAACCTTCAATTTGGTCTCATTAACAACCCTATACAAAAAGGGTAAAAATAGGTTACTCTTTAACTCAAAACAAAAGATCAATGCCTGCTGAAATTCGGCTTACCTTAAAACACAGATCTTCAGCTCTCAACTACATCGGTGAAGATGAGGTCCAATTTTTTTTTTCCTCGGTTCCCAAACGAAGCTCATTTCTTTCTGGCTTCTTTTTTTTTTCTTCCTGCAGGTGTATCGAAAGCAGCATATATGCTGCTGATGCTGTATGTGTTTGAATTTAATCCCACATTTTGGGCCAAAAGCCCATATAATGTAAACGTATATTGTTTTTTTTTTTTTTGAATAATATGTATGTACGTTATACATATATACATATATATATATGCATATACATATACATATAGATATTCTAACTTCGATCCATCTCGTTTGTGTTTGGGTCCACTTTAAACCGAAAGTAGACATGTCATCTTTTAAATTCAACCGACCATCTTTTCATTTGAATTTATTTAACCCGTTCGAACCCTATTTGACCAGTCAACAATAAATTATTATTCTTCATTAATTATATATAATAGTCTTTAGATACGAGGTGTTACACCTTCCAAGGCGAGACCTTGAGTAACACTCTGTCCCCTACTTGGAACTCCAACGGTTTGCGTCGTTTATCAGCATAGCTTTTCTGTCTGTCCCGAGCTGCTGCCATCCGTTTGCGTATTTGCACGATCTTTTCGGTTGTTTCGTGCACCAGTTCTGGACCGGTCAGTTGGCTGTCTCCAACTTCCCCCAGCAGATGGGTGATCGACACTTTCGTCCGTAAAGTGCCTCGAATGGTGCAGCTTGGATGCTAGTGTGGTAGATGTTGTTATATGAAAACTCAACTAACGGTAGGTGAGTCTCCCAGCTATTTCCAAAGTCAATAACACATGCCCGAAGCATGTCTTCTAGTGTCTGTATGGTGCGTTCACTTTGCCCATCAGTCTGTGGGTGGTAAGCGGTACTCATATCCAATCTCGTACCCAAAGCCTTATGCAAAGACTTCCAGAAGTGCGACGTGAATCGACTATCGCGGTCAGATATGATCGAGATTGGCACTCCATGTCGAGTAACCACTTCCTTTAGATAAATGCGAGTAAGTTTGTCCAATTTGTCTGTCTCCTTAATGGGTAGAAAATGCGCAGACTTCGTTAGTCGGTCTACGATAACCCAGATGGTATCGCAACCACTTGCCGTCTTTGGCAGTTTAGTGATGAAGTCCATGGAAATCTGTTCCCATTTCCACATCGGTAGTTCTGGTTGTTGAAGTAACCCTGATCGCTTTTGGTACTCAACCTTGACCTTTGAGCACGTTAGACACTTACTCACGTAAGTTGCTATTTCGGCTTTCATGTTTGGCCACCAGTAAGTTGTCTTCAGGTCATGATACATCTTGTCAGAGCCCGGATGTATGGAATACCGGCTCTTGTGAGTTTCGTCCATCACTACTTCTCTCAATCCCCCGTAGCGTGGAATCCAAATTCGATCCATCAGATAGTAAGCTCCGTCGTCCTTTACTTTCATCTGTTTATCCATACCACGCATGGCTTCGAGGGTGAGATTTTCAGTTTTCAGCACTTCTTGTTGTGCGATTCGGATCTGATTTGGCAATTCATAAAGCATTTAAATAAACATTTAAATAAATGATAATCTGACCTGGAAATAACGGGGTGTCACAATTGCCCTTTCTAGGTTTTTAACTTAATTTTTTAGGTTGTATTCTTTTTTTTTTTTTGTATTTTTGTATTTTAAATTTAATGAATCTTTTTTTAATTTATTAATATTATTAGTATTATTATTATTATTATTATTATTATTTATTGTCAAAATAATTAATTAAAAATAAGATTTGAAAATGGGGAAAAGTGGGACGACACCGTGCAAAATGGGAAAAAGTGAGAAAAGCTGATGTGACGCTGATGTGGCAACGGGAAAAAGTGGGGAAATGTGGTACCACTCCTAGTGCTCTAATGTTTGCTAGACTATGAATATGTTAAATAAAGGGTATTGTTATTCTAACACCCACTTTTTTTTTAAAAATACACCCTTTAGACGGCCCGTACTACTCAGTACGGCCCGTCTCAGGCCTCGGTCAAACATTCGCTCCTGACAACTTGTGCCAATGATTGTGAGCAAGACGGGCCGTACTGGCCAGGACGGCCCGTCTCATTCATCATAGAGACATTCCTTGCAACCTAGTACAATGATTTGACAGCAAGACGGCCCGTACTGGCCAGTACGACCCATCTTGCTTTTTCAATTCTGACAAAAGGACACTGATTTGACCCAGTACGGGTCGTATAGGCCAGTACAAGCCGTATTGAACATTTTCAAAATTGTATATAAGCTTGAATCGTTTCAAACGAACGCGTAACTTTCGAATTCGAATATATTTCAAGATAATTCATATCTGTAACGATGTCGTTTTGGGACGAGAGTTTTTTCAACTATTCCGTGCCAGATTTGAATGAAGAGCCTCCAGTCGAGTATTCATACGGCATGATAGATTTGAATGTTGAACCTAACGCTGATGTCGGTTTTGACAGTCAAGCATCGTATGGGTTCGTGTATTACGACAGTAAACAAAGTAACCCGGAGGAGGGTTATGAAGAAAAGCCGGGGGCTTCAAACGTTAACTGGGAAACCAAAGAGGTAACTTAAATGAAACATAAATGTTAATGATTTTATATTATCGCTATCCAATTACGGTATTTATTATTGTTTTTATATGTCAGGAGTTTATGTCTGAGGAAGCGCTGGTAGGGTGGCTGGTAGGGTGGGTGAAAAGTAGAGCAGCAGATAATGGCTACATTGTAGTCAAAAGATGAACGAAGAAATCAAAGACAACAGGCAGTGTAATTAAAGTCTGGCTCATGTGTGATCGTGGTGGCGAGCACAATAGCATCGCAATCCTTAGACGGTCTGGTAGCAAGAAAATCGGTTGTCCGTTTCAACTGATAGGGTTATACAACGAAGTTCGTGAATCCTGGAATTTACAGGTGATTAACAACATGCACAATCACGAACCTGCTCAGAATCTAGAGAGCCATCCATATGTTAGAAGATTCACTCAAGAGGAAGAGGATCTGGTTGAGAATCTGACCGAGCGACACATGGATCCTCGTAACATAATTTCGAGCATAAAGAAACATAACCCTGCAAATGTATCTGTCCCTAGGATGTATACAATTTACAACATAAGATAAAAAACAAGAAGAAATTCGGTGATACTCCGATGCAGGTCTTGGAAAACGTGCTTCACAGTCAATGGTACGTTTACTATACTCGGGAGGATCCTGAAACAAACGTCGTGGAAGACATTTTCTTCTGTCATCCAAGATTGTATTGCTGGTGGCGCGCATTTTCGCACGTACTGATGATGGACGCGACGTACAAAACGAACCAGTACAGGCTTCCATTTATTAAAATTGTTGGTGTGACTTCCACACACCAGACGTTTAGTATTGCTCACGCGTTCGTAAGCAAAGAGCGTGAGGAGAACTACGTCTGGGTCTTGGAAATGGCTATGAGTATGTTGAATAAATGTATAGAGCCACATGTGATCATAACAGATCGAGACCTTGCCGTTATGAATGCGTGCCGTAAAGTGTTTCCAGAAGCTGCAAAATATCTCTGCAGATGGCACATAGACGAAAATATTGCCAAACACTGCAAGGCAAGCTTTTCGGACGCAGACTGGAAGAAATTGAAAGGTCGATGGGCGAATTTGTGTAACTCTCCGACAACAGAGTTATATTACTACAACTACAACCGTCTGTACGAAAGACTTATCAAAGACGACAAAAAAAGTAAGCATCATATACCATCATTATTATCATCATATCATCATTGGTTTTTTGTTTCATTTCAAGGGTTCTGGAGTATCTGACGCACACCTGGTTAAACAGTTACAAAGATATGTTTGTAACAGCATGGACCAATAGAACACGCAACTTTGGTCAACGTACAACAAACCGGGTGGAAAGTCAGAACTCGAACCTAAAATGATTCCTCAGATCACCAAACAACACGCTTGCCTCGCTTGTAGGTTTCGTAAATGAAATCGTGCAAGCACAGGGGGTAAAATTGAAACACGATTTTGAAACGAGCTTGATTAAAACTATGGGTCATCATAAACTACCAATATTTGATAACCTTAGAGGAAAGGTGTCCCATAAAGCTCTTGATTTGTTGGTCGAGGAAAAAGACAAAATAAGAGTCATGCGGGACAAAAATATGACGTGTGGCCACCAGCTTTGGACGAGTTGTGAGTTGCCGTGCGCTTGTAATATATCAAAATATTACAACACAGGTTCGTAATATTAAATGTAATCTTAGATGTTTCACACGTAGTTACTTTTATATTAATTCTAATTATAAATTATGCAGATAAAAAGATACCGCTCTCAGATATAGATATTTTTTGGACAAAACTTAACGCAGCTAACCCAACACTGTTAGAAGAAGAAGAAGAAACAGATGTTATAGGACAAATGTGTTTGGTTACAGAAGAAATAAATTATAAACCTTCTGAAATAAAAAAGAGTTTAATAAAGAAGGTCTTGCCGCATGTATTTCCAAATAATAGCGACAAAAAGACGCATTTAGTTCAAAAAGATACGCGTGATCGTCCAACTTTAAAGGCACAGAAACAAAAAGAGCAAGACGTTAAAGATAATTTAGCTTCCCAAGAAAGTACATTTGAACCTTCGAGGCATAGTTCGTTTACAGCTGTGACCGAGAAAAGTCAGAAACCCGTATTTTGGCTCAGTCGTTCCACATCGATATCGAAAGCAATGCCGCCATCGGACTCGCTAAGTCAAAACGAATTTCGTTTTCAACGTAACATGAAGCCAGAAGGATTAAACAATGTTTATTGCTTCGGTCATCACATCCTTCCTCTGCTTCAACCTTACGTGATAAACATACAAGATGTCGAGCCAGATGGTAACTGTGGTTTTCGTTCTGTAGCCGTGGGTTTAGGATTCGATGAAAGTCACTGGGCATTTATTCGACAACAACTCTTGCATGAATTGGATTTCAACGCAGATCTGTACAGATATGTGTTTAACTCTTACGACCCAGGATCTTATGATGTACTACGCAACACAATAAACTGCCAACAGATTGCACCTGCTTCTGCCGAACACTGGATGTTTATGCCTCACCCAGGTTTAGTAATTGCTCAAAGATTTGGCGTCATCGTTCACCTTTTCAGCAGTCGAGGTCCTGAAACCATTTTTCCTTTGTGGACATCTGCTAATAGTTTGCCGCGACATAACGTCGTATCAGTAATTCATCTTGGTGTCCATTACGTTAATGTTACCTTACAAGGATGTTATCCAATGCCAACTGTAAATCCTATCTGGAAACGTTACCGAAATGATGCCGCATCTGACTGAGAGTTCGTATATCATGACAGGCTGCAAGAATACCAAAGATTCATAGATGAAAATAAGTTGGTCGACTACATAGACGTTTAAATGTAATAAACAAATTCTAATGAAATGTAATAAAAGTGATTTTTTTTTGAATTTAACCAAAAAAAAAAATTAAGAACAGTACGGCTCCTACTACCCAGTACGGCCCGTACTGTTCTAGATTAAATTCAAATTTCAGTTTCATTTTTTACTCTTTCACACACATACGCTCACATTTTCCTCTCGTTTTGGTCTATACACCCCGTCTTGGTTCTTCAAACTTTCGATACCAGGTATGTATTTTCGCCCGTAGATCATGAATATGTGTTTAGATTAGATTTTTGATCTAAATAGGACATGTTTAGAGCGTTTTTAAGTTTTCGAAATATGAACAAGACGGGCCGTCTTGGCCTGTACAGCCCGTCTTGTTCATTCAAAAATTAAATCAGTAACGAACAAGACGGCCCGTCTTGACCAGTACAACCCGTTTTGTTCACCAAATGAAGAAGGTGACCTTTGGCCTGGTATGGCGAAGACGGGCCGTCTTGGTCAGACGGCCGAGTTTTGGCCTGATTTGGCTAAGACGGGCCGTCTTGACCGAGACGGGTCGTCTTGGTCAGACGGCCTAGTATTGGCCTGGTATGGCCAAGACAGGTCGTCTTGGTCAGACGGCCTAGTTTTGGCCTGGTATGGTCAAGACGGGCCGTCTTGGTCAGACGGCCTAGTGTTGGCCTGCTATGGCCAAGACGGCCTGGTTTTGCTTGAGACGGGCACACTAGGTACGGGCCGTCTTAGACAGAAAATTTTTTTTAACGTTCGGTCCTTTTTCACTTTTCAGCTTATACTTTTCTGTAGTAGAGATGGACGCCGACATGCCACAGCAGCAAGGGCCGCCGTTAGATCCCGAGTCGCTCGCGCTATCGCAGCACGCGTGGCTCCAGTTCGAGGAGCAGTCAGCGACGTTGATGAGGTGCCGTCGGATACTTCGGATGAGCGTGCCGACGCCTCGTTGTATAGATTGGGGTCTCCTGGCTGATGCAGGGGAGGCGATTCGTGCGAAAGCCATCCTCGGCGAGGACACGCCGTTGACTCGCTTGTTCGATCTCGCGGACCTGTCCACCTACCAATTGATCACTGTGGAGTTTCTATCCACATTTAGATACCGAGCTCACCTGGCAGCAGTTCGGGAGGAGGATGACGAGGAGCTTCCTCAAGATATCGAGTTCTCCTTATGCGGCTAACACTTTGAGATGTCGATCGAGCGGTTCGCCGTGTACTTAGGCATCTATTACGAGCCGGAGACCGTTCGTGACGACTTCGCACAGGGGTTGACGCAGGGGGAGGAGGGGGTTATGAGGACCTGGTGGTCCCAGATATCAGATACACCCTTCACCGGGTACGGGCCAAGATGATCAGAGATCCTCTGATCCGTTACATCCACCGCTGCATCGTGAAGACCATCTCAGGTCGTGGTCAGAGCCAGGAGTGGGTGACGACTACAGATCTGTTTTATCTGCACTCACTCATTGCTGACAGACCGTGCAACCTGGCACGGTGTTTTGCGTTGTACTACGCCTCCTTCTACCACCGACAGGAGCGCGATACATTGTGGGGTGGCGCCTTTGTCACTCACATCACCCGCAGCAGAGGCACGGTTGACATGCTTGAGGATCTGCCGACGATCGAGCCTCGTAAGCTCGATCGGCGGACGGTCATCAGCATGAAACTTGCCGCCGACATCTCGGGTCTGGGATTGCGGTTTATTGGGCAGGACGGCCGCCCATTTCAGCCGGCCCAGGTCATTGTATTGTCAGACCAGCAGCAGCAGGAGCAGCAACAACAGCAGGACGGTGGCCCGATGCCGGAGCCCGAGCCGATTCGGGAGGAGCCGGTTCAGTCACCGCCGCGCAAGGAGGAGCCTCAGCAGCATCCACCGCACGTTTACCGTGCGGTGCGCCTGACCGAGCCACTCGAGGCGTTGTTGCACCAGATTGCCGCCTGGTGCGACGAGACGGCTCAGCGAATGGCACGCATCGAGCGACGGCTCGATCGTTACGAGGATTTGGTCCAGTGGACAGTCGCGTCAGAGCATGCGTGACGGGACGGGACACAGCTTCCACCGTTCCCGGAGCCACGCGTCTACGCAGACGACAGATCGGACGCTAGACCATCCGGATCGTAGTTCATTTTGTATTTTTGTATTTTGTTTCCTTGTATATAAAACCGTACAGTGTATATACGTATGTTTCTTTCTGTATTTATATTGTTTCTGTTTGTGTTGTTTAATATTTGCGCGAAAAACTTTATATCGTTTAAATTATTTTAATTAACATAAACAAACTAATTAAAAATGAAATATTTAGTTAAAACGACATTATGACGTTTAATTAACATAATAGCCGTATATCGTTCAAATAACTTACATAATAAATGTATATCGTTAAAAATTAAATTTAAATACGTAAATTAAGTTTAAATAAAATAAATAACACATACCGTTCAAACAATTCACGTATTCAAGTAGATCGTTAAAAATTATTTAAAACGAAAATTAAGCTTAATAAAATAAATTAATTCAAGGTGGCCGTACTCGTACTGGTCAGTACGGCTCGTCTTGAGTTAAGCAAAACCGGTTGACACCCAAAATGGCTTGGAAAAATAAGCTTGGGCCAAGACGGGCCGTACTGGCTGTAGGACCTGGAAGGAGCTCGGAAACAATCCGATTCCAAGGGAAATCTGCTTGACAGCCTCTGGAATAGTGCGGAATCCTATTCCAGGGTTTTCCAATCGAAATCAACAGCAACCGTGGTGAATCGAGTGTGTAGAATCAACGTGCGAGTGAGAATCGATCACCACGGGTTGAGAATCGAAGTTGGACGTGAAGAATCGCTCAAAACTTCAAGGGTTTGACACTAGAGTGCACTGGGAAGAATGAGAACTCGGCAAAGTTAGGTTTGAAATGATTTGAACATGTATTTATAGACTGTAGTCATTCGGCCGAATGAGTGGCCGAAACAACTCATTCGGCGAATGACTATGTCGAATAGACAAGTCAATCGAATGAGTCATTCGGCGAATGGCTCATTCGCTGAGTATAGTCAGTCGCTATTCTCATTCGGCGAATGACTTCATTCGTTAGAGTCATTCGCCCGAATGAGTCATACTCATACTCAAATATTAATTAAATCAAATCAAACAATCATATAATCAATATTAAACATTAAGAACGATGAATAAAGACAACTTCCATTAATATAACTTTAATCTTTACATGATGAATAGTACAAAATTGAACTAGGGACATTAAATGCATCAACAAACTCCCCCTTGGACCTAGTTCAGCTTTTGGAAGTGTCTTTCTTGAAATATTTCTCAGTAATAGCTTTCCAGTTAGCTCCAGCATGAACCTTTAAGCATATGCAGATTCGGATCACTCTCATGAACTGAAGTGCCTGTTCCATGTCCTGTACATCAAAGAAAATCTGATGACGATACAGTGCTATAACATCTTTGTGGGACAAGTTAGTCAACCACATTGGCTCAAAAATCCGTACTGTCTCCCACTTCTTGTCTTTGCATAGAACGATCACAGCTTCTCCAGTACGCCCGTCACAATACCACCATCGGAAGCCTTCCATAAAATCTTGACGCATCTTCCTCAAAGGAATCTTCTTCAAGACTTTTGGAGGAAGCCACTTCAGGATAACTTTATGCTTTCTGGTGTCTCCATCAATCTTAGGCAGATAATAACGTTCAGGCTGTTGAGGCTGGAAGTTCACCCACCTCTTTCGGTACTCGTACTGAAGGTGCCGGGAAAACCAAGCAGACATCCCCGAATCTTCACTGTATAACATCTTCAAACGTGCTAACTGATTAACTTCAAAGCCTGGAAATATCTTGAAGTCATGGGGATGCTTGAAATAATTTATTCCTCTCCCTCTCTTCGCCGCATAGCACCCTAAATCATGAAAGTATGCCCAGCTCAAAATTTGACCTCTAGCCTTGTAGCCTTTGGTCCTATAGACTTTCTTGTGTGAGTCTGGCATCTTCATGGTGCTTTCCCTTTTCAGGACCTCCTAGTAGGCCTGCCATTCCTCTTTCCTTTTCTTTTGATCATCAGCTTCGGCTTTGCTGACCTCAACCTGTTCTTTTAAGTATCGGATCAGTAGATCTTCAGTTGCTTGATCAAACTGATCAGTAAATGTTGGGAGCTCTTCCTCAGCTGATGTGTACTTTGGATACTCCTCCTCAGTAATGTCCTCCAGAATAACCTCATCAATGTCATCAAAAGGTTCTGGAGATGGTTCATCAAACACCGGTACAGAGGAATCATCAGCAACAACCTCATCTGGGTTAAGCCTGAACAGTTCTGCAATATGTTCCTTAGACAGACAATGTATGATTTCTCCCTCCTCTTTGTCGTAGCTAACCGAGTGCTGTATGATGCCTTGAGCGTCTAAAATCATCGTCAAAGTCTTATCTAACTGACGTCTCAATGGCACAGCTTCAATTTCCTCGGCAGCTTCAGGTTCAACAGTCTTCGTGGGAGAAGATGGAGGAGGATCCTGTTTCTTCTTGTCATTGGCTTTCTTGGATCGGATCTCCGATGTAGAAGGGGCTTGATCATCATCGTCATCATCATTAGTACTTGATGAACCAGAAGACCCACTTCCTGATCCGTCCTTGTCATCATCATCAGATTCGTCATCTTTCTCAGAATCCTCGTAGTCAACCTTTTCCTCCTCAGACTCTTCTTCTTCTTCATCATCTTCTTCTTTGTCTGATTCATCGGAAATTGCTGCAGAACCCTCAATTTTGGGTGTGCCCTCCTTGGAACCTTCAACCAGTTCAGCAAGTCGGGCGTTCTCAGTTTCCAAAGCAATAATACGATCACTGAAACCAGTGGCAGTAAGGGCCAACTGATTATGCTCGTCAATGTACTTCAGCAACTGTTCTTCTTGCTGGGCTGATCTGGCTCTGAGGTCTGCTCTCTGATCCGCAGTTTGAAGCAACAGTGCATCCTAATCTGGTATCCTCTGTGTAAATTGAGCGATAACCAGATCCTGCTCTCTACTCTTCCTTTCCTGCTCCATATTCCTCTCCATCAGTCTCAGTACCATACTGTTCAGTGTACTCAGCTGATCAACAACTGAAACAGTAGGTATAGACATGTCAGCCCGTGAGATGGAGGGACCAGCAGAAGCAGTAGAAAATATGGGAGCCTGAGTCATAGAGGTGGTCAGAGGGGCCGTGGTAGTACGAACATGAGTAGCCCTTGACCGTGTCAGTGAAGAAACTGAGACAGCTGCTACTGATGTGACAATAGTTGTAGCAACTGTCGTCAGTTCTGACCTCCTCTGGAAAGAAAATCTGGATCTCTTTCCTCTCCCAGCCCTAGAGGATGTAGACTGAATAGCAACAGTAGTGGCAGCAATAGCAGGAGTAGAGGATCGAGGAGGTGGAGAAATGTCAAAATCTGGAATGAATAAAGGATCAGAAATCTCTTCTATCTTTGCTTCACTCCTCTTCCTTTTCCTCTTTGTCATCCTCCCCCCAAGCCAAACAGTCTCAAACTCCTCATCAGGTGTATCTTCAGAATCAGAACTACCGGCCTCATCAGCACCAGCTTCACCTTCATCCTCACTTGAGTCTTCTGACTCATCTTCATCAGCAGCAGGTGTGGTGGCTCTCATATTGAGAGGGGTAGTCACTGTGGAGGTAGTAGTGGCCATGAAGTATAGCTCCAACAATGAGTCAATGTCAACCTCTTCATCTGCTGCAGAAGTGCTAACACCAGCACTCACACCACCTGCACTCACACTACCAATATCTACCCTGCTAACATCCATAGCAGTAACAACATCATCAGCAACAGTGCTCACAACAACACTAGCACTTGCACCATCACCACCTACACCAGCACCAGCATCACCATCATCACCATCATCACCAGGCACAACAATGTCCTCCATATCTGAGTCAGAATCATCATGCCTCTATCTCCGACCAGCAGGAGCAATATAATCTGGCCTAGAGAGATGACCAAATAATGATCTAGTAGCAGGCTTCCTGTCTTTGCCTCTGTATGACATCACTCTATTTAGAGTGATGTCATTCATGTGCTCCAACCTGAGAATATCTGCATTAACCTTTGGCAAGTCCGGCAATTGTGCATCAATCAACTGCTGCAAGAAACGAGGATACATCAAGAACTTCTTATCCCCTTTCAAAGTCACATTCTCCTTCATATGTGAGAAGACCATTTCTGAGAAGTAAAAATGGCAGGTTCAGCACTAGTGCAACAAAGGCACACTGAATGGTCTCTCTCATGTCATCGAATCCTCCTCTCCTTGACCCAAGGCAATGTATAAGTACATGTGCTAAGTACTTAAACTGAGGAGACATATATGCCTTGTTCAGAATTCCAGCTCCAAGATCTCCCTCATACTTGCATCTCATGAAGCAGCCTCGAACTAAGTAACGATCCAGAAGATAAGGCTGATCAGGTGCATCTTGAAAACCACAAACTCTTCGGATGTGTTCAGCAGAAATGACCACATCCTGTCCTCGAACTTTGCCTCGAATGACTGTAGGCTCAGTTTCACAGTCAATATCAGCAGATGCCCAAAAATCCTGCTGATGTGAAATGTATGGCACATGCAAAGTAGAGATGGCTGTGAAAATCTTCGAAAGCCTCAGAAAAGTGATGATCTCAGTGAAATGACGGGCGTTGGGTGTGTTCAGCTCCAAGTATGCACAGATGTTATTCTTTTTCACGGATTTGTATCCAGCCATTCTGAACATTGAATAAAAACATGTTAGAACTATTCCATAGTTGAAAATACAGAGAACAGATTAAAAAATCAGAAAACATATTCAAATTAATCTGATATGCCGAATGAAATTGATTTGGACGAATGAACACATTGGTCGAATGAGCCATTCGCCGAATGAGCTTCATTCGCCGAATGAGCTATACTCGAATGAAATCATTCGTCGAATGACCTTCATTCGGCGAATGACCTTCATTCGCCGAATGACCTTCATTCGCCGAATGAGTCATTTGCCGAATGGCGTCATTCGGCTGTTTTTTGAATTTCAAACCCCTCTTTTCAAAATCTTCAAATCAGTTGACAAAAATCACATATGCAACCTCAGAAACGACCGATTAATAACAAAGATCATTTGGGGATTTAAGTCCATTTCGACTGATTATTGCAAAGATGATTATAAAAACCCTAAAACCCTAAAATGTGTTTGGTTTTTGACGATTTCACGGTCAGAAATTGATGATATTCGATCCCAAGGTACCTGAGATGATAATAAACAAGATTATCAGTGACTGGGTGAGTAGGAATCACAAGAAAAAGAACGGCCGAAGAAAGAAGGCTTTTCGGGCGAATGAAAACACACAGTAAAGGCGAAAGATAATTTTGGCGAATGAGGGTAGTTCGCCGATTGAATGCTTATATAGGGTTACTCATTCGCCGAATGAGACCAGCGAGTGAGCTGTTTCGCCCTAAACTCATTCGCCGAATGAGTCTTATTCTGTCACGAGTCATTCGCCGAATGTGTCATTCACCGAATGAGTTTCATTCGGTCGAATGAGACATACTCAACACAAAACACAACCAAATTCAAAATTTAACATTTTGATCAGTAAAAACAGATGCCATTTATGAAGATATGTCTGGTTGATTCAGGATTCAGATGAGACAGACGTCTGAACCTACAAATGATCCTCAAAACTAAAATTTGAAAATAGAAAATCGTTTTGTACTTTTCTGAAACAAATTACGACTGTACAACTAGTACCTAAAGACAAAGAAACACATGTTTTTGTGAGGCGTCTATTGACAAAATAACACATACATCTAATCACATCATATCAGCTTCATTGAATGTTTCACCTTAGACACATTTATCTTATGATACGATTACTGATATATTTGTCCAATCTTAAACCATACAATACACAACTACTAAACAAACTTTATGATTACTCATGTTTTCTGATTGAGTTCCCCATTTCATTTCACTATTAAAGATCAAAATCAGTTTATAACTCATTTCTGCATAACTTAATACCAGTCATCATAAATTCAATAAGATTTCAAATTTATTATCTTTTTGTATTTTTCTTGTTCTATCCAAATGGACGGCTTCAGCTAGGTTCGTCCCAGCAATATGGCACGTGTATGGAATCGAACTTAATTTGTTCAAGTATTTCTCAAGCTTAATACCAGCTTGCATTTGTTTTTCTTCAAGCTTAATACCAGCTTGTTTTTATTTTTATTCAAGCTTAATACCAGCTTGTTTTTATTTTTATTCAAGCTTAATACCAGCTTGTTTTTGTTTTTATTTAATTGAAGCCTCATTTGATTCCATGATGACCGGTGTATGCTTGATTTGAGTCAAAAACTATTTCTCACATACACGGTGTTATAAAACAGATTCCACACATCAGACTTTGTAAGTTATCACAAGCTGTTTATTCATTTGTAAAGTTGGCCTATCAGTACATCACATCATAATTTTCTTGTGTGTTCAGCTTACACATTCAACTCAGCTTCTATATCATGATAGATTAATGTGTCACTTTTTCAAAGAAAGACCATCTCAATTTTAACTTTTTCAACTGTTTTTGTATTTTTGAATTTTTCAAATGTTTTTGGTTTTTCAATTTTCAAATGTTTTTGGTTTTTCAATTAACAACTATCTCCCCCTAAAAGCCTAAAACAGAAAATCTTTTTGAGTTTTTGATTTAAGAAAAGAAACTAGACAAGAAAACTGAAATAAAGTAAATAGACAAAACAAAAATTATCTAAGAAAGATGATGATCATTTGTTAGATTCAGATGAAGGTAGGACTTCATCCTTTTGGAAAACACCATTAGCCGATAACAGATATAAAAATCTGGGTTTATCAAAAGCTTTTGTGAAAAGATCGGCTTTCTGGTGATCGGTGTGAATCTTAACAACATCGATTAATTTCTTTTCAAAACAATCACGTATGAAGTGATATTTAATGTCGATGTGTTTTGTTTTTGAGTGCTGAACATGATTTTTAATGACAACTATGGCAGCAGTATTATCAACATATATAGGAGTGTTAGAAAAATGTAACCCATAGTCCCTAAGTTGCTGTTGGATCCAGATGATCTGAGAACAACAACTAGCAGCAGCAATATATTCAGCTTCACAGGTTGAAGTAGACACCGACGTCTGCTTCTTGCATTGCCAGGTAACTAATCGGGTTCCAAAGAACTGACATCCCGTAGATGTTGACTTGAAGTCTCTTTTGCAGCCACCATAATCAGAGTCACTGTATGCAGTAAGTTCAAAATTATCATCATTAGGGTACCATAAATCAAGATCAGGAGTACCCTTCAGATAACGCATAATCCTTTTGACAGCAATCAGATGAGACACTCTTGGTTTTGTTTGATACCGTGCACACAAGCATGTGGCGAACATGATGTCTGGCCGAGAAGCAGTAAGATACATAAGAGACCCAATCATTCCCCGGTACAAAGTGGCATCAATTAACTCCCCCTTTTCATCTGGAGTAATCCCGTGATTGACAGCCAGTGGAGTACCAACAGGCTTTGCATCAGACATACTGAACCGGCTCAATATGTCCTCAACATATTTGGTTTGATGAATGAAGATTCCTGCCTTAGACTGATCCACTTGTAATCCCAGAAAAAATTTCATCTCTCCCATTGAGCTCATTTCAAACTTCTCTTTCATAACCTTTTCAAACTCTTTGCACAGACCATCATTTGTTGAACCGAAGATGATGCCGTCCACATATACTTGCACCAAGAGTAAGTCACCATCCTTTTCTCGAATGAACAGTGTACAGTCAATGACACCTCTTCTGAACCCGTTGTTCAGAAGGTGAGTAGACAGTGTCTCATACCATGCTCGCGGCGCTTGATGCAATCCATATAAGGCCTTGTCTAGCTTGTAGACTTGGTCTCTATGCAATGGATCTTCAAACCTGGGAGGTTGACTGACATACACTGTTTCATTTATCACACCATGAAGAAATGCACTTTTTACATCCATCTGATAAACTTTAAACTTCTTGAAGGATGCATAAGCCAAGAAGATACGAATGGCTTCAAGTCGAGCAACTGGTGCAAATACTTCATTATAGTCCAAACCTTCAACTTGTCTGAATCCTTGAACAACCAGACGTGCTTTGTTTTGCACAATGATACCATGATCATCCTTCTTGCAACGAATAACCCATCTGGTGCCTATTACTTTCACACCTTTTGGTTTGTCAACCAATTGCCAGACACCTAACTTTTTGAACTGAAGGAGTTCTTCTTGCATTGCATCTACCCACGATTCTTCTTTGAGAGCTTCAGTAACAGTACGTGGCTCAACTTGGGAGATAAAACATGAATGGGCACAAAAGTTTACATCTGCAAAGTCAAGAATGTCTGCAAGTCCTCCTGAAGAAAGCTGATTTCTTGTCTTGACCCCATCCAAAGGACTTCCAATAATATTTTCTTGAGGATGAATCCGATTAATTCTGCCAACAGAATAAGCAGGAACTTCAACATGTGGATCAAGATTATTCAGATTCAGATCCTCAAGTCCTGGCACAAGATTGTCAACAGCTGGTTCAGGGGCAGCTAGAGGAACTAAGTTGTCGTCTGTGTCTGAGCTATCATCATTTGTCTGTGTTATAGGAGTTGAAACAGATGAAGGTTGCATTGGTTCTTCAGGTGCATTTTGTGCATCATACAGCATCTGAACAACAACATCTTCATCAGTGTACATGGGAGGCATGTTGAAGGATTCAAACAGATCAGAATAGTTGAACATCCAATCAGGACCGGGTGGGGGCATGGAATACTTCTGAACATCAACATGGTACCACTCCTTCACATTTTGAGTTGATCTGTTATAAACTCTTTTATTTGGAGTGTTGTACCCAAGAAAATACCCTTCTTCCACCTTTTCATTAAACTTGCCTTGCTCATGTTTCTTAAGCATAGTGCATGGTGCACCAAATGGTTCAAGATACTTAAGATTTGGCTTTCTATTATGGAGCAATTCGAAGCAAGTTTTCCCATGTCTGTTCACTATCAACACTCGATTTAGAGTGTAACAAGCATTAGCTACAGCTTCGTTCCAGAATTGAACTGGAAGAGACGAATCTGCAAGCATAGTCCTAGCAGCCTCAATCAAAGTCCTGTTCTTTCGCTCAGCAACACCGCTCATTTGGGGAACATATGGAGCACTAAATTGTTGAACAATATCTCGTTCATTACAAAAGTTCTCCATGTTGTGATTTTTGAACTCTGTCCCATTGTCGGTTCTTAGTATGCGAATCTTGAGCTTATAAAGAGATTCAAGTTTGGTAACCAACACTTGAATGCAGTCAAATGTTTCAGACTTCTCCTTTAGAAAAAAACCCAAGAGTATCTGGAATATTCATCAGTGATGACAAGACAGTACTGATCACCAGCAATACTCTTGCGGTTAACAGGACCAAAAAGATCCATATGGAGCAGCTCAAGTGGAACAGTGATTGAGTGATACTTCTTCGGTTTGTGAGACTGCTTGACTTGCTTGCCTTTCTTGCAAGATACACAGACATCCGATAGCTTGAAATTCTTCAGACTTACCCCCTCAACCAGATTGTTGTGTACCAAGTGGTTCATCTTGCGTAGACTCAAATGACCCATCCTCTTATGCCAAAGAATTGAATCTTTTTCTGTTGCCTTTGACATAAAACATGAAGCTGTGGAGGATGTAGTTGAAGCTATGGCCATATTGAGTATGTACAAGTCTTGCTTTCTGGGGGCAGACATCAAAATCCATTCTTCAGGGATAACTACACCTTGCTTTAGAATGTAGCATTTGGAGTCATCGAAAAGAACTTTGTAGTTTTTATCACAGATCTGTGATACAGAAAGCAGATTATTCTCCAATTGCTTGACATATTTGACTTTGTCAAATGAAACTTGCCCATTTGATAAGATTCCCTCTCCCGTGATAAAACCACCTTTGTCACCAGCAAAAGCTACATAACCACCATGAACAGATTGAACGTTGGAGAGCAAAGAGATGTTTCCAGTCATGTGCCTTGAAGCCCCACTATCGACAATCCAAGAACTGTTTAAAGCAGCTGTTGGGGCATTCTGCACAAAAATAAGACAATTAGTTTAATTTGGGAACCCAAGCCTTTACAGTCTTGGGTTGACCCAGTGAGTCTCGGATCATAACATCGATCCATTTACCATCTGAAACAGTCTTGTCTGAGGTGGGTGGAACTGTAGTCTCAGACTTTACTTTCCAGACTGCATTTTTACTGAAAGAGTTTTTCAGATAAATGGATGATGATTTAGATTGATCAACATTAACAGGCTTGAGAACATTCAAGTTCATCAATTTCCCTTTACCCTTGTCCACAGATTTAACCTGATTTGGTTGTCTGGGTTTTGTCAGAAATGACTTGGACTCAGATCTGACAGGTTTAACAAAATTCTGATTTTGTTTTCTGGGTGGTGCAACCTTTGGTCTAATCAACTGAGGGCTAGATCTAACAAAGTGCCCAGGTATACCACACTCAAAACAAACTGGTTCTCCTTTTCTATGAAAATGTTTTACCTCAGAAAAAGATTGCCTTTTTGGTTTCAAAACATTTGTTTTAGACGTGTTCTGATTAAAACCCAAACCCTTTTTTCCATTTGGAACAAGATTGTCAAACTTGTTCAACACACAAGCTTCATTTTCTTTTGAAGCTTTCACAAAACCTAAGGCTTGATATATTTTTGAAGATGAGATTGGGTCACCCTTTTTTATAACAGGGAGTGGATTCTGAGCAGTAACATAATCAGATGAATCATCAGATTCATCCTCAGAATCTGAAACCCAATCCTCTACAAGTCCATCCACTGAAGATTCCTTTGACAAAGAGGAACCTTCATCAGTAATCATCCCAATCGGATCAATTACTAAAGGAGTTATCACTTGAAAATCTTTAACATCTTTGTCATTTGGTGAATTGACAAAGCTGTTTAAGATTGGTGGAGGACATCTTTGATAACTCATAGTACCCTTACCCTTATGATCAGCTTCTTTGCTGATCATGTGCTCAATGATATAAGATGCACTCTCATAGCTCTTGAGCTTCTGTCCTAGGGTCTCATAATCACACTCAACCATTGCTAACTTCTTCTTTACCTCATTAATGGTATTGAGATAAGAAGTTACAGCATCTTGCTTGTTAAGAACAGCAATCTCAGCCTCATGAAGTTGTCTATTTAAAAGTTCAATCTTAGTTTGAAAATCCTTTTCATTAGCTTTTAAAAAAATTTGTTAGCATCAATACATTGGTTGAGATCACTGATCAAAGCAACATTGTGATTCTGATAGGAAAGAACCTTGATTTTAAGGTCAACACAATTAAAACAATTAGAAACAGAAGATGAACAATCATTAAATACATGATCAGACTGAGAAGTTGCAGCAGGAGTAGCAGATGAGTTTACCATCAAGGCAAACTGAGTAGGAGATTCTTCAACATCAGCATCAGACCCAGATTGAGTGTCAGAATCAGTCAAGCTTTCAGACTCTGATCCAGATGTTTCTTCTGTCTTAAGCTGTGCACCTTTGGCTGTACTCTCTTCATGTAGATCATCTGTCTTTTGAATCTCAGCAACACATGCTTTATCTTGTCCCCCTTGTTCAGAATTGAATCTGAAATCCCAATTTTCACCTTCATCCTGCTGTACCATCAAAGCTTTGCCTGCATTTGAAGAACTAGTCTGAGCAGGAGAATCAATAGGGACAAGTCTTCTTTCTGTATTTGCTGCAGAAGATTTCTGATGATGAAAACGATTCTTGTTTCCAGCTTTCTTTGGATGTTTGCATTGTCTAGCAAAGTGACCCTTTTCTCCACAATTGTAACAGGTGACAGAGGCCATATCAAATCCAAACTTAGATTCTTTGTTCAAGTTAATGTCTTTGCCAGTTCTTTTCACAAACTCCTTGGCTCTCCTCACAGCACTTGCCAAAGCCCACATAATGTCAATCCTTTCCATGTCATCTGGATCTATCTGAGAATAGTCATCATTTGTCAGATAAGGATTGCCAATCTATCCTGCTACCAATCTATCATAAGAACTGACCAAAGTAGACAAAAGACCCATATGCTCTTTAGCAATCTCAACTGTAACTTTATCAAAATTCTCTGTCTTTAGACTTGTGACTGGTTGATGATGTTCTTTCTGAGAACTTGAAGAGGATGATGACTGACTGAAAAGAATCTGATTGGAAGATGGAGCTTCAGTAGTCTGAGAAACAAAAGCAGTCTTCAGTGGAGCATGTGAAGAGGCTTTCTCTACAGTAGGTGTAGAGTAGTACAATGAAGGATCCTGAACTTGAGCAACCCTCTTAGCCTTCCACTTGTTCTCAATTTCCTGCTCCTTCAACTTCTGAATAAAATCATTGATATCCATGTGTGACATCATCTCATTCTGCTTAAGAACCATCAAAAATGATTCCCATTTTGGAGGAAGAGCATATGCTAAACATTGAATCTTTTCCTGAGTAGTGGTCTTGACTTCATGATTGAACAACTCACTTAGTAGATGATAGAATCTGGCAATCAAATCATCCAAAGATTCATTTCCAACATACATAAAGCTGTTAAATTCCTTCCTTAATGCCTTAGACTTGATGTTCTTCAAAGCATCATTGCCTTCATACCGTTGCTGCAAAGCATCCCACAAATACTTAGAAGAAGTAAATTGTCTGAACTGATGGAAGATATCAGTAGCAATGGATTGAGATAGAATAGCATAAGCTTTCTTCTCATAAATATAAAGCTTCCTCTGAGGCTCAGTCATCCGTGTGACTAGCATAGGAGTTCCATCTTCATTCAGAGGCCTTAGATAACCTCCCTCAATCATCATCCACAAGTTTGTATCCACTCCATTAATGTGGATCTCAAACCGATACTTCCAGTGTGGATAATCGTCTAAGGATAACAACTTTGGAGCTTTATTAGAGTTCCCAGTCTCAGTCTCAGTCAGTAGCAAAGTCTGAATACGATGATTCTGGTTCGCCATCAATGCTAAGTCTTCCATTTGATCAGAAACAACAGGATTCAACACTTAGAAAAATTTGCAAACTGATTGCCGAATGAAAATCAAAGGGACGAATGTCGGGGTCCGAATGAGTTAATTGTGGCGAATGAGAGACTGAGTATGACTGTTTGACGAATGAACAGAGAGAATGAACCTATTCGGCGAATGAAAGGTTCGAATGAGGCTATTCGCCGAATGAGAGTTCGAATGAGTGCTAATCTCCGAATGACTTGACCTAATGAAGCTATTCGCCGAATGACTGATCGAATGAGGGCTATTCGCCGAATGACTTGATCGAATGGAACTATTCGGCGAATGAGACTGTCGAATGTAGCTATTCGGCGAATGAGAGAGATTCGGCCAAAACTATTCGGCCGCCATGCTCATTCGGCCAATCTGAGGGTTTTTGCAACAAAAATCGCGATAACTTGAGATTTTGACCAGATCTAAGTACCAAATTTGGTACAGAACATCATGGGATGATAATGAACAAATTGGGATAAAAGATTTGACAAAAACACCACAAAAATCCACGGATTTGCAATGAAACAGTAACTTTTAGGACAATAAGCTTAGGGTTTTTGCAGATCTCGAACGAACAATCAAAGATATGATGATTTGGATTGAAAATCAAGCAGAATCAAGAGCCAAAGCTCTGATACCACTTTGTAGGACCTGGAAGGAGCTCGGAAACAATCCGATTCCAAGGGAAATCTGCTTGACAGCCTCTGGAATAGTGCGGAATCCTATTCCAGGGTTTTCCAATCGAAATCAACAGCAACTGTGGTGAATCGAGTGTGTAGAATCAACGTGCGAGTGAGAATCGATCACCACGGGTTGAGAATCGAAGTTGGACGTGAAGAATCGCTCAAAACTTCAAGGGTTTGACACTAGAGTACACTGGGAAGAATGAGAACTCGGCAAAGTTAGGTTTGAAATGATTTGAACATGTATTTATAGACTGTAGTCATTCGGCCGAATGAGTGGCCGAAACAACTCATTCGGCGAATGACTATGTCGAATAGACAAGTCAGTCGAATGAGTCATTCGGCGAATGACTTCATTCGTTAGAGTCATTCGCCCGAATGAGTCATACTCATACTCAAATATTAATTAAATCAAATCAAACAATCATATAATCAATATTAAACATTAAGAACGATGAATAAAGACAACTTCCATTAATATAACTTTAATCTTTACATGATGAATAATACAAAATTGAACTAGGGACATTAAATGCATCAACACTGGCCCCACCGAATGTTTCACTGATTCCAAGTAATTCTCTGAAATGTTTGTCTGTACTCAATACGGGCCGTATTGGCCAGTACGACCCGTCTTGGCCCACAGGGGTGTTAAAATATAATAGTGGGGTGTCTAAATAAAATGGCCCTAAATAAAACATCAAAGTTGATTTACTTGTTATCTTTGTTTGTATGACATCTTAGTGACGTCATTGGTAGGGGATTAGCTAGTGACAATAGTTGCATTGGTAGTGGATTAGCTAATGACAAGAGTACCTAGGATGGTGGATACAATACACGCAACCAAGATGGTAGTGGTTGTAATGTAGTCATGGAAATGGTGATTACAATATACGTATGTAATATAAATTCATTTCACATTAAATCATCGTTTCCCTTCGTGTGGTTTGTTTACTTTATTTTTTTAGTCTAAAAGTTTAAATTTTAATATTTTAATCTTTATAGTTTCTATATATCTCTCTTTTTGTCATTTTAGCCGACAAATTTAAATTTTTAGACTAACATGACAAAAGTGACAAAATCACAATGATGAGAATAACATAAAAACGCAAACATAAAGACGAAAATAATAAAATTTAAACTTTTAAAATAAAATGACAAAAATGACCAAATTACATGGACGAAAAATAACAATTTGCTCTTTATTTTAAGTTAACAATTTTAAAGGATGATACATCCAATTTTTCCTTCAATTAAAAATAAAAGAAATAAAATGTATTATTCTTTAAACTTATAAATTTCTACTTATTTTCTTAGGTTATTAATGCATAATTTACCATATCCTTATGTATGATATTAGAAAAATATGCAATTTTAGAAGTTGAAAAGATTTGCAATTGCTCTCTAAAAATAATTTTGATACGTATTTTTCTTTAAAACTTGTACATTTATGTACCAGGTTATAAACCCGTGTATTACACATGTTTAAAAATAAAAATTATGCAACTTTATGATGTTTAATTAAATTTAAGTACATAATTAAAAGAATTTTATTACACAAAACAATAGAAAATAAAAGTATAATTATGATTTAAATCTTTAACATTTTTCTACGTCACATTTGTGTTTTATTTGAAATTAAATTTTTTTATTGTGTATAAGCTTATATTATGAATTTCAAAAATTAAAAAAGTTGTTATTGATTAATAATTTTTGTATAAATTGTTAATAGAATTAATATTTGAAAAATAACAAACTTTGTTTCAATTTAAAATAAAACAAAATACATGGTTTTGTTCTATAAAAAGATAGTATTAATAGGATTTAACACAATACTAAAATAATTAGAAAAAGATTTAAATCAAACATTCCTTAAATATAATTATATAAATAAAAGAATGTTTTTATTTAATTATCATTTAAATCAAATAAGAAAGTGAATGTGGAAATGCCATGTGGCATTTATTTGGAACCATTTATTAGTAGTAGGATTTTCTTAAATCATAATTAAAGAAAGTTATACATTATATGTTAAAAACTTCTATATTCAAAAAAATATGAAACCTTATAGGTTTAAAGAGCGACATATACAATTATGTACATTCAAGGGTAGGATTGCAGATACGGTATGATTGTTTATTCTTTTGTCCCAGGCAAATATGTGATACTAGAAAAGTGCCATCTTGATTGGATTAAAAGTTTCAATTAAGGTCAATTAGACTTACTCGACACTATCTATATTATTTTGTTATATCTTAATCGCTCTATATTATTTTGTTCAATAAATTACATAAATCGTTTTTTATATTAACTCATTTTATAGGTGACATACTTTGTTAAAAATAAATATATAAGTCATTCTTAAAATGAAAATTTATAACGAAGTTCATCCTTAAAATTACATAAATCGTCCTTTTAAGGTTACTTTAGTTGTCCTTTATATTAAAAAATGGTAAAATCCGTTATAAATTTTCATTTTATAAATGATCTATGTATTTATTTATTTATAAGTAACGACGTCATGTATAAAATTAATTAATATGAATAATAATTTATGTAATTTGCTTTATTTTGTTCTATCTTAATCAACTAAGCTAGGTACAATGTAGTGGACGCACTTCAACCTACATATTTATATTTATTTATTTTAAATAATTATGGGACTTTATGTTTAACATGATATGTTAGATCATGGTTAAATTCCCCGATTATGTTTTGTATCAGCGTACACTTGATATATGATATGTCATTTTGAGTGTGAATTTTATAACGTAAATTTTGCTTCATATATTAATATGCTTTATGGCTACTTGGTCTAAAATGTATACTTTAAATTACTTCGGACATGTTCATTTTAAGAATAGTAATGTTATCTTTATTATTACAAACAAACCTCTTTTCTTGACATTTGTCATTTTCTTACAATATCATTGTCTCATGTCACTTTTTTATCATTTCATTTAGTTATTTTTACTATTAAATAATTATTATTCTCTCATATTAAATAAAATATATTTTCTCTCATATCTTCCTAAACTAATAAAGGAGTATATTTAGGGGATAATTGTCAATTTTTTAGCATCCCAAAATTTTCATTTTTCCATCTATTACTTAACCCAAAACTAATTTTTATATGAATCATTTTATACCCAATTAGAAACCCCTTATTTTAGGTTTTCAATAAATTAAAACAAACCCTAATTCTTGTATTAACTATTAAGTGATTTTTACTTGTACGATTTTTCTTTCTAAAAGATTATCTCATTTTTGATTATATATATAAATTTAAAAATTTTATGTTTTCTTATTGCCCAACCCGTATAATACATGAGATTCTAGGCTAGTTATATATGTATATATTATATTGAATAGTATGAGTACTAAATATATATATATATATATATTATTGAAAATAGTAAATATATTTATAGCGAAAAAATGGTTTTTTCTAGAGTTTTGGTGGTGTTTAGAGAAGGTAACGATTATTTATTTCTTTTCATAGAAAATCAATGTTTGCTTAGGGATATGGGTTTTTTTAATTCAACCAGTAAGCTACTGGTGAGAAGGATTTTGTGAGTAGTTTTTCTATTATTTTCGTAACATATTTGTGTGAATTTTGTATGATTTCATGAAAAATTTGTACAGAGTTCATGTTGAAAGATTTGATCTTGCTATGTAACTTATGTTTTTGCAAATTTTATCAAGAGTGTACGGTGATAATACGTCGCAACGTGCGGCGGGAAAAACCTAGCTATATAATAATAGTATTAACGACAACTAATAATTTGTCTTTTCCATGTAAAAAAATTAAATAGTTTTTTTTTATCAAAAAATGAAAACCAAATCTTCTTATTAGAAAACACACTTTAAAAAATTTAATAAAAAAATTCTGTTTTTTTAAATAAGAAATATGCTATTATTAGAAAATAAAAGTATTATAAAAAACATATTTACTTAAGAATGATTGTTTTTAAAATAAATAAAAACTAGAGTTTTTAAACAATATGACTTTTTATAAACAAATAACATTTTATTAGTTTCTTTAAAAACCGAATTATAAAATTGAAATGGAAAGTTAAACTTTTGGTCCTTAATGTTATTTTATTTTCAAATTGGGTCCTTTTTTTTTAATAATTACAAAACTATACATCATCTTCTTCATTTACAAAAGTTAGTTTTTGACACAATGCGAATTTATGTTTTTAACGTTAATTAGTTCAAAAATATCAATTATTAAAATCAAGAAGGTTAGGCATTACTTTCGGTTGTTGAAGTTTTTTTAGTATTGATTTATTACTTAACGAGTTGAAACTCCCTGGCGCGTTGCGCTAGGAGTTCTATCATAACCTAATATTCAAAACTCAAAACGTGGTCTGTCAATCTAACATAAACTCTTAAGATAGTTAGAAACCTAATTGCAAATAGAGGTGTGCATGGGTTAGTTTTTTGCTTAGTCCAAACCTAAACCGAAATTACGGTTTTTAAACTCGTTTGGGCTTGGTTTTATATTTTTAAAACCCAATTGGGTTTGGGTTTTTTCAGTTTTTTTTACTTAGGTAATAAATTATGCTTATAAAAAATAAATAGAAATATTGTATTTGTACTAAAAATATTTGAAGTACTACACTACTTAATGTTTAATACTATATATAAATATCGTGAAATTTAGTACAAATCATATTTGTTTTTGGTATCATAAACCTAAAAATAATAAAATATATGATTTTTATATGGCTTTTAATATCAAGAACCAAGATAAAAGATATACGGTTTATAAATTATTGAATTTTTTGAAAGTTAATATATGTATACATACATAACCATGCATTCGGTTTTTTCGGTTTTTATTTTAGGTAAAACCATACCCAAACCCAAACTTTCGGTTTTTTAGAAAACTTACACCAAACCCGTCAGTTTATATTTGGGTTCGGTTATTTCGGTTTGAATTTTTCGGATTTAGGGTTGGATTTTTCGGTTTCATGCACACCTCTGATTGCAAACATATGTCCTAACAATTAAAAAAATATTTAAATCAAAATATTAAAACACACATACAAATACATGTTACATAGGCTTTCACCATGACGACATATTCTTAAAACGTTTATAGTTATGCATCTTGTATAACAACCATTAAATAGTTTAACTATATAAATAAATAGGACTCGTACTGTTAAAATATACTAAGTTTTCTGAAAATTATTAGCTATTATTTTCAAGATGACAAAAAGTGATGCATAAAATTATAAATAGCATAAGATAATCTCTAGAGGAAAAAAATGAAAAATTAAAAGTCATTCACATAAGTGGACCAACTATGGTTGGAGAAATCATTAAACGTTGTCGACTGGGGAGTTGCGAGTACTCGGTCTAGGCGGGGAGTACTTGGATACGCTAAATAATGAAAAAAATGATTTTTAAAAAATTATATATATATCAAATATCATATGTTTACTAGTATATATAACATATATAGTGAATATCAATAGAAAATAAATATATATATAGGGAAAATCAAACAATAATTGATGAAAAACAATGAAAACTAGTGAAAAACAGGGAAAATCGGTAAAAAATAGCGAAAAACCGAGTTGGTCCGAGTTGGCCGAGTTTGACCGAGTTGGCCCGAGTTTGACAGATTTATGCCGAGTTGGGCCGAGTTTTTTTGCCGAGTTGGTCCGAGTTGGTCAGGCCGAGTAGGAGAAAATCGGTTCAGGAGAGGACCGAGTGTCACACCCCGAGCCGGCGGGACGGATCGACTACCCCGCCGAACGGAAGGTTCTCGGGGCGCGATATCGTGGGTGATAATCGTGATGATCAGATTGTTTACATAGTATCAATGTTAAGAATAACTAGAGCACAATAAAGCATTAAACTATGATTACAAAGTTAAATTACAATATCAATGTTCAGTAATTTAACCCGGTAAACCTATCAAAAGAATTAAATGTTTTCTATCTTGTAACTGTACAAGACATCCAAAAGTGATTCGTATGAATAACAAAATATGCGCTCCCAAAATCAACTAGGTCCACTATCTGGGCAGCCTAGCAATGCAATCCAAAAGCTTAAGCATATTCCTGTGCGTCACCTGAGAAAGCATGCAAGAAAACAAAGTCAACACAATGGTTGGTGAGTTCATATAGTTTATAAGTTTAAAAATAGATTTAACAAACCTCT
Organism: Mikania micrantha; assembly: GCA_009363875.1. Taxonomy (NCBI): domain Eukaryota; kingdom Viridiplantae; phylum Streptophyta; class Magnoliopsida; order Asterales; family Asteraceae; genus Mikania; species Mikania micrantha. The sequence goes on from CM018696.1 coordinate 92,280,512, forward strand.
TTCGGTAAAACTTTAACCTCATTAACTCCACATGTAATGTCACAACCCGAGCCGGCGGGGTAGGATCGAAGTCCCCGTCGGGCGGAAGGTTCTCGGAGCGCGATATCGTGAATGATAATCGTGATGATCAGATTGTTTACATAGCATCAATGTTAAGAATAATTAAGCACAATATCATATAAACTAGGATTACAAAGTTAAATTACAAATGTCAATGTTTAGTAATTTAACTAAGTAAACCTATCCAAAAGAATCAGATATATCTATCTTGTATCTGTAAATGATATCAAGAGATATTTGTATTAATCTCAAAAGATGTGCTTCTTCAAAAGTCAACTAGGATCTATATCTGGTCATCCTAGTATGCAATCCTGAATCTTAGCTTAATCATGTGCGTCACCTGAGAAAGCATGTAAGAAAAACAAAGTCAACACAATGGTTGGTGAGTTCATGTAGTTTTTATGTAAAAATAGTTTGAAAAGTCCTTTGAATGACAACCTTAACCTCACCATTAACCACCTATACCATCTGTTTCAGTATGCTTATATATAGGGCATATGTAGGGGGCAAGCCCCAGCCACCGTCCCACCACATATTGAACCACATGATATATTGTTCCTGATGATAATTAGGCGTCTCATCCTACCCGTATGATTCCCACAATGTTTAATTCCCAAGGTTTGATTCCCAATGTTTGATTCCAAATGTTTGATTCTTTGAATTAGATAACCCTGTAATTGTTACCTTGATTCCCTGAATAACAACCTTAACCTCACTAACAACCACCTATGCTATTCAACCAATTATGCTTATATATAGGGCATATGTAGGGGACAAGCCCCAGCCACCGTCCCACCACATACCGGACTGCTTAACATATTGTTGTTAATGATAATTAAGCATTTCATCCCACTATTCTGATCTCATGACTTATGATTCTTAACGTTTGTTTCCCTGTCAATGTTTACTTCTGTTTCCCCCGAAATGACAACCTTAACCTCACTAACAACCACCTATGCTATCCAACCAAGTATGCTTATATATAGGGCATATGTAGGGGACAAGCCCCAGCCACCGTCCCACCACATACCGGGCTGCTTAACATATTGTTATTAATGATAATTAAGCGTTTCACTCCACACTATTGATTCCACAACGATTAAGTATCAAGTTTAATAGGCACCATTATGGACAGCTGAAAACCCTAAGGAGTTCAGCATCCATCCATAATGTTCCTATTCAAGACTCGTGACATGTTTTGATAGAGAGACCTTCAAGTTAACACAAAGTCAACTAGAAGGACTCAATCAGTCTAGTCACTTGTCATCACCATGGATGAATCAAGAAGAACACTGAATGACTAGTAGGGGTTGACACACAGGTCAACACGCGTCGGCCAATCAGTCTGTCTTACATGATTCTGACAAAGAAGAACACTGATGACTAGTAGGGGTTGACACACAGGTCAACACGCGGCGGCCAACAGTCTGTCTTACAATGTCCAAAAGTTTATGCATACACGTCTAAAGCATTCACATTGTTTCACTGATGACTAGTAGGGGTTGACTCACAGGTCAACACGCGGCGGTCAATCAGTCTTTTGTTTAAGCATTCAAGTGTTCAAGCATCCAAATTGTATCAAGCATTCCAAGTGTTTATGTATCCAAAGTATATCATGCATTCAAGTGTTCAAGTATCCCATATGTATCAAGCATTCACGTGTTTCAAGTTTCCTAAGTATATTAAGCCTCCAAGTGTTTCAGGCATCTCACGTATATAAGTATTTCTAAGAATATATGTCTCCAGTTAAATTTAAGCAAATCATGATAAATGTAAAGTAATTTAATACTTTATTAAAGGTGTAGAACCTTAACTTTATGAAATAATTGTATAAAGCATTTGTGTTTGCTTAAAGTATTTTCAAAGCCTTAGGATTTTGTATATTAGTTAAACATAGAGTTTATAAGTTAAACCTCAATTGTATAGTTTAAGCAAATAGTTTATAACATAAGTATTTAGCTCAAAGTTTAAGTATTGAGTTTATAACATAAAAGTTTATAAGGTTTAGGCTTCAAATCTATATTGTAAGCCTCAAGTATATAGTTTCAAGTTTTTACACATTGTTTCACCATAAATCCCATAAATTTGCATCGAGTCCCATGTTTAGAGTATAAAGTTTCACAAGATTAGACCTCAAGTCTCATGTTTAAAGTATAAAGTTTCACAAGTATAGACCTCAAGTCTCATGTTTAAAGTATAAAGTTTCGCAAGTATAGACCTCAAGTCTCATGTTTAAAGTATAAAGTTTCGCAAGTATAGACCTCAAGTCTCATGTTTAAAGTATATAGTTTCCCCAAGTATAAGCATCAAGTCTCTTAAGCATCCAATATGTGGTTTCAAGTATTAAGCTCAATGTATATGTTTCAAGTCTATTGTTTTCAATGATTACTAAGTTTCACAAATAAGTTTCTACATAAGTAGCAAGTTTATGTTTAAAGCATTAAATAACATTTCAATGATTTTGTGAAAATGTTTAACATGCTTCTCAGTCCCGAAGTAAAACAAATAAATTTGAAAAGGGACAAATGAACTCACCTGTGTTTGAAGTGGTTGACTAAGTTCTAAGTAAGAATACGCACTCTCGTTGTTGTTCGGTGTTGTATTCACGATCCTGTATTTATTTCACATAGTTTGTAGTTCATAAGTATACGTTCTAGCTAAGTCGTGTGCATATAGGTGTTAGCCCTAAGTTGGCTAACATTTGTGGGTCTCAGTCATCATTCGGCCCTGTTAACTTGTTAATGACTTTAGAATACTTAACCCAAATGAGATTAAACACTTCGTTATTGATCTAGCATTAAGTTTGATTTGGTTTCATCACCAATAGGTTCTAAATACAAGACTTAGATTTCTTTTGTTTAAATGTTATATGTTCTTAACATTTTGTATGAACTTATTAGTAATTAACATTAAGATTATCCTTGAAAAGTGTAACGTCTTAGATGTCATGATTTGAATTAAATCCAAGAATCGATCACATTCTTTTGTTTCCACCACATATCGTGTAAGTTGTTTTAATTGAATTACCAATTGAAATTGGGCCGAATGTTTTGGGCTTGAGTCAACATGTATACTTTGGCCGAATTATTGGGCCAGGTATCCCTGTGGCCCAATCCATTTTTAATGGATCGAATAAATATATTGGGCCAACAAGGAGTGGGCCTAAGAAATTTCTAGATCGTTTAAGGCTACATGTGGGCCAATTACGTGTGTTGGGCCGATTAGGTGTATTGGGCTAGGTTAAATAATAAGGATTGGGCCTAGTTGGTAACATGTGGTCTAACCATTTCAACTTGGGCTCCTCATTTGGACCGAATTTCACTAAGCTGGGCCGAAACAAGGAAGTGGCCCAACACAAACCAATCGTGGGAGGATGTTGGGCTGAACAATCACGCTGCCAAAGACGTGACCTGGGCCGGCTGTATGCATGGCTAAAGGAGACTGCCTCAAGTTCCAGCTCCACTTCAACGAACCTATAGGATCGTGAGGGGTAAGGGTTTTGGCAGCCATGGGTTCGCAGCAAGGTTCGTTGGATGGGGCAGTAGGGTTCGGTCAATTGGAACCATAAAGGTTCGGCCAAGCTCAAATGGTTCGGTTCTCATGCATATCCATGGTTCGTGATTTCAAGGGTTCGGCGAGCTTTGGTCGTAGGTTCGCGAGGGAAAAGGTTCGGCAAGGAGAAGAAGGTTCGTCACTCTTTGCAAGGTTCATGGCAGCAGGGTTCGGTGGTGTCCTTTGGTTCGAGCTGCACGTGAGGGTTCGCTGGTGGCTAGATTAGCATGCAGGTTCGCCACGCATCCATGAGGGTTCGTCCACCAAGCAAAGGTTCGGCCAAGGTAGAACGAGTTCGTTGCCCACGAACCTGTACCAGTTCATCTTCCTCATGTAGCCTCTAACCTTCAATCTAACCCTTACCATGCGATTGCTACATATATACATGTTTTCGACAGAAAGGAGTTCGAATCCAAGGCCCAACATCCGGTTTTTTTTTTTGTGTGTGTGTTCTAACAAAACATGAAAACCCTATTTCCCCGAATCTTTGAGGCTTTATACCTGAAAAATAGCCGGTTGAATCCACAGCTCGCTTGTACTTCCTTGTAGAGAGAGTCGAGAGCTTCGCGTAGACACCAAGAACGCCCGTTTTCGTCTTCAAACGAGTGAGATCTTGAAGATTGAAGGTGGTAATGCTTGAGAGAGAGAGAGATGGACGGGAAATGAGCTAGAGAGAGAAAGGATTGAGTGAAAAATGAGATGAAAGTCTCATTTGAGACTTTAAATACCCCGAGGGTATTCGGGTTCGTTTCAGTTGCTCGGTTTTCGTCTCCGTTGCGATTCCGGATCGTAACGCGTGTTTTTACGTAATTAATTTGGAAGGACTTATTTTAAATATTAAGAGGGTGATTATTAATGAAATGTTTTAATAATTATTATTCTAGAATAATTTGTCGTAAATTATTATTTTTACGCGTTTAAGTATTTATTCGCGTATTTTGCTTTACGCGCTTTAAATTAAAATGATTTCGTTTTAATTTATTTCTGATGAGTTTCAAAATTGTAAAACAGGAAATATTTTATTTCCTTAACTTTATTATCGTTCGAAACGTCTTCGTTTTCGTTATCGTTTCGTCAGAAAACGTCACTAACGCGCGTCTTCGTACAGAGCGCTAATTGTACGAACACGATCGTACGTTTCACTTTCTGATTTTTGTTTTCTACTTTTACATCATCATTCCAGATCGTTAAACTATCAGATCTATTCGTACATATCGTCACCTATACGAATAGTTCGTCAGTTCAGCATTCCGTAACAACAACTGTTATTGTTTGGTTTCTGTTTATCCTCACGTACGTTTAAACCTAATAATAATACAAAATCAAACATGTCTGCATCTGTTCATGATTGTCTGGTGTGTTTCTGACTGTTTAAACCATAAGGTTTAAATCAGAATATCAGAAACATCATGTAATGGTTTATGTTTAACATCGAATGTAAATAGCTTCTAAGTATTTTTCCTCCATTGTATCTGAGTCACTGTACAAGTTACTGTACAGTTTACTGTTCCGGTAACGGTTCCGGCACAGATGTTAGATGTAATATCCAAATCGGTATGCTTATATATAAGGCATACCCCTGAGTCGAGCCTACAACCCGCCCAGACACCGTCCCACCACATACTAATTCGCATATGACACTGTTGTTAATAATAATTAAGCATTTTACCTACCATTCAATCCAATCTTCATCATAGCTTTAGAATATTGTTTCAAAGTTTATAAGTTTATAACATTTATGCAATTTAGCTTTAATGTAAGTTTAGCAAGCATCATAGTTTCACACGTCATAGTTTAGCTTTTACTAATCTCATGTGTGGGTACAAGCCCTGCTCTAGCAGTTGTTTAGGAATCACGTAGCCCACGGCTAGATACAAGCCCTACTCTAGCGGTCGTTTAGCCCTTACGTATCTCATGAATTAGTTAAGCTTAGTATTTGAATAGTCTAGCAATTACGTGTCTCTTATACAAGATACAAGCCCTGCTCTAGCAGTCGTTTGGCAATCACGTCTCTCATACATAGACACAAGCCGTGCATACACAAGTAGTTTAGCATTTACATATCTCATATAAGCAGACACCAGCCCCGCTCTAGCAGTCGTTTAGCAATCACGTGTCTCTCATATAGATAATAGCTTAGCACCGTCATAGTTTAGCTTCCACGTATCTCATTACATAGGTACAAGCTCTGCTCTAGCAGTCTTTTAGCAATTACGTAGCCCATGAATAGATACAAGCTTAGCATTTCGCACACAATCATAGTTTCAATCATATAGTTTCCAACATTAGCATATAGTTGACCATGAATCTCATAGCATAAGCATCAATCATATAGTTTTGAGTTTCTAGTTTGCAGCATAAGCATCAAGCATCAAGTTTAAGCATCTAATTTGTAGCATAAGCATCAAGCAGCAAGTTTAAGCATCTAGTTTGTAGCATAAGCACTAAGCATATAGTTTCAAGCTTCTAGTTTGTAGCATAAGCATCAAGCATATAGCTTCTCAAAAATAATAGTTTCCAAGCATAAGCTTTATTGTAAGCATCATGATTATGTTTAAAAGCATTAAATAACATTTCAATAATTTCTTAAAATGTTTAACATGCTTCTAAGTCCCGAAGTAAAACAAATAAGTTTGAAAAGGGACAGTTGAACTCACCTTGTGTTTGTAGTAGTTGAATAAATATAACAAGAATGCACGCACTCGTTGTAGTATTTGTTGTTATGTTCACAGCCTGTATTGATTTCACGTTGTTGTATCTTTGTGACACCCCGTAATTTCCAGGTCAGCATCTTATTTATTTAAATGTTTATTTAAATGCATTATGTACACGTGGCACTAGAATTAGATTAATTTAGTGTGACACGTGGCACGACAGTACAAACACAGACACCTGACAAGATAATTCGTGGAATTATGGACGAACAACACACACGTGTCAAGACACACGAACGTTGGTGAACGTCTAACACATTGTGTAGCACAACCCTCGAAACCTCACGAAACACTGTCACAAGTCAATTATGACTAATAATTGATCAATAGAGTCCAAACGACACTCGAATGATGTTTTACAGTCGAGAAACGGGCAAGAATGGGCCAGAACAACAAAACAAGCTTATTGGGCTTGAAATTCAGGCCAGGCGGTACGCCTGACCCGGGATGCCCGCGACAGGCGATGCGCGCGGATGAAATATGAGCGCCTCGTCTGTCTGGATCCGCGCGTAACGTACCAACTTGCACAACCACGCCAGGCGATACGCCTGACCTCTCTGACAGCTTAAAATCTTCTTGAGCAACACAAAATCCATCATTATCTCTATATCATCATTTTAGTCGACTCCAGACGCCATTGCACGAGTTTCTCTTCTCTAGCACCTCTGTTACATGCAAAACACACACAAAGGAAGCCATTGAAGCCATTGTTGAGGTCCTTGAAGCCTTGGAAGCTTGAAGGAAGACGTTGGAAGCTTGACACCACCACCATCACTTCACCACTGCTCAAATCCGAGTCCCAGGAGCCTATAGAAGCTGCTAAGATCAACATCTCTCAGTTCTTGAGCTTTAGAGGTAGTTCTTGTGACTAAAACACTCATTTGCACATCACTACACACACATGCAAGTGTTAAATCACACATGCAAGCACTACCCCATCACATGCACGGATTTTGTAATGTTTAGATCTGGGTTTGTTGATTTCAAAGTGTTTAATGATGATCTAGAGTGATTAGAATGTATTTCATGACGATCTATGATGATGTGAGTCATTAAAGTGTGTTATTTGGTCTTGGATCGTTGAAATATCACCATGCATGTACGATCCATGAGTATTGGAACGATCTTGAGTATATGGATATGTTTATTGATGATGTTAGAAGGATTACCCATGGTTAGATTTGCTTAGAATGATTAAAACTATGATTTTTATGAATCTTTCCATTTATAGTAACTTTTTAAATTGCAAGTGATGATTTAGTGGAAATGATGAACATGCATGTATGTGGAATTGTTGTTAGGATGATAACATGATGATTTGATGTGTTAGAAAGTAGTCTTGATGATGTCTATGATCATATTTGGTGTTATTACTATTTTTAGTAACTTTCTAGATAAAAATATTGATGGATGATGATTTGGACTATGTTGACATGATTAGGTGATAGTAAATAGCATATTATGATGAATGATGGTATGAAAAATTGCTTGGAAATGTTAAATGGTCATTTTTATGCAAAAACCACAAAGTTACTATTTTTAGTAACTTTATGATTACAAAAACCGACTTAGGAATATGTTGAATGACTTGAGCATGCTAAATGATTTATTATGTTATAATATGATGTTTAGATGCTAAGTTAGATGGTTTCCGATGTCACGTATGCTAAAAATGGAAACTTTCCATTTTAGGAAACTTTTGTGCACTAACATGTTATAAACGGCATATATGAACTTGTATGATAATGTGCTATGTGTTAACATGACCCCGTAGGACTATTGAACATGCTAGAACTATAAAACCGTCATGCTTTGTGAACTTTCTAAAAATGGAAACTTACTATAAATAGTAAGTTGTCCATAAACGCAACCTACGCGTTTTGCACACGACAAACACTTACACGATTGCTACACGAGTCACAAACCGTCACACGGTTCACCAACGGGTCGTTGACTTGACACGGTCAACTTTGGTCAAACACGGTCAAACATGGTCAAACATGGTCAAACACGGTCAATATGGACCAACACGAGCAAACACGGTCATTGTGGACCGACACGGACAAACATGAACAACCAAGGGTTGTTGGACACAAACACGAGCACTAACATTAGCACGGTCACTTACACGAACTCACGTACGATCTACGATATAGGTTGCCGGTGACCGACGTGCTACACGACAACTCGGGAGCTTACGCTTACATACATTCGTTTCACTAAGGTGAGTTTACGGCCCCTCTTTACTCTTTTTCAAACGCTTTTAAATAGGGGGAGAATACTAGTTGCATCGAGTCAAACATCTATTACTGTACAAACATTTTTGTGTATGCTGGTTTATTAGACAAACATTAAGTGTTGAACTCGTTACAAGCCCTCACAAAGTCTTACCGTTAATGTACGAACAACGTGGTAGATTTGGATGGATCCATTAGGGAATGACTAACCCCACGGGGCACCATGTTGACTGAGTGTCATAACCCGTGCAAATTCTGACCTAACTTGCTATGTATACGAGGCATAGCGGAGGCAAGGACAAACAAGTCTAGTTCGGTAGTGACGCACTGACACTTTGGGCCTAGGGCTCGGTACTAACATTTGATAAACAGCATGACACACTTTCATTACTATATGTATATCAAAACCTGTGAACTCACCAACCATTGTGTTGACGCTTTTTCTAACTTGTATTCTCAGGTAACTAGCTGACTATGGAGCAGGAATGCACATTAGGGATTATGGGCATAGGATCCCGCATTCATGTTATCAGTCTTTTGAAAACAATTTGACTTTATCTTATTTAAAACGTTGTTGTAATAAACTACTTACAATTTCCGCTGTGTAAACAATCATTTTCCGCTGCATGTTATGACTTATTTATTCCGCTGCAATACTACTTTATTTCCGCTGCAAACTATTTTGTCAAGTGTATGTGTCGAACTTGGATTTGTAAACGCATATAGAGGTGTTCTATATGACCTTGAGCTGTGATTCTGGACACGTCACATCCACGTGGACATACGCCACGAGTGGGAAATTGGGGGTGTGACAGACTGGTATCAGAGCCTTGGTTATAGAGAACTAGGTTTGCATATAGTAAGCTTAGACTATAGCCTTTGCTCAACTTTAGACACTACACGTAGAACTTGCACATTGATGATGTTTTTGCTTATATTGAACTATTGCTTACTAACTTAAAACTTACAGGATGGCCAACAATGACAGTACCGGCAGGAACGCAGACCGACACCCGACCACTGATGACATGGCCGCAGAGAGCCGACGCCGGATCCACGACATAGTATCACAGGTTGACGCCGAAATGGACCGGCGGGTGAGGGACGCAGCACGGGCCAGACATTGGGGATGGCTTCCCACCATACTCCAGAGTTGGATCGTCGAGGAGAGAGTACCTCCATATCGATATCCCGGCGACACCACTCCAGGACACCGACTACCACCGTTCGGAGTGCCGATGGAGCAGGCCTTCGCGGCACATGTTGCTTGCACACGACGGGAAGTCTGGAGGGGTAGGGAGCTAACAGACGAGGTCCGAGTTCTTCGCGAGAAGAGCGATCGATTGGAGAGGCAGAACGAGAGACTGGAGGAGCGCAACAACAGACTGGAAGCTCAGATGGAGGCCCTACGACTCCAAATGTCCCAACTACTGACCGAGCATGGACAGGTCGTCGATGTCGTGCAGGAACACGACGTGCGTATAACCGAGAATCGGACAGACATCACCGAGACTCAGGCCATGGTGCAGGCCAGTGATGCCATGCTTAACGCATGGGCTGCACAGTTTATTGAGGAACCACCTCAAGAGGATGGTCCCGAGTTCGAGGCCGAGGACCTCGAAGATGAGGACCTTGATGAGGATCCTAATGAGGATCCGGAGGAGGATGATGATGACGGGGACGCTGCTAGCGATATCTCACACGTCTCTATGGATTCGGATTAGAGGACTATTGTATTTTGTATTTTCTTTATTTTGGCCTAGACGAGCGGGATGTGCTCGAAGAACTTATTATGTATTTCCTTTTGAAATTATTGTACTTCCAATTTAATATTAATGAGAATTATGTTTTGTCTTACTTATTACATGTTGACCATGATTGCTTTGACTTGACAACTAACATGACATATGATCTGACTTCCGACACAACATCTGACTAACATTCTGACTTACTAACATTCTATCCCTTCCGTATAGAAAATATCTATGGCGGGAAGAGGACCACATGCACGCCCTCCTAGACGAACACTGGACGCAGCCGTCATTAAGATGATGGTTGACAGACGGGTTAACAAGATACTGGCAGAGCACGAGGCACACCGCCTTGCTAGTGAAACCAGTGGCTCGAACAACGGATCACAAGGCAACAACAACAAAGGATGTTCTTTTAAATCCTTCCTGAACTGCCACCCACACAAATTCAAGGGGACTGAGGGAGCCGTGGGAATGCTCCGCTGGGTGGAGAAAGTGGAGTCTGTATTCGCCATGTGCGAATGTACTGAAGAGAACCGGGTGAAGTTCGCAACTGGTACATTGGAAGGACCAGCACTCACATGGTGGAATACCCATGTACAAACCCTGGGGTTGGACGGTGCCAACTCCATGCCATGGGCTGATTTCACCCGACTACTGCAAGAGGAATACTGTCCTCGTGATGAGATCAGAAAGCTAGAGGCTGAGTTCTGGGTACTGAAGATGGTGGGCTCTGAGATCGAGCAATACTGTACTCGATTCCATGAGCTGTGTAAGCTATGTCCGGCTATGGTGACGCCGGAGTACAAGAAAATCGAGCAGTTCATCAGTGGGCTGCCCGAACAAATTCAGAGCATGGTGACTGCGTCTGACCTCACCACTATCCAACCTCTGATCAGGCTGGCTCACAAACTAACCGACCAAGCGGTAGCACAAGGCAAGCTACCCAAACGAGGCGAACATCTGAAGCCTCAAGAAAGCCAAAAGAGGAAGTGGGAACCCAGCCACCACCAATCTCATCAACCTCAACAACAACAAAGATCTGCACCAGCCAGAGCCTTTACTGCCACCCAACCCGACGACAAGGGGAAGGGTGTGTACCAAGGTAAATACCCCTTGTGTAACCGATGCTCTTATCACCACTTCGGGCAATGCGAACGATATCGTTGCTTGAAGTGTGGACGACATGGCCACATGGCCAAAGACTGCAGATCCAAATTTCCCAGTAACAACAACCCTAACCACAACCAGAACAACAACCAGAACACCTCCAGAGGGTGTTATGAATGTGGAAAACCAGGCCACATGAGGAGGGATTGCCCTCAATTGAAGAAGGCCGGAGGAGGAGCGGCCAAAGGAAGAGCATTTGTGATTGGCTCGGGAGAAGCCAAGGATGACCCAAACATCGTTACCGGTACGTTTCTTTTAAATAATGTCTATGCTAGCATATTATTTGATACCGGTGCCGATAGGAGCTTTATATCTAGTGAGTTTAGCAAATTACTAGATATTACCCCAACGCCACTAGACTACAAGTATACTGTAGAGTTAGCTGACGGCAAACTGATTGAAACACAACACATCTTCCGAGGATGCGTCATGGTTTTGGCGAATCACGAACTCGAAATCGATTTGATGCCGGTGACTCTCGGAAGCTTTGATGTAGTCGTAGGAATGGATTGGTTATCCACTAACCAGGCCGAGATCGTATGCAACGAGAAGATCGTACGAGTGACGTTGCAGAACGGAGAACAGATCTCGATTCAGGGGGAAAGACGGGGAGTACCTCTGAACATCATGTCATGCATGAAGGCGAACAAGTACCTGCAAAAGGGATACACTGCCATACTAGCCCTCATCGCAGAACAACCCAAGAAAGAGAGGAAGATTGAGGACATCGCCGTAGTCCGCGATTTTCCCGAAGTGTTTCCCGAAGACCTACCTGGACTACCTCCGAAACGACAAGTCGAGTTTCAGATAGACCTTACACCAGGAGCGGCACCGATTGCTAAGGCTCCATACCGACTAGCACCAACGGAGATGCAGGAACTGTCTAACCAGTTGCAAGAACTGTTAGACAAGGGATTCATCAGACCGAGCTTCTCACCTTGGGGAGCACCGGTCTTGTTCGTAAAGAAGAAAGACGGATCATTCCGTATGTGTATCGACTACAGAGAGCTGAACAAGGTGACGATCAAGAATCGATATCCCTTACCGCGAATAGACGATCTGTTTGATCAGTTGCAAGGGTCAAGCTACTATTCGAAGATCGATTTAAGATCGGGTTACCACCAACTAAGGATACAGGAAAACGATATCCCTAAGACTGCCTTTAGAACTCGATACGGACACTACGAATTCTTGGTTATGCCCTTTGGACTGACCAATGCACCAGCCGTGTTCATGGATCTCATGAATAGAGTGTGCAAACCTTATCTTGACAAATTCGTGATAGTGTTCATTGACGACATCCTGATTTACTCTAAGAATCAGGAAGAGCATGCCGAACATCTAAGGTTAGTCTTGGAACTACTGAAGAAAGAGCAACTGTACGCGAAATTTTCAAAATGCGACTTTTGGATTCGCGAAGTCCAATTCCTTGGACACGTGGTTAATGAGCAGGGAATTCACGTAGACCCAGCCAAGATCGAAGCCATCAAAAACTGGGAAGCACCCAAGACTCCAACTGAGGTGCGGCAATTCCTTGGACTGGCCGGGTACTACCGGAGATTCATTGAAGGATTCTCGAAGATTGCCCAATCATTGACGTCCCTGACCCATAAAGACAAAAAGTTCGATTGGGGAGACAAACAAGAAGCTGCTTTCAACCTGTTGAAGCAGAAACTATGCACTGCACCCATCCTATCCCTACCGGAAGGATGTGATGACTTCGTGGTGTATTGCGACGCTTCGAAACAAGGACTCGGTTGCGTGCTGATGCAACGCGAGAAAGTGATAGCATACGCTTCACGTCAACTGAAGGTGCATGAGAAGAACTACACGACTCATGACCTTGAGTTGGGAGCCGTGGTGTTTGCCTTGAAGATCTGGCGACACTACTTGTACGGCACGAAATGTACAATCTTTACCGATCATAAGAGCCTACAACACATCTTCGACCAGAAAGAGTTGAACATGAGACAACGAAGATGGGTTGAACTCATAGGTGATTATGATTGCGCCATCAAGTATCATCCCGGTAAAGCCAACGTAGTGGCCGACGCGTTGAGCCGAAAAGAAACAACAAAACGCGTGCGCGCACTACAACTTACGATCCATTCCGAACTGCCGAATCAAATTCGGATAGCACAACAGGAAGCTCTGAAAACTGAAAACCTCACTCTTGAAGCCATGCGTGGCATGGATAAGCAAATAAAGGCAAAAGACGACGGAGCTTACTATTTAATGGATCGAATCTGGATTCCACGTTACGGAGGATTGAGAGAAGTAGTGATGGATGAAGCTCACAAGAGCCGGTATTCCGTACACCCAGGCTCTGATAAGATGTATCACGATTTGAAGACAACCTATTGGTGGCCAAACATGAAAGCGGAGATAGCAACATACGTGAGTAAATGCCTAACGTGCTCAAAAGTCAAAGTTGAGTACCAGAAGCCATCAGGGTTACTTCAACAACCGGAACTACCAATGTGGAAATGGGAGCAAATTTCCATGGATTTCATAACTAAACTGCCCAAAACGGCAAGTGGTTGCGATACCATCTGGGTTATCGTGGACCGACTAACAAAGTCAGCACACTTCCTACCTATCAAAGAGACTGATAAGCTAGACAAGCTCACACGTATCTACCTGAAGGAAGTGGTTACTCGACATGGGGTGCCAATCTCAATCATATCTGATCGCGACAGTCGATTCACGTCACATTTCTGGAAGTCTTTGCATAAGGCTTTGGGCACGAGATTGGACATGAGTACTGCTTACCACCCGCAGACGGACGGGCAAAGTGAGCGAACGATACAGACACTGGAAGACATGCTCCGGGCATGTGTCATTGACTTTGGTAGTAGCTGGGAATCTCATCTACCGTTAGTGGAGTTCTCATATAACAATAGCTACCACACTAGCATTCAAGCTGCACCCTTCGAGGCACTTTACGGACGTAAGTGTCGATCACCCATCTGCTGGGCGGAAGTTGGAGACAGCCAACTGACTGGTCCAGAACTGGTGCACGAGACAACTGAGAAGATCGTGCAAATACGCAAACGAATGGCAGCAGCTCGGGACAGACAGAAAAGCTATGCCGACACGCGACGCAAACCGTTGGAATTCCAGGTGGGGGACAGAGTGTTACTCAAGGTCTCGCCCTGGAAAGGTGTCATTCGGTTTGGCAAACGAGGAAAGTTGAACCCTCGTTACATCGGACCTTTCGAGATTACAAAGCGAATAGGCCCTGTAGCCTACGAACTAAACCTGCCAGTTGAACTGAGCAGCGTACACAACGTATTCCACATCTCGAACCTCAAGAAGTGTCTATCAGATGAAACACTTGTTATTCCTCTCGAGGAAATACAAATCGACGAACAATTGAATTTCGTTGAGGAACCAGTAGAGATTATGGACCAGGAAACTAAGAAACTCAAACTCAGCAAGATCCCAATAGTGAAAGTGCGATGGAATTCGCGACGAGGACCGGAATTCACGTGGGAACGTGAAGATCAGATGAAACAAAAGTACCCACACCTGTTCGCGGAATAGGCAAACACTAGCAACACAAGTTGAATTTCGGGACGAAATTCTTTCTAACATGGGGAGGATGTGACACCCCGTAATTTCCAGGTCAGCATCTTATTTATTTAAATGTTTATTTAAATGCATTATGTACACGTGGCACTAGAATTAGATTAATTTAGTGTGACACGTGGCACGACAGTACAAACACAGACACCTGACAAGATAATTCGTGGAATTATGGACGAACAACACACACGTGTCAAGACACACGAACGTTGGTGAACGTCTAACACATTGTGTAGCACAACCCTCGAAACCTCACGAAACACTGTCACAAGTCAATTATGACTAATAATTGATCAATAGAGTCCAAACGACACTCGAATGATGTTTTACAGTCGAGAAACGGGCAAGAATGGGCCAGAACAACAAAACAAGCTTATTGGGCTTGAAATTCAGGCCAGGCGGTACGCCTGACCCGGGATGCCCGCGACAGGCGATGCGCGCGGATGAAATATGAGCGCCTCGTCTGTCTGGATCCGCGCGTAACGTACCAACTTGCACAACCACGCCAGGCGATACGCCTGACCTCTCTGACAGCTTAAAATCTTCTTGAGCAACACAAAATCCATCATTATCTCTATATCATCATTTTAGTCGACTCCAGACGCCATTGCACGAGTTTCTCTTCTCTAGCACCTCTGTTACATGCAAAACACACACAAAGGAAGCCATTGAAGCCATTGTTGAGGTCCTTGAAGCCTTGGAAGCTTGAAGGAAGACGTTGGAAGCTTGACACCACCACCATCACTTCACCACTGCTCAAATCCGAGTCCCAGGAGCCTATAGAAGCTGCTAAGATCAACATCTCTCAGTTCTTGAGCTTTAGAGGTAGTTCTTGTGACTAAAACACTCATTTGCACATCACTACACACACATGCAAGTGTTAAATCACACATGCAAGCACTACCCCATCACATGCACGGATTTTGTAATGTTTAGATCTGGGTTTGTTGATTTCAAAGTGTTTAATGATGATCTAGAGTGATTAGAATGTATTTCATGACGATCTATGATGATGTGAGTCATTAAAGTGTGTTATTTGGTCTTGGATCGTTGAAATATCACCATGCATGTACGATCCATGAGTATTGGAACGATCTTGAGTATATGGATATGTTTATTGATGATGTTAGAAGGATTACCCATGGTTAGATTTGCTTAGAATGATTAAAACTATGATTTTTATGAATCTTTCCATTTATAGTAACTTTTTAAATTGCAAGTGATGATTTAGTGGAAATGATGAACATGCATGTATGTGGAATTGTTGTTAGGATGATAACATGATGATTTGATGTGTTAGAAAGTAGTCTTGATGATGTCTATGATCATATTTGGTGTTATTACTATTTTTAGTAACTTTCTAGATAAAAATATTGATGGATGATGATTTGGACTATGTTGACATGATTAGGTGATAGTAAATAGCATATTATGATGAATGATGGTATGAAAAATTGCTTGGAAATGTTAAATGGTCATTTTTATGCAAAAACCACAAAGTTACTATTTTTAGTAACTTTATGATTACAAAAACCGACTTAGGAATATGTTGAATGACTTGAGCATGCTAAATGATTTATTATGTTATAATATGATGTTTAGATGCTAAGTTAGATGGTTTCCGATGTCACGTATGCTAAAAATGGAAACTTTCCATTTTAGGAAACTTTTGTGCACTAACATGTTATAAACGGCATATATGAACTTGTATGATAATGTGCTATGTGTTAACATGACCCCGTAGGACTATTGAACATGCTAGAACTATAAAACCGTCATGCTTTGTGAACTTTCTAAAAATGGAAACTTACTATAAATAGTAAGTTGTCCATAAACGCAACCTACGCGTTTTGCACACGACAAACACTTACACGATTGCTACACGAGTCACAAACCGTCACACGGTTCACCAACGGGTCGTTGACTTGACACGGTCAACTTTGGTCAAACACGGTCAAACATGGTCAAACATGGTCAAACACGGTCAATATGGACCAACACGAGCAAACACGGTCATTGTGGACCGACACGGACAAACATGAACAACCAAGGGTTGTTGGACACAAACACGAGCACTAACATTAGCACGGTCACTTACACGAACTCACGTACGATCTACGATATAGGTTGCCGGTGACCGACGTGCTACACGACAACTCGGGAGCTTACGCTTACATACATTCGTTTCACTAAGGTGAGTTTACGGCCCCTCTTTACTCTTTTTCAAACGCTTTTAAATAGGGGGAGAATACTAGTTGCATCGAGTCAAACATCTATTACTGTACAAACATTTTTGTGTATGCTGGTTTATTAGACAAACATTAAGTGTTGAACTCGTTACAAGCCCTCACAAAGTCTTACCGTTAATGTACGAACAACGTGGTAGATTTGGATGGATCCATTAGGGAATGACTAACCCCACGGGGCACCATGTTGACTGAGTGTCATAACCCGTGCAAATTCTGACCTAACTTGCTATGTATACGAGGCATAGCGGAGGCAAGGACAAACAAGTCTAGTTCGGTAGTGACGCACTGACACTTTGGGCCTAGGGCTCGGTACTAACATTTGATAAACAGCATGACACACTTTCATTACTATATGTATATCAAAACCTGTGAACTCACCAACCATTGTGTTGACGCTTTTTCTAACTTGTATTCTCAGGTAACTAGCTGACTATGGAGCAGGAATGCACATTAGGGATTATGGGCATAGGATCCCGCATTCATGTTATCAGTCTTTTGAAAACAATTTGACTTTATCTTATTTAAAACGTTGTTGTAATAAACTACTTACAATTTCCGCTGTGTAAACAATCATTTTCCGCTGCATGTTATGACTTATTTATTCCGCTGCAATACTACTTTATTTCCGCTGCAAACTATTTTGTCAAGTGTATGTGTCGAACTTGGATTTGTAAACGCATATAGAGGTGTTCTATATGACCTTGAGCTGTGATTCTGGACACGTCACATCCACGTGGACATACGCCACGAGTGGGAAATTGGGGGTGTGACAATCTTATAAGTATATGTCGTAGTAATTTGTGTGCGTGTAGGTGTTAGTGTTAGCCCTAAAGTTGGCTAACACTTGTGAGGCGCGGTTTTCATTCGGCCCTGTTTGCTAGATATAATTTATGTTAATCCTTTATCCATTCAGATTGAGTTTAGCATATTCCATCATGTGTTATCGCTTTGCTTGATAAAAACTTTATTATGGTGTAATGTCTTGAACTTTCATAGTTCATAATTATAAATCCTTACACTTTATAGGATCTTGGATAGATGGTTTCCTAGTATTTAAATAACCATAACATTATTCTTGTAAAACTTAATGTTTTAGGTGCTATGAATATATTAGGTTGTGCTCTTAACCCAATGGGCCGAATGTAATTGAACCGTGCATTAAGTATAACCGAATGTCAAAGAGATGGGCATTTCAAAGGGTCCTTGGGCCGAATCAAAGCTATATGTGGCCCAAGCTTTAGGTACATGGCCGGCTAACTAATGTGGGCCGAAAGTCAATGGCTTGGGCCACTTAATCAGGCCTCGGGTTGGGTCCATCATACGGGCTAGTAAATGGTGTTGTTGGGCCTAGCACAAGGGTGGACCGAGTAATAATTGTGTTCTGGGCCAAAGTATTAGAGTTGGGCCGATACAACAGGCTATGGCCGAAGTAAATGATGGGCCGGATCAATGGCCATTGGCCTCTTAAACTCTTGTGGCTTGTCAACCTAGTGGCACGAGGTGTGTGTTTTGGCCGGATGATTGGGCCTTAACTGTCACACCCCCAAATTCCCACTCGTGGTGTCAGTCCACGTGGGTGTGACGTGGCCAGGATCACAGCTCATGGTCATATAGAACGACTCTATATGAGTTGTACAATCACACAGTTTTGCAAAACAAACAAGTTTTCAACTAAAGCAGCGGATTAATTTATACATAAGCAGCGGAAATGGTTTAATAAAATAAATAAGTTGCAGCGGAAAGTAAACTGTTTAACAGACACTACAAGATTTAAATTGTTTCAAAATCAATCAATGCGAACAAAAGCCTAGGACAAGAGTCTATATGCGCGTCAGACTCCTTAGTGCATCCTTGTGTGCATCCTAGCGTGCAGTCCACTAGTTACCTGAGAATACATGCGAAAAAAAATGTCAACTAAAAAGTTGGTGAGTTCACAGGTTTAGGTATTCGAAAGCAGTAAAACAGTTATATACTGGGTATGTAAAAATGTTTTGTTGGATTCTACGATCCGTGGAGTGTGTCATGTCATCTTACCGAAACTAGACTGTTCCCGTTTGCCTCCGCATGTCATCGCTGAACCCGCATTCCCATCGAAATTACACTCGTTATGACCTCCAGTCAACATTGGTGCCGAGTGGGGTTAGTCAAACCCAGTAGTACTACGTAATTACGACTCGTTTGATACACAACTAACGGTAAGGATAAGTGAGGACTTTAAGCGATAAAGTTACACTCGAAAATGGTTTTCACAACATACCAGTCATATATCTAAAACAGTTGCATAATATTCTCACCCCAAAGTTAAGTAAAACATTTATATGTAAAAGTGGGGCCGTAAACTCACCTGAGTTAAATAATGCGTTTGCTCAAAAGAATAGTGTAGCTCGCCGGCTAGTAGTCACCTATATCACATAGGTACTATGAGTTCGTGTTCACATATGCGGGTCTCACCGGACCGTGTTAGTGTTCTACAACACTAAGTGGTTATGTGGGTCGAGTCGACCGTGTTTGATCGTGTCGATCGTGTTTGACCTAATGACCCGTTGGTGACGGTTTGGATCAGGTGATCGTGTAACGTGCGGTTTAGTGTCGTGTGAGGTGTACGGATACCAAAATCATTCCTATGAGGAAACTTACCATTTATGGTAAGTTTCTATTTTAGGAAAGTTTCCATATTTGGCAAGTCATGCATTAAATCACATTCCGATTACTCTAGCATGCATATTTATCCTAAATGAGCATGTTATCAAATAGCACATCGTTACACATAGCCGGTTTAACATAGTTTGCGCGTAAAAGTTTCTACATTTAGAAAGTTTCTAAAATAAGCATATCTCATCAAGTTTAACAACCAACATAATCTAATATCATTATCTTAGTCCTAAATAACCCATTAATCATGATTATTACAACTAACATGTGACAAATCATTAACTTAGCAAAATAAAGTTACTATACTTAGTAACTTATAAAAATTACACAAAATCAAGTCTCCCAATAACATAATCCTTTCAATATCATCATATAATCAACAAATAAACATGTTAGACTCATAACATTATCATACCCATTAACAAGTGGCAACTTTGTGATAAAAAGTTACCATTTATAGTAACATTTACCAAATCGTGCCTTTTAACAATTCTAAACATTCCCATGCATCAATATTCATCATGTTAGCTTCTAAACATCATTGTTGAGCATAAATTGTAGATCTAAACTTACAAATGTGATTATCTCAACAAAAATACACACTTTGCAACATTAAAGTTACTATTTATAGTAACACTCACATACTTGACATTTCTTGACCATAATCAACCATTCAAATCATGAAGAACATCCTAACTATTACTTCTAATAACATCTCATCATCTATTATCAAGCCAACATACTTAGATCATCCATGCATGTTCTTAAAAGTAACCATATTATCAATAAAATCAACAAGTCATTGTTATATCTCCTCATAATCATCATAGATCATCATAGAATCATCAAATCAGTAACATTAGTATCAAATAACAGATCTACAACATAGAAATTTCGTGATTAGGTGTGTGATGGTGATGCATGTGCTTGATTCACATTGCATGTGTGTGTACAAGTGCTAAAAACCCAAAATGATGCTAGATAACTACCTTAGAGTCTTCAAGAAGGCTGAAATGAGGTTGGAACAGATCTAGTAATCTTCCAGGAGCTCTAAGACGTTCAAAACGATGGATGGTGCTCCTTAGCTCGACCCCAATCACCAAAAGCTTCAATGGGGCTTCTTAAGTGTTGGATTTCTTGGTTCCAGAGGTGGTAAAGTGTAATCGGATGAAGAAGACGAGCAAATGTGGGCTGGTGATCGAGTTATAGAGGTATAGGGCGACTGGAGTGATTACATCTTGAATTAATAAAGATTCTGCGCAACTAGGCTCGTCGCGTACCGCGACACCGCCCAAAAATCATTCCCGCGTACCGCGGTGATTAAAATAATCATTCTGTTCCCGAAACACGCCGCGTACCGCGGAGGTGGAAGATGATCGGTCGTCGCGTACCGCGACGCTTTTCGGAGAATTCAAATCCTCCCGCCCAGGCTTCGCGTACCGCGAAGGACCAATTGGGTGCCCATCGCGTACCGCGATGGGTTTCGGCTGAGCCCAATAGGCCCAATTTCATTGTTTTGAAGCGAATTTCTCGTATTTCTCGAATACGATCATCGTTTTTTGACATGTAAGCGTTGTTCTAACTAAATCAGGTTCACCCGAACCTAAGTGCAATGTTATTGTGCTGTGGTTTGATCCGTTCACCAACGTTCGTCATTCAAGATACGTGCGATTGTTGTGCGATAATTCCTCATATTATCGGTGTGTTCAAACTGTTATGCCACGTGTCACACTAAATACAATTATTCTAGTGCCACGTATGAAATATTAATACACATTATTAGTAAAGTAATATAAGTGCTGACCTGGAATTTGCGAGGTGTCACATCATCCCCCAGTTAATAGGAATTTCGTCCCGAAATTCAGTTCACGTGCCGGTGTTGGTTTGTTCGGCGAATAGATGAGGGTATTTCTTCTTCATCTGATCCTCACGTTCCCAGGTGTATTCCGGTCCTCGTCGTGAGTTCCATCGAACTTTTACAATGGGTATCTTACTATGTTTCAACTTCTTGAGTTCCCGGTCCATAATTTCCACCGGTTCCTCAACGAAGTGAAGTTGTTCATCGACCTGGATTTCCTTCAAAGGAATCGCGAGCGTTTCGTCTGATAAGCATTTCTTGAGGTTTGAAACGTGGAACACATTGTGTACGCTACTCAATTCCTGTGGTAGCTGTAGTTCGTAGGCCACGGGGCCTATCCGTTTAGTGATCTCGAATGGTCCTATATAACGAGGGTTTAGCTTTCCCCGTTTCCCAAATCGAATCACTCCCTTCCAAGGCGAGACTTTAAGAAGTACTCGGTCTCCCACTTGGAATTCCAAAGGTTTGCGCCTCTTGTCGGCATAGCTCTTTTGTCGGTCTCGAGCTGCTGCCATTCTGTTACGAATTTGCACGATCTTTTCAGTTGTTTCGTGCACAAGCTTGGGTCCGGTCAGTTGGCTTTCCCCAACTTCCGCCCAACAAAGTGGTGATCTGCACTTGCGTCCGTAAAGTGCTTCAAACGGTGCAGCTCCAATGCTGGTGTGGTAGCTGTTATTATATGAGAACTCTACCAAAGGTAAGTGAGTCTCCCAGCTGTTACCAAAGTCAATCACACATGCTCGAAGCATGTCTTCAAGGTCTGGATGGTTCGTTCACTCTGACCATCCGTTTGTGGGTGATAAGCAGTACTCATATCCAACCTCGTCCCGAGTGCCTTGTGTAGGGACTTCCAAAAGTGAGCCGTGAAACGGCTGTCTCGGTCTGATATTATGGATATTGGGACTCCGTGTCTGGATACGATTTCCTTCAAGTAAACTCGGGTTAACTTTTCCAACTTATCAGTTTCTTTAATCGGCAGGAAGTGTGCCGATTTCGTAAGTCGGTCTACGATAACCCAGATGGTATCGCAACCACTTGTTGTCTTTGGTAGCTTCGTGATGAAATCCATGGAAATCTGCTCCCATTTCCATACTGGAATTTCCTGCTGTTGGAGTAATCCCGAAGGCTTCTGGTATTCTACCTTGACCTTTGAGCAAGTCAGACACTTACTCCCATACGTTGCGATTTCTGACTTCATGTTAGGCCACCAATAAGTTGCCTTTAGATCGTGGTACATCTTGTCAGAACCTGGATGTACTGAGTATCGACTCTTGTGAGCTTCATCCATCACTACTTCTCTCAAATCCCCGTAGCGTGGAATCCAAATTCGGTCCATTAGGTAGTAAGCTCCGTCATCCTTCTGTTTCATCTGTTTGTCCATCCCTCTCATGGCTTCGAGAGTGAGGTTTTCGGTTTTCAACGCTTCTTGTTGTGCGATCCGAATTTGATTTGGTAGCTCGGAGTGGATGGTAAGTTGTAGTGCACGTACGCGTTTGGTTGTTTCCTTCCGGCTTAGTGCGTCGGCTACTACATTGGCTTTACCGGGATGATATTTGATTGCACAATCATAATCATCTATCAATTCGATCCATCTGCGTTGTCTCATGTTCAGCTCCTTTTGGTCGAAAATGTGCTGCAGGCTCTTATGATCAGTGAATATAGTGCACTTGGTGCCATACAAATAGTGTTGCCAGATCTTCAAGGTAACCACTACGGCTCCTAACTCCAAGCCATGAGTCGTGTAATTCCTTTTTGTACACTTTCAATTGTCGTGACGCATAAGCTATGACTTTCTCGTGTTGTTGCATCAGCACACCACCGAGTCCTTGCTTCAATGCGTCGCAGTAGACTACAAAGTCTTCGCACCTGTCTGGTAATGATAGGATCGGTGTGCTGCACTGTTTCTGTTTCAATAATTCTAACGCAGTTTCTTGTTTTTCTCCCCATTCAACTTCTTGTCTTTATGCGTAAGGGACGTTAATGATTGTGCGATCTTCAAGAATCCGTTGATAAATCGTCTGTAGTACCCGGCCAACCTTAGAAACTATCGCACCTCGGTCGGAGTCTTAGGTGCTGTCCCGTTCTTGATTGCCTCAACCTTGGCTGGGTCTACGTGTATCCCTTTCGCGTTCACAACGTGTCCAAAGAACTGAACTTCGCGAATCCAAACATCACATTTGGAAAATTTCGCGTAGAGTTGTTCCTTCTTCAGTAGTTTTTAAGACACGTTTTAAGTGATCGGCGTGTTCTTCTTGCGTCTTGGTGTATATCAGGGTACCGTTTATGAACACGATCACGAATTTGTCCAGATACGGCTTACACACCCGATTCATGAGATCCATGAATACTGCTCGTGCGTTGGTCAGTCTGAAAGGCATGACTAGAAATTCGTAGTGTCCGTACCATGTCCTGAAAACTGTCTTCGGTATGTCTCCCTCCTGTATTCTAAGTTGATGGTAACCGGATCTCAAATCGATCTTCGAATAGTAGCCTGACCCTTGCAATTGGTCAAACAGGTCGTCTATTCGAGGTAGAGGGTATCGATTCTTGATAGTTACCTTGTTCAGTCCTCGGTAGTCTATACACATACGGAATGAACCGTCTTTCTTCTTTACGAACAGGACCGGTGCTCCCCAAGGTGAGAAGCTTGGTCGGATAAATCCTTTATCTAACACTCTTGCAGTTGATTAGACAGCTCCTGTATTTCAGTCGGAGCCAATCGATACGGTGCTTTGGCTATTGGTGCTGCTCCTGGTGTCAGATCTATCTGAAACTCCACTTGTCGTGCTGGTGGTAGTCCCGGTAGATCGTCAGGAAAAACTTCCGGATAATCGCGAACAACAGCGATGTCCTCGGTCTTCCGTCCCTTCTTTGGTTGTTCGGTGATAAGTGCCAAGATAGTTGTGTATCCCTTCTTCAGATACTTGTTAGCCTTCATGCAAGTCATGATGTTTAACGGTATCCCGCGCCGTTCTCCTTGGATTGAGATCTGCTCTCCACTTGACAACGTAATTTGCACAATCTTCTCGTTGCACCCGATCTCAGCGTGATTTGCAGATAGCCAATCCATTCCAATCACCACGTCGAAGCTCCCGAGAGTTACCGGCATCAGGTCAATCACCAGTTGGTGGTCTGATAGTGTTAGAACGCATCCCTTGATGATATATTGTGTTTCGATCAGCTTGCCGTCCGCTAACTCTACGGTGTATTAATAGTCTAGTGGTGTCGGGGTAATGCTAAGCATCTTACTAGATTCTCTAAGTATCAAGCTCTTATTAGCACTGATATCACATTACATACTAACATGGGCATTATTTAAAAGGAACGTACCGGGTACAATATTCGGGTCACTAACAGTTTCTTCGGAGTCAATCGCAAATTCATGGCTCTTTGTCGTGCTTCTTTTTGTTTTCTTCAGCTGTGGACAGTCCCTAGGCATGTGTCCAGGCTTTCCATACTCATAACCCCCTTTTGTGGTGTTTCGGTTGTCATTGTTGCTAATTAGTTTGTTTCTACACTCCTTGGCCATGTGACCGTGTCTTCCGCATCTCCGACATTGGTAGCGTTCACACTGGCCGTAGTGATGATATGGGCATCTGTTACACTTAGGGTATTTCCCCTTGTAGACATTCTTGCCCTTGGTGCTGGATTGTGTAGCAGTTGCTTCGCTAGTCGGTGCTGATCGGTTATGGGGTTGCAATTGTTGTGAAGAATGAGTTTGGTTATGACTAGACTTCCACTTGCGCTTGCGATCTTGGGGCTTCAGTTGTTCATCCCCCTTGGGTAGCTTACCCTGTGCTACCGCTTGGTCGATCAGGCGATGAGCCAAGCAAATAGTGGGTTGAATGAGAGTGGGGTCTGCGGTGATAACTAGGCTTTGAATCTGTTCTGGTAATCCACTGACGTACGACTCGATCTTCTTGTATTCTGGGGTCATCATTTCTGGGCATTGTTTACACCATTCGTGAAATCGAGTGGTGTACTGTTCGATTTCAGATCCTTCCATTTTGTGATTCCAGAACCCCTCCAGTTTCTTTATTTTGTTCTGTGGACAGTATTCTTCCTCCAACATATTGACGAAATTTTCCCAGGGAATTGAGTTAGCAGTTTCCAGGCCCAATTTCTGGATATATGAATTCCACCAAGTGAGGGCTTGTCCCTCCAGAGTCCCGGTAGCGAATTTCACTTTGTCCTCCTCAGAACACTCGCACATGCAGAAGACCGACTCGGCCCTCTTAATCCATCGGAACAGCCCCTCTGCTCCTTCTGATCCCTTGAATGTTTGAGGATGACAACTAAGGAAAGTTTCGAATGAGCATCCTTTTGAGTTGTTGTTGTAAGTCCCATTGCTTGTTTCACTGTTTAGGCGTGCAGCCTCGTAATCCGCAATGGCTTTGTTAACAAGTTGTTCTACCATGGCCTCGATAGCTGCATAATTGACTGATTGATTGTTTGTACGTACATCCGTTCCTTGCCCAGTCATTTGCTAGTATCTATATACAATAGATATTGCATCACTTACTGTTAGAGCTTGCTGCGTGTTAGCATATATAGAAAGAATGAGTTTAAGGTATCATTTCACTAGTAATTTCCTTCAAAATCACTATCATAAGTTTTATGAAGTTACTGCTACCAGTTGATTTGTATGAGCATATCTTGCTCTGATAGGTTCTAACAATACTAATACAATAGAAAACTAAACTATTTGGTGGAAATAGTGGAGTTCGATTCTCTACTAACAGCGGTGTACCACTCAGTTTCCCTAGTAGGTGGTAGCTTATCCTTTGAACTTGCCAGAATTCGTATGTACGTATAAATTCACGATTACGTTGGCCACCATAATCGTAAATTTATCCTACACAGTCATCTTAGTTCATCCAATCTCAAGCTACTAAATCGATTAGGGTTCGAAGTTTGCCTCCTGGGTGTCGATACTAAGGTTACAGTCCGCAGACATGCGTCATTTGACTGGGTTTATACTTAAGAATGTGGTTGGGGAAAAGGCGTTTGATTCGTGTCGGATTGTGCTAGAGGAGTTTTCTTCCGAGCATAGAAGAATTCCCTTTGGTCTTATGTTCGCCTTCTCGCTAATCCCCTTGCACAGGTTGCATGTGTAGTTGAGTGTTGGCGTCCACTAATGGTGTCCGAGGCATGTTCGTAAGAGTCAAATCAAGTCACAAAGCATATTGTTAAGTTAAGCACATAATGTGTTGTGTGATACTAGTGTAGTGTCTAATGTAGAGCAGTGGCTATAGTCTAAGTTCACTATATGCAAACCTAGTTCTCTATAACCAAGGCTCTGATACCAGTCTGTCACACCCCCAAATTCCCACTCGTGGTGTCAGTCCACGTGGGTGTGACGTGGCCAGGATCACAGCTCATGGTCATATAGAACGACTCTATATGAGTTGTACAATCACACAGTTTTGTAAAACAAACAAGTTTTCAACTAAAGCAGCGGATTAATTTATACATAAGCAGCGGAAATGGTTTAATAAAATAAATAAGTTGCAGCGGAAAGTAAACTGTTTAACAGACACTACAAGATTTAAATTGTTTCAAAATCAATCAATGCGAACAAAAGCCTAGGACAAGAGTCTATATGCGCGTCAGACTCCTTAGTGCATCCTTGTGTGCATCCTAGCGTGCAGTCCACTAGTTACCTGAGAATACATACGAAAAAAAATGTCAACTAAAAAGTTGGTGAGTTCACAGGTTTAGGTATTCGAAAGCAGTAAAACAGTTATATACTGGGTATGTAAAAATGTTTTGTTGGATTCTACGATCCGTGGAGTGTGTCATGTCATCTTACCGAAACTAGACTGTTCCCGTTTGCCTCCGCAGGTCATCGCTGAACCCGCATTCCCATCGAAATTACACTCGTTATGACCTCCAGTCAACATTGGTGCCGAGTGGGGTTAGTCAAACCCAGTAGTACTACGTAATTACGACTCGTTTGATACACAACTAACGGTAAGGATAAGTGAGGACTTTAAGCGATAAAGTTACACTCGAAAATGGTTTTCACAACATACCAGTCATATATCTAAAACAGTTGCATAATATTCTCACCCCAAAGTTAAGTAAAACATTTATATGTAAAAGTGGGGCCGTAAACTCACCTGAGTTAAATAATGCGTTTGCTCAAAAGAATAGTGTAGCTCGCCGGCTAGTAGTCACCTATATCACATAGGTACTATGAGTTCGTGTTCACATATGCGGGTCTCACCGGACCGTGTTAGTGTTCTACAACACTAAGTGGTTATGTGGGTCGAGTCGACCGTGTTTGATCGTGTCGATCGTGTTTGACCTAATGACCCGTTGGTGACGGTTTGGATCAGGTGATCGTGTAACGTGCGGTTTAGTGTCGTGTGAGGTGTACGGATACCAAAATCATTCCTATGAGGAAACTTACCATTTATGGTAAGTTTCTATTTTAGGAAAGTTTCCATATTTGGCAAGTCATGCATTAAATCACATTCCGATTACTCTAGCATGCATATTTATCCTAAATGAGCATGTTATCAAATAGCACATCGTTACACATAGCCGGTTTAACATAGTTTGCGCGTAAAAGTTTCTACATTTAGAAAGTTTCTAAAATAAGCATATCTCATCAAGTTTAACAACCAACATAATCTAATATCATTATCTTAGTCCTAAATAACCCATTAATCATGATTATTACAACTAACATGTGACAAATCATTAACTTAGCAAAATAAAGTTACTATACTTAGTAACTTATAAAAATTACACAAAATCAAGTCTCCCAATAACATAATCCTTTCAATATCATCATATAATCAACAAATAAACATGTTAGACTCATAACATTATCATACCCATTAACAAGTGGCAACTTTGTGATAAAAAGTTACCATTTATAGTAACATTTACCAAATCGTGCCTTTTAACAATTCTAAACATTCCCATGCATCAATATTCATCATGTTAGCTTCTAAACATCATTGTTGAGCATAAATTGTAGATCTAAACTTACAAATGTGATTATCTCAACAAAAATACACACTTTGCAACATTAAAGTTACTATTTATAGTAACACTCACATACTTGACATTTCTTGACCATAATCAACCATTCAAATCATGAAGAACATCCTAACTATTACTTCTAATAACATCTCATCATCTATTATCAAGCCAACATACTTAGATCATCCATGCATGTTCTTAAAAGTAACCATATTATCAATAAAATCAACAAGTCATTGTTATATCTCCTCATAATCATCATAGATCATCATAGAATCATCAAATCAGTAACATTAGTATCAAATAACTGATCTACAACATAGAAATTTCGTGATTAGGTGTGTGATGGTGATGCATGTGCTTGATTCACATTGCATGTGTGTGTACAAGTGCTAAAAACCCAAAATGATGCTAGATAACTACCTTAGAGTGTTCAAGAAGGCTGAAATGAGGTTGGAACAGATCTAGTAATCTTCCAGGAGCTCTAAGACGTTCAAAACGATGGATGGTGCTCCTTAGCTCGACCCCAATCACCAAAAGCTTCAATGGGGCTTCTTAAGTGTTGGATTTCTTGGTTCCAGAGGTGGTAAAGTGTAATCGGATGAAGAAGACGAGCAAATGTGGGCTGGTGATCGAGTTATAGAGGTATAGGGCGACTGGAGTGATTACATCTTGAATTAATAAAGATTCTGCGCAACTAGGCTCGTCGCGTACCGCGACACCGCCCAAAAATCATTCCCGCGTACCGCGGTGATTAAAATAATCATTCTGTTCCCGAAACACGCCGCGTACCGCGGAGGTGGAAGATGATCGGTCGTCGCGTACCGCGACGCTTTTCGGAGAATTCAAATCCTCCCGCCCAGGCTTCGCGTACCGCGAAGGACCAATTGGGTGCCCATCGCGTACCGCGATGGGTTTCGGCTGAGCCCAATAGGCCCAATTTCATTGTTTTGAAGCGAATTTCTCGTATTTGTCGAATACGATCATCGTTTTTTGACATGTAAGCGTTGTTCTAACTAAATCAGGTTCACCCGAACCTAAGTGCAGTGTTATTGTGCTGTGGTTTGATCCGTTCACCAACGTTCGTCATTCAAGATACGTGCGATTGTTGTGCGATAATTCCTCATATTATCGGTGTGTTCAAACTGTTATGCCACGTGTCATACTAAATACAATTATTCTAGTGCCACGTATGAAATATTAATACACATTATTAGTAAAGTAATATAAGTGCTGACCTGGAATTTGCGAGGTGTCACATTAACAAACTCATATGGGCCGCATGTCATGTATGGATCGGATAGGCTTATTTGGGCCAAAGAAGTCTCCGTGATTCAAGGTTGTGATGCTGGGCTGATTAGAACATGAGGGCCCAATCAAGGAAAAAGGTTGAATATTGGTTCCATTTTCCAACTCTGGTCGGCGAACCCTTTAACCCCTAAGGTTCATCCAAGGCATTAAACACAGGTTCGCTGCTAACTTGGTGTTTAGCCGAAGTAAGGTTCGCATCCCATGGTTCATTCACATGCTACAGGTTCGATGCTCCTTAATGGTTCGGCTAAGTTCAAGGTTGGGTGAGACAACTAGGTTCGCAATAGGGTTCGCTCGTGGCCAGGTTCATAGCTGCTAAGATGGTCGCCTAGGTTCGCCATGCATGCTCCAGGTTCATGAAGACCCCATGGGTTCGGCTGATGAGGTCTGGTTTGGGTGGTGGTCTAAGGTTCGGTGGTAGATGGTGTTAGCAGGGTTCGGCCATGCTGTGCAGGTTCGGCCAACAAGAAGCAGGGTTCGTCCCCTCCAAATCTCACGAACATGTGCCTTTCCTCCCTGTTTCCAGCTGTTGCGGAGGAACTTTCCATGGTGGTGTTACGTGATGGGGTTGTTTCCAGATCATGTGGTCCAACAGAAATGGTGGTTAGCCGGTTGTGGTCATGTAAAACAAGTAGAGTTGCGAAAACCCTAATATTTCATGTTGTTCAAACGAGATTACCTCCAATTTGGCCGGTTAAACCTTCGAAATAGCTGTACTTCTAGGTAGAGGAGATCGAGAGCTTCAAATGGACACCAAGAATGCGCGATTTCACCAACAAATGCTCAAGATCTTGTAGTTTGAAGTTGATAATTCTTGAGAGAGGGGGTGACGGGTTTGAGAGCTAGAAAGAGATAGAGGGTTTGTGTAAAAATGAGCTAAATGCTCTCCTTTAGAGCTTAAATACCCCGAGGGTATCCGGGTTCGTTTCGGTTGCTCGGTTCTCGGTTTCGTCGTTTTTCCGGCACGTTACGCGCTACTTTAGTAAATTACATAAAAGAATTTATTTTAGAATGTTTAGAATGTGATTATTATTAGTAATTATTTTATTTAACGTATTCCTTAAATTATTTGTCGAAATTTATTATTTTAACCGTTTCGTTAATTCGTTCGCAAATTATTAAGATAGTTTCTTTTAAATTTGTTTATGATGAGTTTCAAAATTGTAAAACAGAAAATATTATATTTTCTTAATTTTATGATCGTTCGTATCGTTTTCGTGTTCGTTTTCGTTTCGTCAGAACGCATCACCATCGCGCGTATTCGTTCGAATCATCATTCAAACGAACCCGACGATGGTTTGGCTTTCTGATTCTTGTTTTCTACTTTCCAATCATCGTTTCAGAACTTAAACTTTCAGATTTATTCGTACAGATCGTCACCTATACGAATAATTCGTCGGTTTATCATTCTGTAACGACAACCGTTATGGTTTCGTTCTGTTTAACCTCACATACGTTTATACATAATAACATCAAACCAAGTATCTGTGTGTCAGTTCTGTGTCATCTGATATGTTTCTGACTGTTAAACCCTAAGGTTTTAATCAGGTTTCAGACAATCGCATAATAGTTTCGTGTTAAGCATTAAGTGTAAATAGCATAAACATAGCTTCACGAAATGTGTACCTGAGTTACTGTGCAAGTTACTGTAGCGATCACTGTTCCGGCAACGTGTCGGGCACTGATGTTACACCGAGTACCGAGTACTCGACGAGTACTCGGCCGCCTAGGCTGAGTTTTACAACACTGGGACCAAGTGGTTAAAATATTTAAGAAACAATAGCAACCAAAACTTAGCCTCGAGAAAGCATAGCGGTGGATGCGGAAACGTGTGGACCTAATATCTTTTACAGTGGCCAAAATCATACATATCTAAACTTTTGATGGTCAAATTTCAATAAACCCTAATTATATTGTTTCCGCCCATGTCAATTAATATAATATATAATGTATATATTAATACGTAAACTAATTATTTGGTTAGTACTAAATTTTTATTATTAACTATTTTATATTTTATATTTACTCCGTATAATACAATTATAGGCTGGTATATTAATATATATATTAAAAACCAAATTTCCTTCCTCTCACGTAATTACTGTTCATTTCGATGCAACTATTGCTGCTTAACGTACAACTCATTAATGCGTTAGGGATGTATATCCTCCTATCTCTCTCTCATACACCTCTGCCTCACTCTTTCTTTCACCTGCGATTTAAGTCGGTTCTTATACCGACGTCGGAGCTTCAGATGATGTTTCTCCATCGTTGCACCGGTGTTCATCTACGAACCGTCTAGGCCGATCGATCCGGCTACGTTGCGAGAGATCCCGGATGCCGGAACGTCCGATAATATGTCTCCGCCGTTGCACCGGCGTCCCCCTACCATGTGTGTAGATCGATGATGATGTGAGTATCCGGCGACGCTGCGGGGGAGACCGATCGTTGTCTCTCTTGCTCCGCCTATCTGATTCCTTGCATCTACCGTGATTCTTTACATCGATCGGTCGCATCTGCTGTTTGAGGGTTTCAAAAACCCAAACGTATGCGGAAATCTTACAGTCGTAGTGGCTAGGTGAAACGAATCGAAATTGTTGGCGATGATGAAGATTTGTCTGAGCCTAGGGTTTGAACTATTACCTTCTTTTTGTTAGGGAGATTTACGCTAAGTGATTTTTAGGTAGTCTGGAAGTTTGCTGGATGTATTACTGGTATTATGCATTGAAAGGTCAAGTATGTGTCTCTCAAGGTATGTTTGTTGGCGACGGTGGCTGGCCGGAGGTGGTCAACACGTGTTGCACCTGTAAAGAACAACTCAAAGGAAGCCGACTCCAAGCTCGAGTATAATCTCAATATCTTCACCTCCGATAAGTTTCACGTCGATGTGTATGTTAACTCCAATTGTAATTCATCGAACGAGAAGGTACTTATCCCAAAATTATTCATTTTCTCTCATATTAATTCTAATTTTACGGATAACGAGTGAGGAATTGTACTGATTGTGATGTGGTTTATAACAGTAGCTATGTAAATGTTGCTTGAACATGTTATCTTCAAGTTTAACAATTCGTTTATATTCTGAGGCCGCATTTCAAAATCTCTTTTGCTGATCAGTTGGGATAATCATTATGATTACTAAACTTTCTGTACAGCAGATTAGTAGTTATTTTAATTTAATATGTAATGGTTAACTTACATAAGAAATGTTATAATTATTTGTTATGTTCTATCATACAAGTCAATGTGTGACTATCCCATTTGATAGAGGCTTGCCTTTTAGAATGGGAGGTCATGGGTTCAATCTCATGCAAGGGAGTAATTATGGTGTAATTTAGTTGGAGAGTAATCATAGCCGTTAAAAAAATGTTCTGTCATACAAAAATCATGCACTAACTAAAAGATATCTTACCTTGAACACAAATCTAATACTAATGCAAAATTTTGACATCTAGGTGTTTTGGTGCTGCAGGTGTTTGCTTCCATTGTGTAAAAGTGTAATATTTTTAGTGGCAATTTGAACCAATAATAATATGCCTCTATTTCAAATTTTCAATTGAAACATGTTGGATTTTGACTTTTGAGTTTCAATTTTATGTTAACCATCTTAAACAATGGTTTTCTGAAATACGGATTTTTTTTTTTGGCTGATCCATTTTATCTCCCAAGTTTAGTTGAATTCTATTAATGTTTGAAACATTTTGTGTGATTTATAATGATTATATTTCTTTATCAAATTCAATGAGATATATTCTTTTCACAGACTCTCAAACAACAGTTGATGCAATTGATGTTTTTAAGATGACAGGTTTTTGTGCTTAAAAGTAAGTGTTATTATCACTACACACCTACACAAAAGCCATTTATTATTTTTTTAAAATAGCAAATTATGAATACGAAAGATTTTCTACACCCATTAGGGTATTTATATTTTCTCAATTATTTTTGGTGTCTCTTGGCGATTGGTCTTGATTTCACTTTGTTTTTCTTTTGTAAGGTTGAAGTTGATTTTATGTAGGAATAACTATATGTTGTACTACAGAACTTTGAAAGCATAGACATAGAAGTCAATTTCTACAAGTTGTAAATGTAGTCAGTCGTTTTTGGTGTTATGATATATACCTACAAGAAGCTCAACCTCTTGGCCAACATAGTAATTACTTCAACAGCCAGGTGTACATTAAAGCAAATAAAAGATGGTAATTTCCCGTTGTACATGCAGACAGAGATTACATTTGGGATTTCTAAGAATAAATTTATGTTGAATAGAGTACTTAATGATAAAAAAAAATATACACAAATATTATCACAGAATGTGTACTATAGTCTACGATTCGTAATATGTGCTTAGTAAAATAGGTTGATTTAACTTTGTATATATGTTATCTTTTGTTTGTTAACTGTAAATCTCTAACCATTGTGTTATCTTTTGCTCCTTGAATTACGTGAATGTGTTTAGTTGAAGCTTTTGAACAAACTCGCTTTTAACTGGTTTCAAAGATAATTTGCCAATTTGATACTTTCATACTAATTAAAAACCATATTTCAAAGGTTTGAACAATTACCTTCTTTTTTGTTTGTGGTGGTAGGATATCAGAGGAGAGATTATGGGTTTTTGATGATAATACAATGAAATCTAAAGGCGTTTCTCTTGGTTCTAGAGCTCCTGAGTTTCAGGTATTCCATTTCCAGCCTTTCTATTTTAATTCAATCGAATATGGTACTTTAAGAAGTGTTGATGTACTTGCTTATTGGAAATTCATTATCAGACCCCGCCGCAACGCGCGGGTCCTTTATGCTAGTTAATATATAATTTGTATCTGAAATGAGTAACAGACTGATAGGAGTGTTCATGAGTCTCATAGAAGGTTTTTTTCTTTTGAATCTTCACATTTAACAAATTGAAAATAGGCCCAAATAAAGGAGAGGATGGGAGAAATCAAAACTCAGTCTCCACACCTTAACCCAAAACATTTGAGGTTGATATTTAGTTATGACTAATGACACCTAATGTAAGATTGATCTTACATGTAAAAATTTATATGAGATTCAATATGATATAAGGTGATCCCTAACTTGATTACTAAAAAGATTAATATTTTTTTTAGCTTTTAATGTTTCTAATAATTTGATTTATTGCCTTTTGTGAAAATTTAAAACAATAATTAAGAAATGTAAATAGAACCCTAACAGGTAATTTTTAAAAAAAATTAAAGAATATATCTGAAACCTATAAATGAGTAAACAAGTATCATATGCAAAAAAATAAAAAATAAAAAAAACAGTAGAAAAAAATACAACACAAAATAATTAAAATTCAATACAAAAAAATCCATTACAAAAAGCACAGAAAAAAAATATAGTAGAAAAAAATTAAAATTTATCACAAAAAATTATATATTATACATAAATTATCATTCATACATTTTTAGCGTATCACATGTTATATCTAAATTATCATTCTTATTTAATCATTCTTCAATCTACCATAAGCTTAATTTTATATATGCTGAATCAAATATAGTGTTTAACAACTATACCATTCTCTATCAGTCTCATCATGTCTAATTTCAATTGGTATCTTACTCGAGTTACTCCATGTATATTTTTAAATACATCAGTAAAACTTCTCAAAATTACGAAGGAAACAATATTGCATATCCAATATAGACTGATAGCATGTATTTTCTTAATTTTAATATTTTTTACTTAGTTGTCTAATTTTTATTTTTTTTTACCAGTAGAAATTTTCTTTCTTTGCTTTTTTTTTTTTTTAAGAATTAGTTACTATGTAAACCGTAGGGACTAAACCAAAATTAACTTGTTTAGTGCAATAATTCAAATAAAATAAGTAATATAGAAATTGTTAAATTAAATTAAAATTACAGAAAAGTATTTAAGTTTTTTGGCTTTGCTTATTTTCGTAAAAAGATTATTAAAGACAAAAAAAAATATAAATACAAATAAAAACCACCCCACCCACCCTAACCTCATCACACCAGCAACCATTTCTCAGCATAATATGCCACACAAACGATTTATATAACCAAGATATATTAAATTAGTGTTATTTTTTTTTTTGGAAAGGCGAATATTATTAGAAAAGAAAAGAAACAGAAAGCTAGCTAGATTGAATTTTATCTAGTTGGCTGCCAATTAAATTAGTGTTATACCAGCCCTTCTAGTCTTTAACAACTTATTGCGAGCATTGTTGTGTTATTGTGTAAATTGGCAACTTTAAATCAATACGTAAAGAATTAATTATCAATAATCATTAAAAAGGTACTAGAAGTTTAATTTACTATATTCATCTGTTACACGATAATGCCACATTTGAGATGTACTCATATAATTTATAGGGATGACTTTATAGAAATGTAACAAACTTTTCATTTTCTTCCAATCAAGTCACTACTCAAACTTTTTTTTGTCTCAATTAAGTCATTCAAGTGACTTTTTTGTTTGAATTCTATGTTTTTAACTTAAATTGTAGGTAATACATGTTGATATAAGTTTGAGTGAATAATTTTTTTAAAAAAATGACTGAATTGAATAAGTAATTATTAATTTTAACTAATATCTGACAAAGAACAAAAAATTAATAATTATTTATTCAATTCAGTCATTTTTTTTAAAATTTTTTTCACTCAAACTTATATTAACATGTATTACCTACAATTCATGTTAAAAACATAGAATTCAAACAAAAAAGTAACTTGAATGACTTAATTGTGACAAAGAAAAGCTTGAGTGACTTGATTGGAACAAATTGAAAAGTTTGTTACATTTTTATGAAGCTACCCCTAATTAATATATGTGTGGCCGTCAAGGGACAAAAGTAAAATTGCACATATTTTAACGTTATTTTACTTTTTTTTATGAAAATAACGTTAAAACCGGTGAGATAATTAATTTCAGACAATAACCTCGAGCCAGGAACTTTTTCGGAGTAGCCTCTCTATAACAGCTGAGATAGGGTAAGTTTTAATTTGTCTTCATCATTTCCCTCTGTTTCTACTAAAATGTGGAAATATACTTGGTAAATTTGTTTGGGGTTATTGGATTTTAATACTCCCAACTTTCACCTATTGGCCGGAAATACTCCCTACTGAGGAAATGTTTACTGACACCCCCAACTTTCAACATACTTTCTTGTGGCACTCCCTGGTTAACGAAATTCAAACGGTGTTAACTTTTTGATGATGTGGCACTGAGTTTTCCACCTCACCTGCTGATAAAGAAACCATTTAACTTGAGGGATCAATGTTGCCAAATTGTAAAACTAATGTTTAAGCTTTAAAAAAAATAAAATTTGAGAAATATCTAAACATGGAGGGGCTGAATGGCAATTAACCCAAAGTCAATTCCTTCCTTACCCAATTCATCTATTCGGTACCCCTTGACCCGGTTTCGACCTGCCTCTAACCCGAATTGCAATCCACGCAATTATAGCCGAATTACAGTTCATCCTCGGTCGTTTAGGAAGGTATTCAAACGCATTAACATCCTTAATCACCAATTATTCGAAATCAATTCCATTAAACGTGTTAATAGCTTCCAAAAGTACACAAGTCGACCGAAAATTCAAATTCTTAGAATTCACTATAAAAACTCAATCACAACACATCCTTAGAACCCTTTCACCATTGCGAACTCGTCCGGGCAAAGAAAACACTCACTTAAGCACAAAACAGAAGGATTCAAGACCAAGGAACGACCGACTCTCTGCGTATCTTGAACCTCTATCAAACGAACACCAAACCAGGTAAAAATTACATCATTAGAACCGTAGGAGTATGAGAATCAAAAGCCCTATGCCTTTGATACCTCACAATCAACAGATCAGCGAATTTGGGAGCGATTCGAATTAGGGTTCATATGGTTCAAGACTTTGTTTATAAGATGCCATGTGTGTAAAAGAAAAAACAAAAAAGGGGAAAAAAAGCCAAATCAGCAGGTGAGGTGGAAAACTCAGTGCCACGCCATCAAAAAATTAACACCGTTTGAATTTTGTTAACCGGGGAGTGTCACAAGAAAATATGTTGAAAGTTGGAGGTGTCAGTAAACATTTCCTCAGTATGGAGTATTTTCGGCCAATAGGTGAAAGTTGGGAGTATTAAAATCTATAACCCAATTTGTTTGTTTATATGTTACATGATAATTCGTTTTTCATGATGACTACTACAAAAGTCTCGAATGTGTCATCAACAATCAACATAACATGGTTTTATGAAAAAAACAAGCAAATATAACCCAATTTATAGTTGAAAAAAGGTTGAATTTTATTAAATTTAACTAATCAAAATTAGTAATTCATTCAATGATAATATAAACTTTTACTTTTGTTACTGACATAAAAAATTGTTCACAGTCATCATTAAAAAAAAGTTGAACTTGAACTTAATTGATTTAAGACTTGATTCAACTTGTCTATAAAAGGGGATGAGTGATTTTCCAGTTTGATTGCCGACACCAAGTAACAAAAGTGCAAGGCTTCTAAGGGGAGACGGAGTGGGCAACGGGGTGTGGTCGGGGTGGGCTTTGCCGGATCGGGAGAGGAAGGGAACACCGCCCCCCCGGAAGTGGGGTGGGGTGAATCGGGATGCCCTCTCCGTTTCAAGCCGAATGGGAAGAAGTTGGTCGACCGTTGTGGGGTGGGTTCTTGACCGTTGTGGATTTAAAAAAAAAATCTAATTTTTTTCTATTTAAACAACTCCAAAACAATCACAACTCACACTCTTTATCATTTTATTCTTTCATTCTACACTCAAATTTTATAAAGTTTAAAACAATGGATCCGTTTACGTTGGAGCTTCCCACATTTGAAAGTAAATCGTCAAGTTCAGAAGAAGAGGAGATCAATATCAAACAACGAAACTTTCAGTTTTTGTCAACCATCGTGGCCACGAGTTTAAACGAGTCTGCATCCACCGCATCCTCTTCGAGAAGGTATACACAATTTTTTTAGTATAGTTGTTTTTTTATATTTTTTTTATTATGTGTTTTACAATATATATGTTACAATTTGTTTAAAAGGTATATATGTCGGGACGA
The DNA here is from genome assembly GCA_009363875.1 of Mikania micrantha. Taxonomy (NCBI): domain Eukaryota; kingdom Viridiplantae; phylum Streptophyta; class Magnoliopsida; order Asterales; family Asteraceae; genus Mikania; species Mikania micrantha. Next base: position 92,319,704 of record CM018696.1, read on the forward strand.
TCGTGCCGAATCACACAAGAGGCTTGTCGATCATTATTTTAACACCGAAACCAACCCAACATTCACCAACGAATTATTTGAAAGAAGATTTCGTATGCCTAGAGATTTATTTTTGCGTATCGTAGACGATATTGAAATGAATTATCAATACTTTCAAACATCGTTTGATGCAAGAGGTCATCAAAGTTTTACTGCACTTCAAAAGTGCACGTCCGCGATACGACAATTAGCTTACGGTGACGCTCCAGATGCTCTTGATGAGTATTTACAAATGTCTGAAAGAACGTCGCGTGAAAGCCTCGACCATTTTTGTGACGGTGTTATTTCTTTGTATGCAAAAGAATTTCTTCGAAAACCCACTTACAATGATGTTCAGTTGCTATACCAAGCGCATTCTGAAAGACACAAATTCCCGGGGATGTTGGAAAGTATAGATTGTACGCATTGGGTTTGGAAGAATTGTCCGATTGAATGGCGCGGACAATACACACGGGGTGATTACAAGGTTCCGACTGTGATGCTTGAAGCGGTGGCATCACAAGACACTTGGTTTTGGCATGCTTTCTTTGGACCTCCTGGCTCCAACAATGACCTCAACGTTCTTGATCGCTCGTATGTTTTCAGCAACATACTTGATGGATCAGCCCCAAAGTGTTCGTTCATGGTTAACGGCGTCGAATACAAGCTTGGATATTATCTTGGTGATGGGATTTATCCTAGTTGGGCAACTATAGTGAAATCGTTGCAGCATCCTCCCGAAAATGATTTAAAACGTTGTCGATTCAAGAGAGCACAAGAAGCTACATGAAAGGATGTTGAAAGAGCTTTTGGTATTTTGAAGGGAAAGTGGAATATATTGCATCGTCCCGCAAAGCAAATGCATCCACGAAGTTTACGAAAAATTATGTATGCTTGTATCATTCTACACAATATGATTTTAAAATGGAATGGGTCAGCAATATCACCAGAGTACATAGAGGACCCTCCTAGCGATGAACAGCCTGAAGAAGACATTCTTTATCAGCTACGATCAAGAACAACGCACGAAAATCTTCGAGCCGACCTTATCGAGCATTTGGAGCATTTATCGCAACAATATCACGCCAATAACCCGAATAATTAGTATTTTCATTTAATGTAATATCTTTTTAATTTAATGTAATATCTTTTTAAATTTTAATGTAATTTTATATTTTATTTTTAATGAATCTATTTAATTATTATTATTTATTTATTGTTAAAATAATTAAATAAAAATAAGATTTGAAAATGGGGAAAAGTGGGACGACACCGTGCAAAGTGGGGAAAGTAAGGAAAGCTGATGTGGCAACGGGGAAAAGTGGGGAAAACTAGGACGACTCCTGGTCCCCTAACATTAGTATCCCACCATAGGTATGTGTACTTTATTATAACACATATATATCTCTTTAAAAAACTCTGAGTATTATGTATTTTTTTTTTATGTATTCTCACAACCAAATAAAATGGAAGTCGATATTTATAGTATTTTGTCAGAAACATCCATTAGTAAAAAACCTTATACAAAAAAGATTTTCAGGTTTTTTTATAGCTATTTTGTTGGAAAATTGTATGGAGTTTTAGGTTTTTTTTTTCTTTTTTAATTATTTTTTTCAAAAAAAGTTGGAACTATTGTTTGACTTTTGCTACTGTCTTACTGTCTTGGATAAAATATTATCTAATAAAATCCACTTTAATACTATTCAGATATTTCAGACTAGACATATCATTTATATGTTTTCATGGGCCATTACACTTTAATTTGAGAAGGCTTTTTTTTTAATCACTGTATTATTATTTTCTCGTATTTACCAGCATTTTTTTTTTCTATCAATACAGTAGTAAAAGTTCAGATTTTATCATTTCCAAACCAGAGAATAAACCAGACAATCAAAGAGTATTTTTTTAATATAACTATAAATACAATAAAGTTTTATTTTTATACAGATAAAAAAGGTTTGACATATTCATTATATATTTAATCATAATTGCCGTTCAATGGAAAAAATAAATAAATCATAATTTGGAAAAGTCACTTTTGAATCCATCAAAATTCATGAAAGAAAAATATATATTTATATATACACGTCTATAATATTTATCCTAAAATTTAAAGTCAAATGTACTTCCGTATTCGACTTCGTAGCTTCAAAACTTCTATATTGTCATTAACTTATTTAACGGTTTGGAAAACCGAAAACGTGACATACGAAAAAACAATGAAGATATATAGAAGTCAACCAGGGGCGTACCTACTTGAAGGCCCGGGGGGGCGGCCGCCCACCCTGAAAAAATTTTTTTAGTAGTATATATATGTTAAAATCCCGATCGCCCCCTGTAAAATTTTTCAATCGCCCCCATTAAACTTTTAATTTCTAATTGTTAATTAATAAACTAAGTTGAAAAATGTCAAACCAATAATTTAAACCCAATGTAAAATTAAATTTAGTATTAATTATAATAAGTCAAATAACCACTAAACCGGTTAAAAACTGATTAAACCGAACTCCATCGAATATACCAATTAAAAACCGAATAAACCGATCCAAATAAACCGAATTCAACCTTATATATTATAAAGATAACAAATTTAAATATGAATTCGCTTTAATTGGTTAATAAAAAAAAACTGAATTCAAAAAATATTTGGAACCGATAACCGAACTGAAACCGAAATTCAGATACAGTTAGGAACCGACTTCAGAATTATGATACAATTAGGAACTAAACCGAATTCAAAATTCGGTTTGTTTTTCGGTTACGAATACGGTTCAGTTTTCAATTAACAGTTTTCAGCTTTTTTGAATACCCTTACTTTAATCTTCGAATTCACTAAGGGGTCTTTTTTTGACCTGTCCTAGGCACACTGAATTTTCAGGGCCGTCCCTGACTAGCCCATTATATAAAATATATTATTAATTTTAATAAGCTATTAACATAATATTTGAAGTTAGATTTGTGTAATAAAATTGCTTATGGGAATTTAAGCGATAGTTGTATTTGTTTTTTGCAGAAAGAGTTACTTAGGAACGTCTCTTTATACGTTGTTTTGAATATATATATGTATATATATATATATAAAGCAAAACTACGTAATGAACAACGTTAGATGTATTGTATTTTCATGATGTCTTTATATATGAAATTTAGTTTAATTATTATTTTTAAAATAACCCGACCCGATCCGCCTAACCCAACTTGAACACCAACAAACCTAAAAAATTTCCGCCCCCCATGAAAAATATTTCTGGGTTCGCCACTGACGTCAACAGTAACCTTTGATGAATTAAATAAATATAACAATAATAAATCGAACCCATTAGTCAAGGCACCATGAATTATGAAATAACAATACATAACAAATAGAATCAAATAGTCAAATAATATAATACAAGTTATCTAATCTAATAAATAAATGTTTCTAATGACATATAATATGTTTATAAAGCATCTCAACTTTATTTAAGGCACTATGAATTATGAAATAACAATACATAACAAATATAATCAAATAATCAAATAATATAATACAAGTTATCTAATCTAACAAATAAATGTTTCTAATGACATATAATATGTTTATAAAGCATCTCAACTTTATTTTTTCATTCTCTATTCTATTAAATGCATCTCATATCAAATAATAATATTAAATATACTTTTTGCACATTTAAATTATTTTTTTAATACATTATAAATATATTAATGTTAGAAAAACAATTCTTAAAAAAATGAATATAAATATAATTAAAAAAAATTAAGACACACTTTTTAAAGAAAAAACTTTGAAAAATATTGTTTTAGAAATAATATAATTATTTTATTAATTAAAACATTATTCTAAATTTCAATTATATTTTATATTAAAAAATCATCTTATATTGTGAAAATTTTCTTTGGAGACTATTTGTTATATACTATTCTATTTAAGTTATGTAATACACATAATAATAACTTAGTAATAATATATATAAAGTGTACAGGAAAACATGAGAAACGAATTAAAATAACTTCTTATAGCTAGCTATAAACTTTAATACATGTCCTTTATATTTGTACCTATTTTCAGGTAAGTCATTCTAGTTAACTTTTATTAACCGAGCTAAAGTTCTTTAACCTAAGAAGTTTGTAACTCCTTAAATTCTTCGCTCCAAGTCATTTTTATAGGTGCTAATATGTTTAGTAAATCGTCTTTTCTCATGATGTGTTAAATGTTCAAACATCATAGTAGACAAAAGATATATATTTAGAATTAGGATTAGAGGATATACCTTATATAATGTTTGATACTCTAAAGTTGTAAGAAATTAAATTAATATTTGAATTGAAAATTACAAAACCATATTGACATCTTTTATTATGTGGGTTCACGTTGTCTTATATCTTCCAACAACCAAAATCAATCTTGAGTAACACTAACGCGTACCAATTCAATGTCTTTATAATCCTGTAGTATTGATGATTGTCACCTACGAAAATAATGTGTTTGCAATTTTTTTCAAATGTAACTGCTGTTTAGTTGATAGTTTCGAGAAAAAAAGGTTGCATAATAACTAATGAAAATAGTAACGCTTGATTTAAGGATTTCAACATGCACATGCTAGTTGCATACGTTTTCAAACTCGGTTTAACCTCAAACTAAAACGTGTTCAAAAATCATAATTAATTTGGAATTCGTACATCAATACTAAAGTGTGAAGTTAAACTACTCGTACACTTAAGGATGGTATGAAGTAGAATTTTAGTATATATTAGAGGTATTTATGTGCGCTCAACAATACGCCTCATTTGTGGTGCGTGCATATAATGTATGTATGTGTGGGTCATCAAAGGGCTAAAGTAAAATTGCACTAATTTTAACGTTATTTTACTTATTATGTGAAAATAACATTAAAAATGTTGGGTTAATTAACTTCAAAAGACAACTATGAGCCGAGGACTCATTCGGAGCAGCCTCTCTATCCCAACTGAGATAGGGGTAAGGTTTGTGTCTATATTTCCTCCCTAAACCCTACTGAAAAACAAGAATATACTGGGTAAACAAAAGTTTGTTTGTTTGTTATGTGCGCTCAACAATCTTACCTAGTTATATCCTATTATAATTAAATTATCTGTTAAAACATGTTTAAAATAATCCATTGTCTTAAATTTTCATATTACATGCGTTTGTTTACATGTAATTTCCAAATCAAGAACGCATTAACTAAGATTAGATCAAAAGATTGATCACTTTTGTGTATCTTATTTGGAAAAGTTCCACTTAATTATGTCCGAACTCCAAATGTATTTTTGGTTCTAGATCGATCTAGTGGTGGTTGAAATGTAGCTATAGTCATTATGTCAGCAAAAATGTGACACGACAAAGTCATTATATATTGTATTCAAATAATCAACAACCTTGACAAAAAAATTAATATAATAGAATGAATTTCATAAAAAAACAACATTATCGAAGTTAAAATAATAGAACCTCCCTCAAAATTCAACCACATCTTTATTATATATACACTTCTCCTCTTGTGTCACAATACATCAACTTCAAAAACAAACAAACAAACATTACCTTACAAACAATCAAGTCTTCCCGTTAGATTCACTCACACACACACACACACACACACACACTCACACACTCACACTCTTATCGTACAGTTCTTTCTCTAAAAAAATTTATGGGTTTTCTTGCACGAAGTAAGATTCCTGTGATTAAGATGGTAGATATGAAGCAAAACACAGATTTGGGTGTTTCTGCATGCAATGAAGTGAGGCATGCACTTGAAGAGTATGGTTGCTTTTTGGTTGTTTGTGATCATATGATGAATGAAGAAGTCAACATGGAGACATTTGATTGTTTAAAAACCCTATTTGATCTTCCAATTGAAACAAAAGTTAAAAATACTTCAAATAAGGCTTACCATGGCTATGTTGGTCAAATCCCCTTTCTTCCACTCTTAGAAAGCCTTGGAATTGAGAATGCTACAAGTGTTCATGGAGTTAATAGCTTCGCAAACCTCATGTGGCCCTCTGGGAACGACAGTTTTTGGTAATTATCGATCAAGTCATTATTTTTTGAATATTTAAAGATTATGTAATACACACACTTAATTTAGTGTGTTTTCCTTGATAGTAAACTGTGTATTACACATGTTAATATTTGAATTTTAATATGATTTGTTTAAAATAACATACTATATATTTTTCAAAGACGTTTTATAAAAAATAAAGAATTAATTTATAATGTAATCATATTATTACCAACTTTAATAAAATTATTAATAGTTAAAAGGAGAGATATGATGAAAAAAACAAAACTTAATGAAAAGAAGACATAAATATTTATTAGTAGAGAGATGTGAGAAAAACAATTTTTAAGTAACCGGTTTAGAAACCAAGGGCTTCTAGCCTAATGGTTACCTCTTTGGCTTCTCAGTGGGAGGTCACGGGTTCAAATCCCTTCCAAGGCGAAATAGGGGTCCTTGGAAGGTGAGGGGGTTTTCAGGTGCGGTTTCCTCCTGGGGTGGTAGTGGGGTCTCAACGGAGGTCATGGTAATTGGTAACTAGACCTTGGTGACGTGGCCTGGAAATCAGTGGTTCACACGTTGAGATAAAATGTCGTTCAACAAAAAAAAGTGACCGGTTTAGAAAGTTGACACGTGTGGTATTAAAAATTTTATTTGTTATATAGTACTATAACTTTTTCATAACTTGTTATGGTTTCACTTTGATGAAAGCTTAACCTTAATTTCCATTTTGCATGGCAGGGTCGATCTTCTAGTAGATTTTGAGGCTCATTAAACAAAAACTTATATATAAACGAAATTCATTCATATTATGATAAATTTTGTATAATAAACAAAACAAAATTAGTGTAACAAACTAACTTATCTTACATAGATGAATCTTGAGACTCTCATGCCATATTTGGTAGTAAAGTTGTTGATATATGTGAAAATCGAAGAAACATGTGCCCTATATATGCAATTTACCTACCTCATGTGAAAATCTTAATTTCCATTTTGCATGCCTAACGGTGACGTTCATCATTTTTTTATATATGTGATCGGCTCTCCTGCACACATTAGCTAGCCTCAAAGATGGCCTACATTTTAGTGGGATGTTAATGTTTTGTTTTTGTTGTCTCAACAGTAAAACTATTCACTCATACGCAAAACTAGTTTCTGAAATTGAAGAAACAGTGAGAAAGATGGTGTTTGAAAGTTATGGAGTGCAGAAGTATCATGAATCCTATAATGAATCAGTGACATATCTTCTAAGAGTAATGAAATACCGCACGCCAACCGCTAATGAGACTAAAATGGGTTCCATATCTCACACAGACAAGTCATTTATATCCATACTTAGCCAACATCAAGTGAAAGGATTAGAGGTTAAAACTAAGGACAACAATTGGATTCCAGTGGAATACCCTCCTTGTTCTTTTTTGGTCATGGCAGGTGATGCATTTAAGGTAATTAATAATATTCTTTTGTGATCAAAAAGTTTAGTTACCAAATAAAAAAATAAATTTACCCAATAATATCTTATGAATTTTTTTTTGGAAGTTTATGTGTTTTATAAAAAGATCAAGAGTTTTTAGGTGTATATTTATGTCAATTGTTGATTTTTTTTCTAGTCAAGCAAAACCTTCATTGTGACTTCAAAAAATGCCGGAAGTCGCAACCCCTTGTGATTTCAGACTAGACAAAGCTTCGTGTTTAATGAAGTTGCAAGGAGATGACGATTTAACTAGAAAAACCAAACTAACAACAAAAAACTTAGTGTAGCTTTCACTAGATTGCTTCATGATTATATATCAAACAAAACAAGAACTAGAAAAACAGAATTGAAAGAGATGAAGTATGAAACTGGTTTCTTGTATTTCATTCATAGAAACAAGAAAAGATAAAGTAATATGTTCGACCCTATTTATACACATCAGTTCGTTGCAAGAAACGGTTGGTTGTTAACCACTGTGATTTTCAATCACGTGTGATCCATCCTAATTAAAGATTTAAAGACTTACAATCTGACAACAACTATGAACTTTATTTACATAAGTTTGCAGCCCATTTACACTTAATAATAATAACATAATGACTCATTACTTAGACTAATCAAAACTTAAATGGATTAAAAGCTAACTGGTAAGAGTTTATTTAATGAATTACTTGATAAAATCAATCTGTTTTATTTATTTATTTATGTATGACAGGCATGGAGTAACGACCGTGTTCATTCTCCTTATCATCGGGTAGTCATGGAAGGAGATGAATGCAGATACTCGGTGGGGTTATTTACATACCACAAAGGGATGATATCAGTACCAGAAGAACTGATTGATGATGAACACTTGAGAAAATACAAACCATTTGATCATTTTGGATATCTTGACTTCTATGACAAAGACTCACTCTTCGACAAAGAATACTGCCACATTAAATCATTTTGTGGGGTGTGATATGCCAGTTTTTCTATTAAAGGTCACTTCAAAGTGACTATTAGATTTGTTATCTAGTAATAAATCTTGTGGACCTAAATGTTGTAGTTTGTTTTTCTACAGAATGTTTAATTATTAAGATAAATTGATGATAATGACGTGAGACCGGCGGTCCCGTACGTTATATATTATATCAAAGTCTTGTGAAAATGATAATTGAATTAAATTATTCAATTCATATACGTATATATAATAATATATATTGAGTTTTACTGTTAGTGATGCCCACATTAACATAATTAAAGTCAGACCTTAAAATATTTAAGTTAGAATTGTATTTGTCATTTTTTTTTGTTAAAAAAAAAGTTATTCCGTTCTCTTATAATGGAGAACCAATTACCCGAACGACGGGTATAGACTGTACCGGAACCAGCCAAACTCGAACCGAAACTGACAAACGGGTTTTTCAACCGGTTCCACATAAAAACCGGTTTGTGCGCCTGTACACGTTAGTGCAAAGTCTTCTTATATTCTTGATTTGGATAAAAGTCTTTTAGAATCTCTGTTGAAGTTCAATGTCATGTAGTTTCTTGCTGCAACTTGAAGTCTACAAAGGCCCTCCCGTAGAAGCCCTTTTCTAGAGCATCTGGTACCCATTTGGCCATTTCTCAGATTCAACATGTTTAATATGAAAGATTGTTAATAACTTAATTATATATTTATAATTTATGTATTAGACCTTAGCATGTTAGATATTTTAGTGGTCAACCATTGCTTAGCCTAATGGTGTAGAGCTCCAACCTTTTATTGTAGAGGTTGTGGGTTCTACTCCTGTTGGGGTCAAGTTGGGAGACATCTATCCCATTCGATGATCCTGAGATATATCACAGGTTTCTCGATGGGGGGGGGAGGGTTTACTATTGCACAGGGTTCCCACGCATCTGGGAAGGCGTGTACCTGGTGGGCCTGGTTAAGACAACATGCGTGAAACATTGCCTTAAAATGATATTTTAGTGTAATTGGATTGGCTATGTTGATCAATTTTGAATCATAAAATTCAATAAACAAATTGGGTGTGGGATACACACTTGTTTGAGATTTTATGATTCAACCGGGTGAAGGAGGGGATGTCAAGCAGTCCTATTGGGTCTCATGCATATCTCAAAATTGAAGCATTCGATCAAGATGCCGGTTCATGAAAAATAGTTCTCAGATTCATAATTGTTATTCATTTGAGAGTTTAAAATCGTATCTGATTAAAAATCTCGATGAACATTTAAATTTTTTGATATGAAAGTGTGATCCATGACTTTTAATTCACTTAGTTAAAATTCTATTTAATTTCTACAAGCCTTACTTGTATGTGGATATATCTCACAAGGTCAGTTAAAATGATCGAAGGGTAAGTGGACAATCTATTTAATCACTTGTGCAATCAGAAATGTATGGCTAGTTACTTTTTGATGTGTGGAATTTTAATGAGTGGTTAATCTATTATCTTATCATAAGTCGTAGTTTAATGCATCAAGATTCTACCATATCTTAATTTGCAGTTAATCAATGATGCGAGTGGGTTTTCCAATCACAATTGCCCCTCAAATTTCAATGTTAACATTAAACCTAACAAAATTGGCAAGTTGGATAACATGTCAGAATGGGTGCTGGTCAGAACGAGTTTTAAGCAAAATCAGTTCGGGCCTAAATGAATTGTTGTTAAAAAACATCAATTTAATTTTTTTTAAATTAAGATGTATTATAAGCAGGGGCGGCCCTGAGAAATTGGGTGCCCAGGACGAGTCGGGGAAAAAAGGCCCCTAACGCATTCAAAGCTCCTGACCAAGCGGGGGTCAAGGGGGCAGCGCCCCTGGCGGGGTCCAAGGGGCAGAGCCCCTGGTGGCGGTCCCGCTGGCCAGTCAGCGGGCGGGGGTCAAGGGGGCAACGCCCCGAAACCTAAACGAAATGTCATAAGTTAATATGTTCGGGATTAACTTCCGTATTTTACCTAAATCAGTCATTCAATAATCAGTAAACTGTAAATCCATGGGCCCAATTTCTTGGGATTTTAAATTTCAATTTCTTCTTGAACGTGAGCGTCCATGGAGCCGGTTAGGATAAAGGGCTTTTGAGAAATGAAATGGGCCCATAAATATATTTAACTGAGTTATTTGTTACTCAAACTCGTGTAATACTCGGGTTTATAACCTAATATATATATAAATACATATATAAAAATGTGCCCCTCGAAAAATTGGGCCCGGGACGGAGGTCGGGTTTGCCCCTCCCCCGGGCCGCCCCTGATTATAAGTAAACAATAGTCCATTTGGATAATTTTTAGTGATTTTTTTATCAAATATGTTATTAATCATTCTTAAATGTTTGAATCTATTGCATTTATATAGTTTTTAGGTTACTCATCTTGACACGCATTGTGTTTAAGTGCTACACATATCAACTCATTCAATATTATGATGTTACACATTTCAACTCATTATACTACAATTGTTTACCCAAACCAATGTATTTTATTTGATATGAGTAAAAATTGTCACCTCTAGTTAACATTTTCACTCTCAACCTTATAAAAATTTGAGTAAACTTCTCTTTTGTTCCATATGGTTTAACAGTTATATCATTTTCGTTCCAAAATTTTCTATATGTCCATTATACTTCCTGACTTTGTCAGTTTTTTTTCATTATACTCTCTGACTTTGTCAATTTATCTCTATTATACTCCCTGACAGTTTGAAAAGTTTGAAGCAAAAAAGTTAGAACTTTCAAACCATATGGAGTATAATGAACATTTTGAAAATTTTGAAGCAAAACAGTTATAATTGTCAAATCATATGGATCAAAAGAAAAGTTTACTCAAAAAATTTAATAAAATGTTGTTTTTAATCCCTCAATTTTTTAAACTTTTAAAATTACTTCTTTTGTTTTCAGGTTTGACTCTCTCATGCTTTCAATTTTTTGAAAAGTTTATTAAATGTAATTTTCACTCCCTTGGATTTCTAAGTTTTGAATTTACTCTTTATGTTTATCAGTTATAAAAAAACTAATTTCTTATATGCTTATTTTTATTTTTTATGTACATGTTAATTAAACTTGAGTTGATCCATGTTTCGATGTAGATTTTGTTCAAAAACAAGTTTAGTAAAATACCATAAGTTTTCATTCAATTATAAATTTGAATCATTATATATTTTGACGTCATTACAACGCTCAACCGCAAAAATTATTAGTTTATTTTATTTTAGGTAATAATCAAAGGACACTAGTCAACATTTGCGACCCGGAAAAAGGAGCGTGACACAAGTTGACAAAAAAATAGTTAGTTATTTTATGATAGTATAAAATCTATTGATAGTAAATATATACTATAATTATTTGCCAACAACAAATAGAAAATCCATTTTGAATTATTCAAGTTTGTTGCCTACATGTCACTCCAGGACCTTTCAATTACAAATTGAATATATTAATATTGAGTATCTCAAAGTCGGTAAAGATTCATAGAATTTTGTCAGCAGCATGTTTTTTTAATTCATTTTCAAAAAATTTGCCCCTTGATACTCACATTTCAACTTTTTAAAAAATACCCATTTTCTGTTAATTAAGTTTTAATTAATGTTTCTATGTTTCTTATATTATCACAAGATAATCCAATGGTAATAGAAGTTGGTTTAAGAGTTTACTAGTTTAGTGTACATGTCACTTAGGTTCTAGTATTAAAGAGACATTATTGAAGGCGTGGGTCAGGGGCGGAGGATTAGAAGGGCCCGGGGTGCCCCGGCCCCCCTGTTTTTCGCTTAAAAGTGTCGATATAATAGTATTTCGTCCGAAAATCCTTCGGTTCCCTTCGTTTTCTTCCTAAAAATCCTTCGGTCCCCTCCGTTTTCATCCTAAAAATCCTTCGGCCCCGTCCGTTTTCTTCCTAAAAATCCTTCAGCCCCCTCCGAACTTTTTTCCAAGCTCCGCCCCTGGCGTAGGTGTCTTCCATCACTTGGCTCTAATGATCGCAGTGAGTAGAACAAGTGTTTAAAGTAAACATAATATCAGACAGTCACTTGGCTTCGAGCAGCGAGAACCCAGTGAACTAATCGTCTCCTGTACCTTACCCTTATGATATGGGTGTCGAAGAACGGTTAGGGAGTTGGCTGGTTCAGTTTTTTTTTTATCCACTCTTATATTTATTACAAAAAAATAATTACATGTATTATTTACAAATTTGGAAAATAGTGTTTTAGAGCTTATCAATTATAACTAAACCGAAATTTAGCACCATTTCACTTACTCAGCCGCCTTTTTACCTCACCAAATCAAATGCAAGGCCCATTATTCACATACCTGGGCGGCAAAATAAGGCCTTGTTTGAGACTGCTTATTTAACTTTAAAAGGATCTTTTGCTAAAAGTGCTTATTAACTTATGACCTTTTGAAATTAAGTTTTTAAAAATGTGTTTGGATTAACTTTTTAAAAATTAATTTTCAAAATGACCAAAAAGGACATTTTTTTTATTGACACTGTTTAATGTTATTAGGTAAAGGGTAAATAGTTGGGTAGATTTGTAATTTTATGTTAATAAGTCATAAATCATTTTGAAAAGCTATAAATTTTAACTTTTGAAAAACAACTTATTGCCCTTTTACAAAAAGTCATTTTCAAAAGTCCTTTTAGGTTTGGCAAACAACTTATTGACTTTTTGAAAAAGCCAATAAGTCAATAAATCATTTTTAGATGAAATCCCAAACATGGCCTAAGTACAAAGAATAATGTCATATACAGGCTGGTTTGATGATATGAATATGTGAAAAAGGTGCACAAAATGGTTTTTCTTTCCAACCAATTCTAGTTTAAACTGATTTGGTTAGGATCATTGGATCAAACAGAGAAAATGGTTTTATTATTAGTTTTTTTATGAAATCGATTTGAGCTAGAGACTAGTTTTTGAATAGCGAAGTGATTGGTTCGGTTTGATTTAGTTTGGTTTTTAACCAATTTATCTACTACTTTTGATTGGTACAGTTAAAACCAGTTACAAACCAATCCAACCATGGGGTTCAGATTCAGTCCTCAACCGATGATTTTGAATGGTTTGGATGTTGTCAGTTCGTAACTTAATTAGTTATTTGGTTTCATGAACCAAACGTTTTTGGCATCTATGTATAGAACAACATAAAAAAGTGACAAGCTTGAATGTTTTAAAACAGGGGATTTACGAAACATAGAATACATGTTAATATTTTGAAACAAGGGAGAACGAAACCAATATTTATAACAAAACATAACATTTCGACCGAAAAAATAACACTACAGACCGAAAAAGGCAAGCACCCGGCCCTATAAAAGCTTCTTCCAAGACCTTAAAGCTAAGATTTCTTGTCCAAATGATGATAATATTTAGCCTTTGCAATAAACGAGTTGATGGTGTGTTTCTTCTTTATTTTTAGTATATCAAATTCTATCTAGAGTGTTTGAAGATGTGTCTTCTGTACTCAATCTACACTGATGTGACTTGTCTTTAGTGCTTCCCAGATCTCCATGGTTTTCTTACATATGCAGTTTGTAATGTCATATCTTCTTGTGGCGCTTCAAAAGGATAAGTACATATCATCATGTCCTTTTCATCAGGCTGAGCATTAACACTAAGTTATAACCTTTTCGAGAGTCTATTTACCTCAAGTATGAGTTTCCTGAGAATTACCCACAGTGGCGGATCCAGGATGTTTACTTAGTGTGGCCAAAAACAATATAATAAATTACACCAAAATTATAAACAATAAAGTTCATTACATTCGTAACGCTTTCAAGTTCTTCCTTTTCAACCGTACAAATCACACAAGCCTTCAAAAAATCATCACCAATTCCACGCAAATTTGTCTTTACGATCTTGACTGCCAAAAAACATCTCTCAACTGTCGCTGTTGAAATCATATGGGGGCCTTAAAATAAATTCCATTGGTGCCTAATTATTTTATTTAATCAAAATTAATAGAAATTACATGGTTATTAAAAAGTTGAGTGGGGTCCCTACCACCCACTCATCCTTTCTTCCATCCGCCCCTGATTGCCCATATAGTACAGCTTGTAGATTTTGGAACATGGCATTGAAATTGGGAAAATGAACAAACTTCTATATGAATTATAATTTCTTTGTAGTTTGAATTGGTATAAATGTATATTTCTTATGGCTGTAAATGAACGAATTTAAAAAATTAATTGAACGATCGACGAGAAGTTTGTTTACGTTCGTTCGTTTAATTAATGAATAAACAAGAACAAGAAAAAGATTTTTTTTTTCCGTTTAGTTAAATGAATGAATACAAACAAATGTCATGTTCGTTAAAGTGCGGTAATGTTTTTGTTTATGTTTATTGATTAAATTTATTTATTAAACGAGTTTTATATTCTTAATTTTTTGGAATTCGTATCTTGCTAAAAATATATTAATTTAAAAATTAAGATATTTGAAATATTTGTTTATGGTAATTTTGATTACAATTATTACTTTTAGCTTTTTTTAATTATAATTATTTACTGATTTTTATCATGATTCTTTGAGAATGTTGATTTTTATGTTTTAAATA
The DNA here is from genome assembly GCA_009363875.1 of Mikania micrantha. Lineage (NCBI taxonomy): Eukaryota > Viridiplantae > Streptophyta > Magnoliopsida > Asterales > Asteraceae > Mikania > Mikania micrantha. The sequence goes on from CM018696.1 coordinate 92,334,744, forward strand.
ATATATATTAATTTGCGTTCGTGAACAAATTAAATTTCTTAATAAACGAACATGAACAATAAATTTTTTCGGTTAGTGTTTATTAACCGTTCGTAAAAAAATTAATTCTTTAATAAATGAACTGAAATGAGACTTCGTTCATGTTTGTTGTTCAGTTCATTCACGTTTCTGAATTCTGATAAAGTGATAATACTGATTATTACTGAAAATGGAATAGATCAAAGCCCAATTTGTTCGTTTTAAGTTTTAACTCAAATGTATCCAATCTTGGTAGGCCCAAGCCAAAGTAAAAACCGGATGGAATTTTCTCTCTTTTAATACCATAATGATATCATGAATTCATGATGATAAAACACAACAGGATGACTTTTGGACCTAACCAATCTTTTTTTTTTTTTTTTGGCTTCAATAGCAATATCATAGCATTGTGATCAAGGTTAAGAACTGGATTCACAAATAGATTCTAAATGGGCTATTATATTTTCATTTAAGGAACATTCACCTCAAAACCTGTAGATCGAACTATTAATAAATAATAAGCAGTCACAATTGAATTACTATAACTTTGAATGTACATATATCTACTAGTATGCTACTTGGCCTTTAACTTACAAACCAATGTAGGGGTTTTCAAATTTGGAAATTCAAAATTTTGGATAACGAGATACTTTGCTGTTTTTAAGTAATAATAATTAAACATATACAAATATTATATTTTGGATATCTGAATTTTTGGATATTTTAGATTTAGATTTTTTGATAGTTCAAGTTTGGTTTCTGATTCAGATGTTTTTACACATCTTTAAACAGCGCAACCGTTGCAAATCAGTTTCCAACTTTGACTTTGATATATGGGCCTTCCTACACTTATACACACGTGACTAACATAAAAGTATGGCTTTAGACTAATTACGTAAACTACCGGGCTTCTAACTTAATGGTACCCCTTAACTTTTCTATGAGAGGTCTTGAGTTTTAATCCGGGCCAAAAAATATTTGTTGAGTCAAGGTTATGGTGTTTACCCAGTTGTGGGGTTCCTTCTGGTGTGGGCTCGGGCTACGTCCCAGAGCAAAAGATATTTGGTAGCACGACGGGACTCTCTTGCTGTTCTAAATGGAAAAAAAAAGGTAGTTTGTTTATCAGTACCATGTATTATCCTCGAAATCTCAGACGACATGAACAACAATCATAACAGCTGTTAGTGGTATAATGCATATATATCCGTTTTCTTGTTCTCTGGTAATATCATATTACAATTTAAACATAAATAACAAAGTCATTTTAGTCGTCTAAAACCTATATATAAACTCATTAGTCAAACAACATTTTTTACAGTAATAATTAATTAAGTCTGTAATCTGTCTAATTAATCAAGCAATGGCTATCAACTCCTCTATGCTTCTACTACCAATAGTCTTGATTCTAGCCATTTCAACAACAACACAAGCTTATGATCCTGATATCTTGACCGACTTCATCACGCCAAACGCAAGCGCGGTTGATGCTAGTTTCTTCACCTACACTGGACTCAGCGGGTTCTATAACCCAAACCCGAAAAACTTCACAGTCATCAAAGCTTCCATGGCCGAGTTCCCAGCTCTAAACGGTCAAAGCGTGTCGTACGCAGTCCTCCAGTTCCCACCAGCCGGTGTGAACCCGCCCCATACTCACCCGCGTGCAGCAGAGTTGTTGGTGGTGATGTTGGGGACACTTGAAGTTGGGTTTGTTGATACCACCAATGTATTGTATAACCAAACGCTTCAAGTGGGTGACATGTTTGTGTTTCCTAAAGGACTTGTTCATTTCCAGTATAACAGGAACCATAATCAATCTGCAATTGCGATTTCAGCGTTCGGAAGCGCGAATGCTGGCCTGCTTTCGGTGCCAAAGTCGGTTTTCACTACGGGTATTGATGATAATGTGTTAGCAATGTCCTTCAAAACAGATGTTCCAACTGTTCAGAAAATCGAGCTAGGACTCGGCAAGTAGTTACCAACGTGTTAGTTAGTCCTGTTTTGAAGGGTGTAATTTTACAAAATAAAAAATGACGGAATGTACGTACCTCAAATTCTCAAAACCTGCATTTTGGTCCCCAATTAATAATAACTAGGTGTTTACTTTACGTACATTACAGCCGGGAAATCCTGCGAATGCGTCGTTTTTAACGATAATAGAGGTTTGCCGGTCGCTCGTTGCAGGGACAACCAATACGAACTTTAATGCATAAATGCAAATGATACTCATCTTTATTTTTACAACAAAAATAATAATAAAAAAGATGTTGTAAATACATAATATACAATTATTATTATTATTATTATTAGTATTGTTATTATTATTATAAAAATAAAGATGAGTATCATTGGCCCAATGATAAACACATGGTCATGGTCTATTACTCTGTTGGTCTGTGATTCACCATTCAGCAAATGGATCGTGTCCAATTATCAGTCCAAATCCTTTTCGCTTTACTTATAAGTTGTAACCCATTTGGTCATTTTACTAAACATTAGATTAGAAAATCAATAATATATCAAACATGTAGTAAATACATAATATACAAAAATAATGCATGTTAACAATTTTAACATATATAAATGACATAAACACGCATACACATAATCTGATTCAGGAATAAACAAGCAATCATATGTGTCAATTTCATATAAATCATATATACCATTCACATACACAAATCTAAATAAAGTATGCATAAATAAAAATTTTACGTTTCGTTACGTTCTTAATTAATGATTTAAAATATGAAGTAATTTACATATTCAACTGTAACGAGTTCCTAATTTATAACAGATAAAATAAAATAAAATAAATATGTATGCACAGACGTACAAATGAAACTCTTCCTAAACACTAATAAATTTCTTAAAAATTCAAAACATACACATACATACATATAAAAATCATCCCAAAAAACTAGTAAACTTTTCAAAATTACAACACATATTACAAGGCCGGCCAATTGTACAGGCAACCGATTGGTCAGGCAACCAAAACAAGGGTTTAGGACATCAAAAAATATAAGGACTCTAATTTTTTAGAATTTTTTTATATGTTGAGGGGTTTTTTGGTCTATGGCTTTTTTTTTTAGTTTGTGAGCTATGAAAGAAATAAGAAAAACAACAAAGGCTTACATAAAAACCTTATAATAACAATTTAAAAATGTTTTTTTTAAGAAAGGAAATTTTAACATAACTGTGATGTTCGATTAGGGCCCTCAAAATTGTTGAACCGGTCCTATAAAATATATGCATACACATAACCATACAAAAACATGCATACACATACAACAAAGATAAATTGTAAAAATTTACCCTATATGTAGCCAATAGCAACAACACCACACGTTTTATTAAATAAGGAAGACAAAAAAAAAAAGGAATAAAACCTAAAATAGGTTTATTTACTGCAATGATATGTGATTATTTTATTTTTTTTTTCTTTTCATCTCCATATAATAAAAAAAATATATATCTTACTTTTTTTTTGCAAAGAAAAAAAAGGTTCTATAGTGTTTTAAGTAGACGTTAAAATTCTCTCACATGTTAAAAAGATACAATGACAACACCTAATCGCTATAGGGTAAAAACAATGGTTATACTTAGAACGACGACATGTCTTCGTGATAAGATTACCCATAGAAACTACACATGTTGTCATAATAAATGTCATCGTTACTGGAAAAGTTTGGTATAAATAGTTGAAAATAGAAAGTGATCTGTTTTGTAGTATATGGATGTAAGTAAGTATATAAATTAGAAAGACAAGTGGTTGAAGATTTGCTAACAAAGCAATGAGATTATCATTTGTCTCCTTTCTTTCCACTATAAATTAAATAACGTGATTTATGTAAACCTACCTCTATCAATGATTCAATGGTGTTAATTTAAATTATGTCTATCATGATTAGTAAATTTATGTTATGTAATGCATCAATTTATACGTAAAGTAAAACATTAAACTATTTAGCTTGGAAAAGATCAAATATATTTTTTATATGAAAAATATCGTAACTGAATTTTAGCCTTCGAACGGGTACACTGCTCTATATCACCTGGCATTTTTTTTTTTAAATAAACATTAAAAACCACAAATTAACGAGATCAAGTCATGGTTAGTAAATTTGCAATTTAGTTATTATATACTGTATCTAGTACTCTTAGGGGGTGTTTGTTTTTCCAACAAGGTCTGCGTGACCTCTTATGTCTACGCAGCGCAGACGCTGGAATAGGTTGGACCTCTACATACCGTTTGTTTTCTCGCAGACATTTCATTAAAAAACGTCTGCGAGACCTCTTTTTGGAAAAGACATGGACCATCCTCTTAAAACCTCTTCAAACCTTTTCAAACCCTTTCTTTTCTTCCCATCGGCGAACACAAGACCGCCCTCCACGGATCTCCGCCGCCGCCCTCCACCAATCTCCACCGCCGCCGCCCTCCTCCACCGCCCTAGTCGCGAACCCTGGTTCAATCGGAGGAAAGGGGAGACGAAACCCTAGGTCGTTTGATCTCCACCGTAGCGGTCTCCTCCACCGCCCTAGTCGCGAACCATGGTTCGATCGAAACCCTAGGTCGTTCGATCTCCACCAGAGGGTTCTTTCGTTCGAGATTGTTAGGGTTTTAGAACGATCACCTCTGGTTCTTCGATCGACGGCAGGGGTTTGATGGTGACAGTGGTGGACGGTGGTGGCTCAACGGTAGGTGGAGGGGGACGATCGGAGATGAGGGGCGGTGGGTGGGGTCTTCGATGGTCGACGGTGGGGTTGGGGACGGTGGGTTGGGAAGAGATTTTCTTGTTTGAAGAGGTGTTTGGAAAACAAACACCTTCAAAACTCTTCTTGCAGGGGTTTGGTCCACCTCTTCTGCAAAAGAGGTTTGCAGATGTGGTCCGCAGACCGCAGACGTTTTACCTCTGAAAAAACAAACACCACCTTACTGTCTTACATGTTCTTTGATCTCTGACAGAGATTATTTTTTACCATTCCTTTATTAGTGTGTGTATAAGGTGAGGTTATAGTAAAATGATTTGATTTATGAGAAGTGTGAGAAAAATTGTAAACTATTAGATATATAATTTAATAATTGATAACATAGTTGTATAATTTAATTATTAGAAAGGTATTTTAGTCATGACAACTTTTGTTGACTTTTTATCATGTTCTATCACTTTTTTAAACGATTATAACTTTTATATACAATAAGATTTTGGTAAAAAAACTAGCGCTTTTTTCTTTAAAACAAGTATAATATTGTCTTATAAAAAGTCTAACAAAATTACGCTTTCATGTGTCATTGTGTCTTTTTGTTAATTATTGTACATTTTTCTTGTAATTGTGTCATATTGATAAAATAACAACAAAACTATCTAATACATAAAAACCAGTTACCAGATAATAACAAATGATTGAAAAACATAATACACAATGATAATATAACATAATACATTGAAATATGTGTTTTATAAAATAATTAGTTTTGAAAAACAAAATGAAAAAATAATACAATTGTATACTTTTAAGTTTTAATATGAAAAACATAAAAGTTAAATTACAATTTTTTTAATATATAAAAAATAATAACAAAATAACATTAAATAAGCTAAAATGTAAAACTCAATGAATATATATTACACAATAACCTAGATGTAAAAAACAATATTAAATATAGGGTAATGATCAAATAAAAAGTTTATTTTGCCTAAGAAGGCTAAAAAGGATTTTAAAACCATAAAAACCGACACAAACGAACTCCGATTGAACTCATTTCGATGGCATTGGAACCGTCTCATCAAACCCTACAATATTTGCCTTTTCGTTTTAGCTTTAACAACTAGTTTTAGAGTTTGGATTTTATGGCATGTTTTTAAGCTTGTAGGTTATATCTTTATGTTTAGTGTTTGTTTTTACAATTTGGTTTTATGATTTAAGGTTTAGGTTTTAGGTAATTGCAAGCCGGTTCTAATGATGTAAAAATGAATTCAATCCGAGTTTGTTTGAGTCGGTTTTCGAGTTTTTAAAAATCCTTCTTAGCCTTCTTAGGCAAAAAAGACTTTTTAGGGGAACCTTCCCCATTAAATATATATTACACAATAACCTAAATGCAAAACATAATTACAAAAAATGGTATTATCAAAAAATTAAGATAATACGTGTTTTTCAAAATCAAGTATATCATTTATATATAATTTTTTCTTTTAATTGTTTACGTCAAATGAGAAACTGCTAACTATATGTAAACCTATTTATTGCGTATATGTAAAAAGATGTTTCGGTTTTCATTTAATTTTCTTTGTCTTTTTTTTTCTTTCAAATGAGGGGGTATATTTAGCCTGACCCTTTGAGAATAACTATATGGTTTTCTCATGATCTTTCATTTACACATGGACACACATGTCACATAATTTGCAGTTTGCACATGTCAAGCATGAGTGTAAATTTTTTTGAACGGCAAATGTTATCTCCTCCTAAACTACTCCACAATAATTACATCACTGCATGAGTTAGAACCCATGACCTCCCATTCTAAGAGACAAAGCCTCTACCAAGTAGGTTAGTCCCAGATTGGCAAACATGAGTGTAAATTACTTAAGTCAAGCCTAAGCTAGCTAAGGCTCGAACTTGACTTTTTTTTTTTTTTTTTTTAAGAGATTTCAAGCTCAAGCTCATATTGTTTAGAGCTTTATTTATAAATCTCAAGGTCTACTTGTAAAAATTTTTTCAAGTTTAGACTAGACTTATTTATTATTAATTAATTTATATCTTTTTTTATTACTAATTATGATTTTGTTAGGTTGTATGAGAATTTTATATATTAAACAAGTGATTATATAAATATAAATTTATTTAATTACATCAAAATTATATAAATAAAAAATAAGCTTGTTTGGGTATGTGGACTAGCTCGAGTTCAACATGTAAAGTTCGACTTGACTTGATAACTAAACTAGTCATATTTTAGGGCTTAATTTTTTTTATTGATCTTATCTCAAGTTATTTACAAGACGGTTTGATTCGTTTAGATCCCTGTTCCCTAGTTCCAAGTGACATGGAGGTCAACTTATTATCGAGATTGACCCGATGGGTAATTGGCAATTCACATGATCGAAGAAACGTGAATAAAATTGAGTTTATATGAAAATCATAGTACAAACAAATCTACATCTAAGTAAGCGTATTTAGCGGCGAAAACTATATTTTTTTTAATTTCTAGTATATTAACAATTTTGTCCTTTAAATCACTTTGCAAGTGGTTTCTTATATCGAGTATTTATTTTTTATTTTATTTTTCTAAAAATTAATAGTGGAGTAAAATATGACATCTTATATAATGTATGTTTAATGAGAGAAATAAAGCTTAGAGATTAAACAACTAAATTGATCGTGGGACGAAAAAGAAAACAATTAAATTGATCGTTAAATGTTTAAAGTTAGTGGGCTTTAGACAATTAACCTTTTTTTTCTTTCCCTTTTTTTTTTGAAAATGAAGTTGGCTTTTAAAGGATGCAAAATGAATGAAATAGTTTTCTAATTCATTATTTCATTTAGATCATTGAAAAACTAATAATATTGGATCTGTTTAATTAATATATGATAATAAATAGTCAAGCCAGTTAATAGAGGATTGACTGGTATAAATAAGAGAAAGAAATAATGGTGCATTTTTATTATCTTCTTTGGTTATTTTATGAAAAGAAACAAACATATATATCAATTAAAATTTCAGTAAACAATACACTCTAGGTAACATGAGACAAATGTTAACCTTACCTCTATCTATAGGAAATAAAAATGATATGATTTTAAAGAGACCCTCTTCTTATGAAAAGAAATGATTCATTTAATTTATTTGTGTTGTTTGATAGATATGGTTGAAATAAAATTCATTAAAAATAACAAAAATACTCATGTATCAAAATGAAGAAAAATTACCAATTTTTATAATGTTATCCGATAACAAATTATAAAAAAAAATATATAATAAAAAATATAATGTTTTTAACTAATAAATTTCTATTATATATATATATATATATATATATATATATCAATTTATAGGTTTATTCTCATGCTTACAACATGTAGAACATACATTTAATAAAAGGTTTTATGATTACACTTATTTATAAGAAAATAGTTTTTTAGACACCTTGTGCAATTTTGTTTTTTTTTTTTTATATTACATTTTAAAAAATGTGGTAAAAAATAAATAAATAATTAAGTAAATAACATCGCTGGTGGAGGCTTATATTTGTGGTGCCTTGTGGGAAGGGCAACACACTAGTCGCTGTGCTGGCCTGCTGGGCACTCTCTTTGCTAAAGAAAACAAACCACGATGTATTCACTCACACGCTTGTTTGATAGTTGTTTCCGATTTTTTTTTTTTTTTTTTTTTTTTGTAAAAAAAAAAAGAAAAAGGAACCAATCCGCTGCATTGTTTGCACTGATATAACTTTGCATTTTCTTTGACTTTTGCTTTGTTTCAATTTATATTTACATTTTATGTTTATGTGTGTGTTTTTTTTCACAAACACATGCGTTTTAAGGTTAAATCACATTATGTAAAACAAATAACATACAAAATTTAAAAAGTAACAGTTTCAAACACACTAGTTTTCATGATAAAAAGACCCTATATTTTTATATTTGTGTTTTGATATATAAAACGGTAATGATAGAATTTAAATGTAGAAAAAAAATATCGTTAATCCATAAAGAGTAATTGGCGATCGACTTTTAAATGGTTGGACTTAATTTCATCTGTGTTCATTGTGATGTATACGTAAATGAGACGGTGTCTCCTTCTTGGAGACTCTTCACATGTGTGTATCCTCATGTACCTGGCAAGAATTGTTTTTTTTTTTTTTTTTTTTTTTTTTTTTACTAGCAGGATTTTTTTTCTTTTTTAATTTCTATCAATTCATATTTGGAGATTACTTCAAAATAATTTTTTCTCTTTTAGAATGTAAAATCATAAACTTTTTTTTTTCAAAAAAAAAAAAAACAATGTTACACAGGGCTGGTTAAATAGGCTAAGAAATACAAGCAATGGCTTAAGACCCTAAAAAAATATATATGTAGTTTGGTTTTATTGGCTTTTGTGTTTTTTAGTTTCTGAGATATAGAGGGAATAAGAATACAATAAAGACCGAAATAAAAGTTCTTTCCTTTTAATATTCATGGAGAGTTTGAGAGAAGAAGATACAATTATAAATTCATGAAAAAACTTATAGAACTTTATTCAATTGAAAACTTGAAACCTTGTAGTTTATAAATTTGTGAAAAAACTAACATTTTATTATTGTTGGTTACAAGTTCGGATAAAAAAATAAAAGGTTTTTATCGTAATTGTTAGTGAAGAACCCTGGATTTTTATTTTGCTTGTGGCTCCTAAAATAATTAAGCCGGCCCTAATATCGCTATTAAATATATTAGTCCTACATTCGCGTCTTGATTGAATTATTATTGCATTAACATTAATTAATAAAAAATCATATTATTTTATATGTACTTTTAAACAACTTGTTCTAGCATCAAATAATTGAAAAACATTTAGGATTTGAGATGCTAACGTCCCGTATGTCACATCCCCTCCTAAATAAAATATAATCACAATTCAAATCTAAAATACTGGTTTGTAAAAGTATATATGCCATGCAACCAAATTTGACTGGAAATACTATAACTATACTACGGCTAGTTTGTTTATTTATTAGGGACGATGTATAACCAATGTTGTAGAAATCGCTAGTCGGTAGTCGATCGGTGGGGACTAGGAATTAATCGGGATTATTCGAGATTAATCGGCCAACTAATCAACTTAATCGGATAGTCGGGCCTAGTCGGCCTTAGGGGACTCACGATTAATCGGCCTAGTCGGATATTTTTACAACCATGTGCATAACACTTCAATATCATTAAAAATATGAATTTGCTTGAAAAACCACTTCTACTTGATAGAGCGTGTACAAAACAGTGACAATCTTGATCGAAGATGAGTTCGAGGTGGTAGGAACGATGCACGAGTTGAAAGTTGCAAGTTTATAATTAATTTATAAACATAATGTTTTTTCTAGGTTCACTCTGTCATTTAACATTTGAATTATTTTGGCTTTACTATTATTTTTTATATATGAGTTATTAAATTATATTTTGTAAGCTTATTTTTTTTAATTGCCTCATGAGTCATGCCCCTGATTCTTAAGTGCTCCCTCTGCTGAAATCCTTCCCGCCGAAATTTTATGTCACGTCATCAACTCACTGAAATCCTTAAAACCCCACAGTGATCATCTACTAAACCACTGTGAGAAGAGAATAAACGGGGTGTGAGAGAGGAGAAAGCAGGAAGCAGAAGCCGTGGTGGGCCAGGATATGTTGTGACAATTGTAGGTAAACATTACGTCATCAATAACACGAGCACGTTTGGTCGTTCTAGGAATCTGTGTTAAATTGATGATTTTAATCATTACAGGTTTAAAGTGTACGAGAAATTGAGAATATGGGCGAAAACCGTGCGCGAAACGGAGTTACGGATTGTCCGGAATCGCGAAAAGAAGATTTCGGCATTAATGACGTAAGCACATTTGATCGTGCTTGAAATCCATGAGGATTTAGTAACTTTTGTTATTGGGGAATGATAGTACGTGAAAAATGATGAACGTGGGCGAAAACCGGGCGCAAAACGGAGTTCGTATGCCCCCGGAATCGCGAAACGAAGTTTAAACAAAATATAGGAGGAAAACCGGGTCAGGCGGTACGCCTGGCGTGGGCGTCGGTATCCAGGCGATGCGCCCCAGGCGCTATGTCGGCTAAAAACGTTTTTAAACGATCTGATCGCGTTGGTAGCCTCAAAAATCGTCCATTTCGACCTCCAGACCGTAGTTCTTCATAATTTCACCTCCAAGCTTCATTTCAAAGGTGTTTGATCATCCGGATCATCCCACGGATCGTATATACAAGTCCCGATCGCTGTTTTAACCGCAGAAACTCGTCAGAACAGGTAACGGTTCGTTTTAACCTTCTAGTTTGATTTTGATTGATTAGATCTTGATTTTGAACGTAATGAGATAGTTAGGATTGTTGATTATTGCCTAGATGATGGCTAGGATTGATTATAAACGAAGAACACGAAGTTCTAACGGTTAAATTCTTGTTTTGATCCGTTGTAATGCCCGATTTTCATGAAATCATAACTATGATTATAATGGTTTAAACCATTTGATTATAACAATGTAGGTGATTAGTTTGATTAATCTTTGAATTGCAAAGATTAAATCTAAATGTTTCAAACTAATCATAATCATTAACATACTCATTGGAACGATTATCTGATGTTTTTGATAACAGTCAGATCAGTATGTTAAACATGGTTATTTTATCAATTATGATACTACATTGTGATATTTCATGATATTTGGGTAATCACTAACAAGGATTAATCAATTCTAAGCCATTAAATCATCTAAAAATTATTTTAGCGTTATAATCAACAATATTAACTATTTGATTAATCCGAGATTATTTAGATTAATCAAGAGGGTCATCAACTTTGAATTAGGAATCTAATGTAATGTAGGTTCCTACATTATCATACATTGTATGATATAACCTTAAATTAATTAATTATATAATTATTATCTAGTTGATGATTTATTAAGCAATGTCTTTGACATTGAACGTTCAGAAAGATCTAATCAGTAAACTAGAACATAAATAACTTAGTAAATATAACTAAATGCAGAATCACCCTTACTATCAAGTCTTGTGATATTCTGCTACATTTGTATTATCAAGTGAGTTTCATACAACCCCTTTTCTTTTACTGTTTTATTAACATCGGGGTGACTATTATGAAATCTTTATCAAACGTGTGATATGTTTAGTAACAATTGCAATACCGGCTTGCATGTGGGTGTCATGGGATTTTGACTATTTTCTGTGTGCAACAAAAGTCCTCAAAACCAACTGTATCTGGTTAACCCATGTGGGGCCGAATGTGTGAACAAAGATAGTACTATCGGGTTGACAACCCCATTCATGGATAGATAGCGTCTACCCTTGTGTGAATGCCTGTCACCATTCCTGGTATCGACTTGATGTAGTGAAACATTGAGTTAGAGGCACGGAGTTTGACTTCGGTCATTTTCTAGACTGGACTGTCAGAAAGGATCTGGATACGGGTCACATGATTATTCACTTATGTTAATGTGTACCATTGACTTTACTATCATATCATATTGTATCGAGTCTTATTTATGAACTCACCAGTTTTATACTGATATTTTTAAACTTTACATCTTTTACAGGTAATCAGTACCAACGGTGAGGAAACACCTGTGCACGCACCATGTAATTAGGACTTGGGATGTAATAAAAGGAACTTAAGTTGTAAACGGATACTCAGGACATGTAATAAATATGTGTCGTGATTTTTAATTAGTGCTTTTCTTAACTATGTGTGTTATGATACCGGATCAAGTAAGTCACCCCTCACCTTCGAGACTTCACCGCTATGCTTCCGCTACCCTTCAAAGATGACGTCGTCTGGTGACGCGGAGGAGGTGGGGGTGTGACAGGGTGGTATCAGAGCCACAGGTTATAGAATTTAGGCGGACTTAGAAACCTAGATTATAACCATAGGCCCGAATAGTTACACTGAGAGCACCGAACATAGTTAACAAATATAAACACTCAAATACATGTTGTTGTTATTTATTTATTTTACGTTACTAATACGAACTTGTATGTCAATACAGCGATGTCAGACTCAGAAAGTGATTCAGTTGGCACGGAAACAAGTTCAGGATCAACACAGACAGTGCCGTCATCTCAAATGTCCCACCAGACTTTACCATCACTACCACCTACATCACCTATATCTCAGCGTCTGTTAGATGCTGACTCACCAGCTATCAGGAGGGCACAAAGCCCTACACCACCACAGCAAGTACCAGTATTTACAGGGTTTGGAGGAAGGCGGGGACGAGCCCGCATCTCGACAGGTCCTGTTCCGAGAGGACCACTAGCACCCCGGGATGTACCTCATTCCATACATGAGGAAGGCGAGTCATCTCAGCAAGCTGAGATCAGAGACCAGTTACGACGGGTTACATTGGATCTTCAGTTATCGCGTGTTTCATTGCAGGAAACACGTGACACTCTGTGGGAAACTCGCACGGCCTATGAGAGTTTAGCTGAACATGTTGCTGTCCTAGAGGCAGGTGCTAGGGCATGGAGGGAGGTGATTGAGGGTAGACTTCAGTGGACTTTAGGTGGTATGTGTAGGAGTGGGGTAGAGAGAGTTAGGGGATGGATGGTAGGGTTAGGCAATATGAGGATGGAGCTACGACTGTTGGACGCAGCAATAGTGATGGCAGCGGTGGCCATCATTATCACATGTTTACTGTATTTACTACGGTAAAGGAATCGAATAGGCTGGACTGTACTACTCCGAGGAAGTTTTGACTTGTAAAATAGGCCTCGGACGGTTAGGTTGTAATAGTAGGTACAACTGCATTAGGATATTTTCTTGTATCTGTACTAATCCTAATGTACAACTGTGACAGTTATAATAAAAGTTTTCTTTTAACAATTGTATGTGCAACATTGTGTCTTTACATTATAGCCGGTGCTAACTTTGCAATTCATATCAAAAGGAAACTTGTGCGAAAACATAACAATATCGGTGTTACATTGCGGTAAAGTAATGTAATACTAGTGCATAACAAGACTCATGTGGAGTCATAACAATATCGGTGTTACATTGCGGTGAAGTAATGTAATACTAGTACGTAACAAAATTTGTGATTGGGTCATATCAATATCGGTGTTACATTATAGTGAAATAATGTAATACTAGTACATAACAAACACGTGTAGAAACATATTAATATCGGTACTACATTATAGTGAAATAATGTAATACTAGTACATATCAGTGTTGTAACATGTCTAAATTGGTATCATTTTGGTAGACTATAAAATGATACTAGTATACGTTTGGCAAGACAAACAGACGTACTAGTATAACTGCAACTATGAACTTGACTTAGTGGTGTACAAGATAACTGTGAAAACTCGAAGTAGTTATACAACGTTTGTCTTTATTACGACTATGGATTCTTGTTCTGACTTTACTTTATATGTGTGTGATCAGACTATGGCCCCTAGAAGAGGTCGTTCTGCTAAAAATCCTCAAACTCAAGAATCCATTCCGGATCCACCTGTGAATGAACACAGTCTAAATGAAGCGGACGTTGCTCGTATAGCAGGTGATCAATTATCCGCTGTTCTCACGGGCATGTTGGCCCAATATCAAACAAATCGTGCTTCTGGCTCGGGTAGAGTCCAAACGGAGCCTAATGCTACAAGCGGACATGCTGAAATCCGCCATACGACTAGTACCAACACAATCAATCCGGATCCTCCACAACGAGGATGCACTTATAAGTACTTCGCTTCCTGCAATCCCCCTACTTTTACGGGGAAGGAAGGAGCGTCAGGACTTTTGAAATGGATTGAGGGCATGGAGACTAAGCTCAAGATCAGCCAGTGTTTGGCTGAACACAAAGTGTCTTATGCAGCTTGTTCACTGACAGACTCAGCATTGACCTGGTGGAATACCCAGGCAAAAACCTTGACCACGGCTGTTGTGGATGCTATGACTTGGGACGAATTTAAAACTATGATTCTGTCAGAATATTGTCCCATCACTGAAATCCAAAAGCTCCAAGAGGAATTTTGGAACCATTCTATGATCGGTGCTAATTGTTTGAAATATACCGATCGATTTCATGAATTGACATGTCTGCTGCCAAACATGTTTCCAACTGAGCAGGCGTTGATAGAAAAATATATCAAAGGTCTGGTACCTCAAATCAAGGGAATGGTCACGGCAGCTGAACCACGTACTTTGAAACATGCTATCACCTTAACCACCAGGCTTACCGATGTGGCAGTAAGAAGTGGTACATTGACAGTGAAAGGTGAGTCAAGCAGCAGTCTGGCAACCACTACCCCCAGCACTGTTAAAGGGGTGAAACGGAAATGGGTTGGGAAAGGCAAACCAGGAGCTCCGGTGGAACCCAGCCGGAATGTGCAAATGGCAAAGGGATACATTGCCACAACTTTGGAGAGAAAAGCCTATGTAGGGCAAGCACCTAAATGTCCTAAGTGCCCATTTCATCATGTGGGACCTTGCCCTGTTTGTAACAATTGTAATAAGGTCGGGCATTTCTCCAAATATTGCAATCTCCCTGTTCGCCGACCAAACCAGGGAACTCAACAACAACAACAACCACAACAATTCAACCGGTCGTGCTTCAGATGTGGAAGCCCGGACCACTTCATGAAAAATTGTCCTACCAACAACACCAACCAGGGCAATGAAGCAAGAGGAAGAGCCTTCCAGATAGGGGCGGAAGAGGCTAGACGTGATAACAACACCGTTACCGGTACGTTTCTTCTTAACAATCACTATGTATCTGTTCTTTTTGACACCGGAGCGGACAAAAGTTTTGTTTCTTCTGATTTTGCTTCATTACTCGGATTGACCGTTGATAATCTAACAAACCCTTACGTCATTGAAATTGCTAATGGCAAGACAATTATGACTAACAATGTGATTCAAGGGTGTTTATTGAATCTAAACGATCATCTTTTCAATATTGATCTTCTTCCTATTGAATTGGGAAGCTTTGATGTTGTTATTGGTATGGACTGGCTTTCAGAAAATCGAGTGGAAGTCATATGTCAAGATAAGATGATTCGTATTTTATTACCAAATGGTGATACACTTATGATACAAGGTGAAAGGGCTGGCAGGAAACTGAGTATCATATCATGTATGCAAGCTCGAAAGTGCTTAAGAAAGGGCTGTCAAGCCTTTTTAGCCTACGTGACTGAAAACAAACCACATCAAAAACGTATTGAAGACATTCCTGTAGTTCGAGAATATCCTGAAGTTTTTCCTGACGATATATCAGGATTACCCCTAGTGAGACAAGTTGAGTTTCGTATTGACTTAGTACCAGGAGCAGCACCTATAGCTAAAGCTCCTTACAGATTGGCTCCATCGGAAATGCAAGAACTATCGAGTCAATTACAGGAACTTTTAGATAAAGGTTTCGTTAGACCGAGTTACTCACCTTGGGGCGCACCTATCCTTTTTGTGAAAAAGAAGGACGGTACTCTCAGGATGTGTATCGACTATCGGGAACTCAATAAATTGACAATCAAGAATCGTTATCCATTACCCCGTATAGATGATCTATTCGATCAATTGCAAGGTGCTATCTATTTTTCAAAAATCGATCTCAGATCTGGATATCATCAACTACGAATCCATGATGATGATGTTTCTAAAACAGCTTTTCGAACTCGATACGGGCATTATGAGTTTTTAGTAATGCCCTTCGGACTGACTAATGCGCCTGCAGTATTTATGGATCTGATGAATCGTGTGTGTAGACCTTACTTGGATAAATTCGTGATTGTTTTTATTGATGACATTCTCATTTACTCCCGCAGCCAACAAGAACATATGCAACACTTAAAACTGATCTTGGAACTTTTAGCACATGAGAAACTTTATGCCAAATTTTCCAAATGTGAGTTCTGGTTACGGGAAGTCCAGTTTCTTGGGCATGTAGTAAATGAAAATGGTATACAAGTGGATCCCAGCAAGATTGAAGCGGTAAAGCAATGGGAGACACCGAAAACCCCAACAGAGATTCGTCAATTCTTAGGGTTAGCGGGCTATTACAGAAGATTCATCAAAAACTTTTCAAAGATAGCCTTGCCTTTAACTACCCTAACCCAGAAAGATCGAAAGTTCATATGGGACTCTCAACAGGAGGAGGCATTCCAACTGTTGAAGCACAAACTCTGCAATGCACCTATTCTGGCACTACCAGAAGGCACAGAGAATTTCATAGTCTACTGTGATGCCTCGCGTCAAGGACTTGGGTGTGTGTTGATGCAGAACAACAAGGTGATTGCCTATGCATCTCGGCAGTTAAAAGTGCACGAGAAGAATTACACCACTCATGATCTAGAACTTGGTGCAGTAGTGTTTGCACTCAAGATATGGAGACATTACTTGTACGGGACGAAGTGTACGGTCTATACGGATCACAAAAGTCTTCAACATATTCTAGATCAGAAAATGCTAAATATGCGACAAAGGCGATGGGTGGAACTGCTGAACGACTATGACTGCGAAATCCGTTACCACCCAGGTAAAGCAAATGTCGTAGCCGATGCTTTGAGTCGCAAGGAACGAGTCAAACCTTTACGTGTGAAAGCGTTAGGTATGACTATTCAAACCAGTCTAATTCCTCAAATTAAAGAAGCTCAGCAACAAGCTTTGCAAGCATTGAACTATTCTGCTGAGGGACTGAGGGGATTAGATAAGAAACTGGATACCAAGGCTGATGGACTGTTGTATTTTAAAAGCCGAATGTGGGTTCCCTTCTACGGTAACTCTCGAATTTTTATCTTGGATGAGGCGCACAAATCCAGGTATTCGATTCATCCAGGTGCTGATAAAATGTATAAAGATCTTAAAGATTTTTACTGGTGGCCTGGAATGAAGAAACATATAGCTGAATACGTGGATCGATGTTTAACATGTCTTAAAGTTAAGGCTGAACATCAACGACCTTCTGGGTTATTGCAACAACCTGAGATTCCCATGTGGAAATGGGATCAGATCTCTATGGATTTCATTACTAAATTACCCAGAACATCACGTAATCATAACTCTATATGGGTTATCGTTGATCGCCTTACGAAATCTGCGCATTTCTTACCCATTCGAGAGGATTATTCTATGGATCAACTTGCTAAACTCTATGTTAATGAGATTGTGTCTCGACATGGAGTGCCGATCTCTATCATTTCTGACAGAGATAGTCGATTTATGTCACGTTTTTGGCAAACTCTTCAGAATGCTCTGGGCACGCAAATCAATATGAGCACAGCTTATCATCCACAAACGGATGGGCAGACTGAACGTACAAATCAAACACTAGAAGACATGCTTCGAAGCTGTGTGATCGATTTTGGAGGTAGCTGGGATACTCATCTGCCATTGGTTGAATTTTCTTATAATAACAGCTATCATACCAGTATCCAATGTGCTCCATTTGAGGCTTTGTACGGGCGTAAATGTCGATCTCCTGTGTGTTGGTCAGAAGTAGGCGAAAGTCAGATTGTTGGTCCGGAACTTATTCAGGAAACGACTGATAAGATCGCCCTTATTCAGGAACGAATCAAAGCGGCTCGCGATCGTCAAAAGAGTTATGCTGATAATCGACGTAGACCACTCGAATTTCAAGTAGGTGATCAGGTAATGTTGAAAGTGTCACCTTGGAAAGGCATTTTCAGATTCGGGAAGAGAGGTAAACTTTCACCAAGATTTGTAGGGCCATTTAAAATTCTTGAACGAATTGGATCAGTAGCCTACAGACTTGAATTACCTCTTGAACTCAGTAACATTCACGATGTCTTTCATGTATCCAATCTGAAGAAGTGTCTGACTGATGAATCATTGATCGTACCTCTAGAAGAGATTCATATTGATGAAAAACTTCAATTCAGTGAAGAACCAGTAGAGGTAATGGATCGGGAAACGAAAGTGCTAAAACGTAGCCGCGTACCAATTGTTAAAGTGCGGTGGAACTCACAGCGTGGACCAGAATATACGTGGGAACGCGAAGATCAGATGAAACAGAAATACCCACATTTATTCCCATAATCGATGGTCATCGAGTAAGTCTTCACTAAATTTCGGGACGAAATTTCTGTAACAGGAGGAGACTGTGACAATTGTAGGTAAACATTACGTCATCAATAACACGAGCACGTTTGGTCGTTCTAGGAATCTGTGTTAAATTGATGATTTTAATCATTACAGGTTTAAAGTGTACGAGAAATTGAGAATATGGGCGAAAACCGTGCGCGAAACGGAGTTACGGATTGTCCGGAATCGCGAAAAGAAGATTTCGGCATTAATGACGTAAGCACATTTGATCGTGCTTGAAATCCATGAGGATTTAGTAACTTTTGTTATTGGGGAATGATAGTACGTGAAAAATGATGAACGTGGGCGAAAACCGGGCGCAAAACGGAGTTCGTATGCCCCCGGAATCGCGAAACGAAGTTTAAACAAAATATAGGAGGAAAACCGGGTCAGGCGGTACGCCTGGCGTGGGCGTCGGTATCCAGGCGATGCGCCCCAGGCGCTATGTCGGCTAAAAACGTTTTTAAACGATCTGATCGCGTTGGTAGCCTCAAAAATCGTCCATTTCGACCTCCAGACCGTAGTTCTTCATAATTTCACCTCCAAGCTTCATTTCAAAGGTGTTTGATCATCCGGATCATCCCACGGATCGTATATACAAGTCCCGATCGCTGTTTTAACCGCAGAAACTCGTCAGAACAGGTAACGGTTCGTTTTAACCTTCTAGTTTGATTTTGATTGATTAGATCTTGATTTTGAACGTAATGAGATAGTTAGGATTGTTGATTATTGCCTAGATGATGGCTAGGATTGATTATAAACGAAGAACACGAAGTTCTAACGGTTAAATTCTTGTTTTGATCCGTTGTAATGCCCGATTTTCATGAAATCATAACTATGATTATAATGGTTTAAACCATTTGATTATAACAATGTAGGTGATTAGTTTGATTAATCTTTGAATTGCAAAGATTAAATCTAAATGTTTCAAACTAATCATAATCATTAACATACTCATTGGAACGATTATCTGATGTTTTTGATAACAGTCAGATCAGTATGTTAAACATGGTTATTTTATCAATTATGATACTACATTGTGATATTTCATGATATTTGGGTAATCACTAACAAGGATTAATCAATTCTAAGCCATTAAATCATCTAAAAATTATTTTAGCGTTATAATCAACAATATTAACTATTTGATTAATCCGAGATTATTTAGATTAATCAAGAGGGTCATCAACTTTGAATTAGGAATCTAATGTAATGTAGGTTCCTACATTATCATACATTGTATGATATAACCTTAAATTAATTAATTATATAATTATTATCTAGTTGATGATTTATTAAGCAATGTCTTTGACATTGAACGTTCAGAAAGATCTAATCAGTAAACTAGAACATAAATAACTTAGTAAATATAACTAAATGCAGAATCACCCTTACTATCAAGTCTTGTGATATTCTGCTACATTTGTATTATCAAGTGAGTTTCATACAACCCCTTTTCTTTTACTGTTTTATTAACATCGGGGTGACTATTATGAAATCTTTATCAAACGTGTGATATGTTTAGTAACAATTGCAATACCGGCTTGCATGTGGGTGTCATGGGATTTTGACTATTTTCTGTGTGCAACAAAAGTCCTCAAAACCAACTGTATCTGGTTAACCCATGTGGGGCCGAATGTGTGAACAAAGATAGTACTATCGGGTTGACAACCCCATTCATGGATAGATAGCGTCTACCCTTGTGTGAATGCCTGTCACCATTCCTGGTATCGACTTGATGTAGTGAAACATTGAGTTAGAGGCACGGAGTTTGACTTCGGTCATTTTCTAGACTGGACTGTCAGAAAGGATCTGGATACGGGTCACATGATTATTCACTTATGTTAATGTGTACCATTGACTTTACTATCATATCATATTGTATCGAGTCTTATTTATGAACTCACCAGTTTTATACTGATATTTTTAAACTTTACATCTTTTACAGGTAATCAGTACCAACGGTGAGGAAACACCTGTGCACGCACCATGTAATTAGGACTTGGGATGTAATAAAAGGAACTTAAGTTGTAAACGGATACTCAGGACATGTAATAAATATGTGTCGTGATTTTTAATTAGTGCTTTTCTTAACTATGTGTGTTATGATACCGGATCAAGTAAGTCACCCCTCACCTTCGAGACTTCACCGCTATGCTTCCGCTACCCTTCAAAGATGACGTCGTCTGGTGACGCGGAGGAGGTGGGGGTGTGACATATGTTCCCGTCGGATAAGGGGGTGCTGTGCCCGCTTAGCCCTGCCAAAGCAAAGGAACTCACTGGGGGTGCGGGGTTCGTACCAATGACGAAGCTTACATAGGGCGGTCGCCCCCCCCTATTTTTTCGTCCGTAGTGTTAATTTTTTGGCCGAAAGATTAATTTTTAGTTAAAAATAGAGGTTTCGCCCCCCCCTCGCGTAAAAAAATTAACATGTATTATGGCTTCGTTAATTTTTCGCCCCCCCCCCCACTCATTTGAGCCTTCAAGCTCCGTCACTGGTTCGTACTACACACGGTCTTAGAGAATGGATGACGGACTTGAATTTACGACTGGTATCAACCTCTAGGTAGATATTTTGCGTAAATTAATTAAACCCAACTTCATAAATCCATTACTAACCTTGATTTTGTGCCAATATGTGAATTATTTTATAGCTGTTAAAAAAATGAGTTCTTTTACCATCAGAACTTCCGAATTCATAAAAATGTTAAAATAGCATAAAACTTACAAAATGAAAATATATATATATCAGTTTCTACAACTTTTTATAAATATCACAGACCAGTTCTTCTGAATAATATAAGATTGAATTACGTTTTTCCCCCTCAAAATGGGAACTTGTTTGGAAAAAAATTCTACAAATCTTAATATAAGATTCAAAACTTCGGGCTTTCTATGAGGCTTCAGTTTTACAGACGTGTAATTTATGTATATGTGTTGTAACTTTTAAAAGTCGTTTGTGTATTAATTTTGAATAAAGAGATCTTTTCACTAGTAATTAGGCCAAAGAAACGGCTCTTCAGCTTCGATTCTAAAGCCTAAATCAGTTACAGCCTCCAAGTGCCATGGTGCAGAATAAAAATGAAAACTATCGGTTCGATCTGCTGTGTTTTTTATGGATAAATCAGGCAGATCAAAAAATGTATCATCGTCTTTCAGTGATGTTGAGTTGATTGACTCTTGACTGTTATCTGATGATTGAGCTGTTGAAGATTGGCCAGAAAGAGAAGCAATGGCTTGTCTTGGTGTCTCGGCTTCATATCCGCCGCATGTGGTGGCAGCCTTGGTGGCAGCCTCTCGAATGTCCTTTGGTGAGGTGGTGATTGGTTGTGGAAGTAGATGTGCTAGATCAGGAAAGTTGAGGTAAGCTGAGTGGCCTTTTATGGCCATAGCCGCGACATCATGGGCTCGGGCTGCCATCTCAGCAGTTGAGAATGTGCCAAGCCATATTCTAGATTTCTTACGTGGCTCACGGATTTCAGACACCCATTTGCCCCAACTCCTCATTCGCACCCCACGATATAACGTGCAGTCATTACTACTACCACTACCAGTGTCAATGTTTTCTTTTTGTTTCTTTTGTTCGCCATTTGTTCCCTTTTGAGATCTTCTACATCCTCTTTTAGGTTTGCTTTTGTTTCCGTTGCATGTTGTGATTCGAGTGGTTGATTCAAAGGAGTCAGAGGACGACGAATTAACTGATGAGCAACTGTCAACGACAGTGGTGGTGGTAGTGGCGGCAGTGTTGTCATCGGAGGAGGAACAAAAAGAGAGAGATGGGAAATGATTGACTTGAGATTCAATCTCCATATTGATCTACTTGCTCCACTTCTATGAGCAAAGATGTATATTTATGGTATTTAGGCATTGGTGCCTACAAGATAAATAACATGTCTCTATGATACATATAAATAGAAAAACACAAGGTTTTTTTTCTATTTTTTTTCATTATTATTTTTTATTTTAATTGATAGTTTTATAATAAAAAAAGTGTTCTAGTCTTATTGGTTGAATAAAGAAAAGGAAAAGGCCAAAAAAAGAAAGGGAATATGGGCCATGATATATACAGAAGGAAGAGACTACCCAACAATGCATCAAATTCGTTATTATGCGTGTGACCTCTTTTTCTTTATACATATGCTTTTGATTTTTTAGATATAATTCTTGTATTAAAGTTTTTGTTTTCACTTTTGGCTGGTTTCTTTAATTTTATCTTTCATTAGTTGTATAAATAATTAAGATTTTTTTAAAGCATAACATCTCATCTGATTTCTTAATTAATGCTAGGAAATATATAACCATTTATAGTAACTTTAGCTTGAGTATTCACACTTTCGTAGCTAAAGCTTTTAGTGTTTTAATTTGTAATTTTAAATTGATTAATGATTCTTACAAAGATTAAATAAAAAGTGTTCTTAGAATATAATAATATTATTTAACAAAACTGTGACCCAAAATTATGTCACATAAACCTTGAAACAATCACTAACAGAAGATAATATTATTTTGATACGGGAACTTTTTAAACTTTTATTCCAGTCTTATGACTTCTTAGCTTTTTTATTTTCTTTAAGATCATTAGATGGCACGACAAAAAAATAACTATTACTAATTAATTAAAGAAAGAATTACACATATTTATAATATATATATATATATATATATATATTTGTGAAATAAAATATTAATCAACTTGACATCAAAAATTTGTCCTCTTAATATCGTTTAAAATATACATATGTATACTCATATATAAAAATGCAAATTAATTCCCAATTTTTTTTTTAAAAAAAAACAATAGTATTCTTTTTTCTTTTCCCTCTCTTTTTTACTTTTAATATAAACATCTTTAACCATATGTCATGACCAATCATCATCTCATATCTAATTTTCTATAAGTTAACATTAAATAATTTTGGTCTCCTAAATTCACCGTCTTGTGAATCGGGTCAGAAATTTTACACCGATAACCTCTTAATTTGTTAGCCATATTAGGCAAGTCTTATATATATTTTTTTTTGAACGGATAAGACTTATATTTTAAGTACATCTTTCATATCTTTAAAGTTGATCGTAATTTGGATTTGATCATTAGCTATATTTTTCTAGTTTCCTTTAGCTCTAGCTCGATCACTCTTCCTAGGCCCCAACCAGTCCTTCAATCATATGAACACACACTACAACTCCTTTGGATATAATCTTGGCTACTGAGCAACCACTTGCTTAGTGTTCCTTATTCTTCACTAGGGTATTCAAAAAAACCAAAAACCGTTTAAAACCGAAAACCAAACAGTATCTGTGACCAAAAAAACAACCCGAATTCCTAATTTGGTTTTCGGGTCAGTTATCAGTTCCAATTTTAATAAATTCGGTTTGTTCAGTTGATTCGTTTAACCGAATTCGGTTTATTCGGTTGAATTCAGCTTGATAACCACTTTCTGAATTCGGTTCGGTTTTCGAATAGGAAAAAAAATGAAAACCAAATAGACCGTTAACCTAGGAACACCCTTTAATTTACTTGTGTCCTCCTAGAGGGAGCTACAACATTGGATCTCATCCCACTAACCCCCGCTATGTGGATTGCGATCTTAATCATTTTATAGGGCAAAATAACCATATTTTTTTTATGCTAAAACTATATATAGTTCCCTATGCAACTATTCCCAACGAATTTTTTGCAACTTCTCCGACCTTCTTTCTCCATCTATCAAGCACATCTTTAATATCGACCATTAAAGCATTAATGTTGAACGCAAAAGAATTACTACATCCCCAAGAACTATAAGCTAGCGTAATAAATTGACAATCAATCGTAATCATCACCACCCTTCTCTAACGACAATGACATTTTTTTGGTTCACCAAATCCTGACTCCACCGAGCCTTCTTCTTCGACCGATTAATCGTCGTTAACAGCGAGAAAGCAGCCCATGTTGTTGACGAAGAACGATCATCGGTTATCTCCGCCTTGCCCATTTGGATACGATAATGCTTTTCTAGCCGGATCTTGACCTAAACATTTTTTACATATCTTCACTTTTTATTCAAGACAGGCTAATATTATAAACATGATCTAAATTAATCATAATACATACATACATACATACATACATACATACATACATACATACATACATACATACATACATACATACATACATGTTTCGTTGTTCATAGAAAGGATGCTAGGCTTAATTAACCAAGGTTTTTTTCTCTCTGTTTGTAATTAATCTGATGTTTAAACAATGTATTAATTGGAGTAAATTAAAAAAACTAATTGTAGATTATATATTCTTCCCCTCATTATCAATTTATAATGATTACTTAGTGAAAATGCATTTCAAAAACAAAATCTTTCTTGATAATATGAATCTAGTCACGTAGAAAAAAGAGCTTTTCAGACGATAAAAATTTCAAAACAAATTATATGAAATTGTCTTACATGACGACCAAAACAATAAAGAAAATACTCTATCACCAAGTCATGTCAATCCTTTACTTGTTTAATTACAAAAGGGGCCTGTTAGAGAGACGCCAGGCTGGTTCAACATACGCCATCCATACGACTCGTATGGGCCTATACGGGTCGTATGGATACTTTATTTCCGACATAAGCTGACATAACCTGTCACATCAAATCACGTTTCTGACACGCATCCATACGGCCTGTATGGGGCCATACGGCTCGTATGGGTATTTAGTTTTAAAACTTTTAAATATAGTAAATAGATATTATCAAAGGAATTACAATTAAGAGTTTTATGAATATTATCAAATTTAATATTAAATTAAATTATAAGTTAGAGTTCCAATAAAAAACCTGCAAGCTTTTAACAATCCAAAGCTTTCAATTTATTATTTTGTTTTATTTAAAAAGTGTATCTCTCTCAAAGTCTCAATCTGTCATCATCTTCATCATCTGCAATTCTAAAACGACTTCTTCTTCTAAACCTTCTATCTGTAATTGATTTACGAAGATGTAAGGTCGACGACCCCTATTGAAGACTCCAATTAAGGTCGACGACGTGTAGACGTGAAGAGGGCTCAAAAAGTGGGATTATAGACCTTCCGTATGGGGCCATCATCTATTTCTTACAAAAAAAATCTTTTCTTTTTCAAAAAAAAAAAGTTCATAACTATACGGGCCGTATAGGGCCATACGGCCCGTATGTACTTTCAACCGCCAAACATTTTTCTGACAAAGTCTGACAAAATCTGACACCCATACGACCCGTATAGGGCCATACGACCCGTATAGACCTAGGTGATGTCAAGTGATCCATAGGGGGTGTCCAAATAACCTGCCCCTTACAAAAATAACAGCTATCAATTTACAACTGCCACCTCACATGTCACGGCAAAGCAATACGATTAAAACCTGATTGTTGTAGGGTGGTGGTCCGATTAAAAAAATATATGAGTTTACTACAAATCAATTATAAAGATTGAAAATTAGATGGAAAACACTATTATGTCTCTTACATTACATTATAAGAACTTCAAAAAAGTAATTTTACTAGAAAAATAATAAGAAGTGTCAAAAACAACATTGTGCAATGTGATGTGTTTACTAGGGCTGTAAACAAACCGAACGAACACGAATGAGCCCTTGTTCGTGTTCGTTCGTTTAACTTTTAACTTGTTCACGAACGGTTCAATTCATGAAAGCTAACCGAACGAAAATTCTTGTTCGTGTTCATTCATTAAGGAATTTAGCTTGTTCATGAACGGTTCACGAACGCTAACGAACAAATATTATTTAAAAAATAAAAATCAACATCCTAAATCTCAAGCATTGAAGATAATCATTTATAAATATATAAATCAAAATATTATAGTATTAAACTAAAAATAACTTAAATATTATGGTATTAAACTAAAAACTTAAAATTAAAATTATACAACATATCTAATGAATAAATATAATAAATGAAATTAACCGAACATAAACGAACGTAAACGAACATGTTACTGAACGTTCACGAACACAAATGAACGAACACAACCCCTGTTCATGTTCATTCATTTAAGTAAACGAACAAAATTTCTTGTTGGTGTTCGTTCATTTATTAAACGAACGAACATAAACGAACTTCCCGTCGAACGGTTCATGAACGGTTCGCTAAACGTTCGGCTCGTTTACAGCCCTAGTGTTTACGTACTATGTGTGTTGTCTCGGTGACATTAACATAATTACGTACATAAAAGAAGCGTTTAAAGTTATGACATCTTGATTATGGAGACTAATCATAGATAAAAAAATAGTAATATAAAGGTATTGATGTTCAACAGTTGATATCGCATGTTTCCTTTAATTGATATAACGAATAATAATTGTTAGTTTTTTAAAGTTGAACACAAATTATTGGGGAAAATTAGTTTATATATACATATACACACTATAGACATACATTCTAAACTCTAGAACACTGAGAAGATTAAAATGATATTTACAAGGTTAAAATATGAGTTTTAAAAATTTTTAAAGTTAGAGGTTAGTTGAAAAGGTGTTAACTGACACTTGCAAATGAGTATCTAATTAACGATGATAATTTTCAACCTCTCACAAATCGATTGAAATCAAATGACTTTTCTCCCTCTCCAAAAAGATTATGAACATGACAATAAGTGCCATACATCATGAGGTCATATTGATACATCTTTACCTTTACCATCTTAAGTATGAAACTAAAAAAAAAAATGTCACATATATATATTTTGTGAGTATCAAACTGTCGCTTGATACAAGTCATGTATCATTGGTAAAACAATACTACGTCTCAAAAGGCTGTATTTAAACTATTATATTTATAATCTTAATTAATTATTAAAAAAAAATCTATAAAATTTGACATGTAATGTGTCTGAATGAAAGGAAGGAAGGATGTGGTCGTCAATATCATGTTACCGTGGCTTGTTTCATTGGATGAAGACAAACGATGCAACCTCCATTATTCATTTCATTTGTTGTCCCAATGCTTCCATTTTATCATGTCTTTACTCAATATTTTAGAAACTTCCTCAAACTTTTCAAAATTCATAATTATTATTATTTTTTTAGATATTTAATTATATCATTAATATTTAAACTAAAATGCTTGTTAACTATATGATTAAGTTCCTAAATTAAGGAGATATTCTTGTGATAAGGTATATATCTCTCCTCTAGTCAACAAGTCAAAGAATTAATTCTTGCAAGGCGTATATATAACATATAAGTGACTAGTAGGAGTAGATAAAACCATTTAATTAATTAATTAACGAAAAAAAACCTTTATAACTATACTATATAATAAATAAAAAATTTAATGCTACACATGTCACCTTTATATGCTTTCTAAAAATTAGTTTTTTCGTATATTACATGTGTTTAATATAAAATATTAACTAAATAATAATAAATATTTAAGAATTATGAAATGAAATTTTAATATAAAATATATAAATACGTCTTAATGAGTATTTTAGATAATAAAAAATAACTAAAAAATTTAATAATTAAAAAATTGGTACCTAACCTTTTTTATTTGAAATTATTAAAATTTTAAACTAACTGATATTAAAAACTTCACTTTTTGTCAAAAACTATTTGTTGCAAAATCAAGAAGATACGATACTATTTTGTAATTACTGAAATTCCATGACGTAATTTGAAAATACAATGAAACATAATGGACCAAGAATGTAATTTTTCTTGTCATGTTTATGACCTTTTTTTAAAGAAATTATTTTTTAAACATTTGGTTTTAAAAAAACATCATTTGTAAATAAAAATCATGTTGTTTAAAATATTTGTTTTATAGTTTATTTTATTATTTATAAAAAATCATTTTTTAGAAAACTTGTTGTTTTATAAAAATTCCAAAATATACCAATTTACTATAATTTTTATCGTTTTTTTAAAAGAAAAATTAATTTTAAGAAAACTTCATATTTTAAAACTTTTTTAAAGCGTTTTTTAATAAAAATAGATTTTCAATTTATTGAAAAACCATTTTCAATATTAAAAAAGATAAATAATATTTTAAGTTTTATAGTTATTAGTAGAAGAGATAATATAATTATTTAATAAGAGAGTGAATGAGTAGTAAGATAAGAAAACGAAAAGTGACAAGATTAGTTTAAAAATATGTCAAGTTCCAAAAAAAAAAATTAGTGTATAATAATAGTCATATAAAAATTTTAATGTGTCATATGTCATCTTTATATGCTATCTAAAATTAGTTTTTACTTCTTTCTCATATTAAATATTTGTAAAACACATTTTTTACATTTTAAATTTTCTTCTTTCTTTTTTATTAAATCATAATGGTTTTATTTTATCTGGTAAATAATATAATTACAACACAAGTCATATTCTTTAAATTTTTATAAAACTACATTTAAGAAATATATGATATGTTATTTAAACTGAATAATTTTAGAATTTTATTTATTTAACTTGTGTAAGACATATATTTTTAACCTTTTGTGTATTTATGTATTAAGCATTATTAACAGTCATAAATGCAACTTGGTTTTCTGTTTTTAACGTAAATGGAGTTATCCAACCCAACATAACATGTCCCGTGAGTGTTCTGATATCAACTTATCATATATGCTCAAAAAAAATATACAGTACCTTTTATTAGTTAATATTAATTTATTTTGAACGGACAACTAATTAACTGCAGGGAACTCTTTACGCGGCCCCCAATGGTTAAAGGATGCCCAAGCTGGCCACTAGTCCAGACGGACGGAGCCCCTAGCCCACCAGCCACCAATTCCCGCGAAAAACCCGACTCAAACACCCGCCCAAAGGCACCACGGTGAAAGGCCGGTAAAACCGAGTGGGATCAAGAATCGAACCCATGACCTGAGTCTCCTGTCACTTTCCCCATCCCTACTTCTTACCAATAGGAGAAGACATTGGTTATTAGTTAATATTAATTAACATCTTAATTTTCATAAAAGCATAGAAACCCTAATAATTAATATGATTTTTGCCGTTCAAATAAAAATTAATATGATTTGGGTATTATGTACACTGAATCTGATGAAGTTTGCAGAGGATGATTCAAAAAACATGGTCACATGTATGTGGGACCCAATAAACTCTGAACACGTGGCCTCTATTAACAATCTTGCTGGCCAACAAGTCCATTGGATTCGTTTTTATTTATTATTTTCCATTTTAATATTTTTACAAAACGATATTTTGGTATAAAAAATATAAACTGTTATGTTTATAAGTATGCAACTAAGCGGCGGATTCCGGAGTATTAACACGCGTGATTAAAAATGTTTGACTAAACCGGTCAAAATAACTATACTAAATTATCAATAAACTATTAATCAACCAAAATGCTATTACCCTAATGATAACCCTTTTACTTCTTTGTGAGAGATCTTGGGTTTAAATTCGGGCCAAAACATATTTGATAAGGTAAGATCACAGGATTTACTTAGTTGTGTGGTTCCACATGGGCGGACTCGGGCATACACTCTAGAACGTCAAATCCGAGTGTAGTCGTTGTATCAAGACATTAAAAAAAATAGGCAAAAAATCACAAAGACAAATGCCCCATGAACCAAAAGCAATAAATCTACTATAACTAAGCTTGGCAAGATGGGGGTCAGGTTGGCGTTCTATATAGGTTTAAGGCTTCAAGCTAGGTTGGGCTGATTTAAAATATTGATAATTTTGGTTTGGGTCCAAATGAGCCCAGTTAAACATTGCTTCAGGTTAGGGTGGGTCAAAAACATAAAGTTGAAAATACTAATCTATTCAATATAATGTAATAACAATGTAAACATATAAAGATTAGATTCTAGCACTAAGATGAATTATCAACTTTACTAAACAAATAAGTTTAAGATGGTTCAATCGTTTATTCAACCACTCTCACTTAAAATTTTGTATCCGATTATGAAATCTTCAAACTGACGATGAGAATCATGCGTAAATAGAATCTCGATTTACTAGATAAGATTTAATTTTCACATAAAAAATAATAAAAAAATAAAATTCAAGTAACCTTGATATTAAGATCGAGTTATGAGGTCTTCAAAACTTGCGATTGGGATTCAAAATGTATAATTAGCACTCTAACCCGATGAACGATCTAACAAATTTCAAAGAAAAATGATTATAACCCTTATAATTCCAAATGAGATCGCATCTTCCAACAAAAACCTCGCAGCAACAAATTAGAAATTAGAAGCATATTATTATATCAATTAGAACGCAAGGGATTCACTTGAGACAAACTCACTTTTGATTCAATGTATTAACGATAAGATCTGGGAAACGAGAAATGAAGATGCAGATTACAGTTGTAGCTTGTTAATTAGGACCCGTCCTTTTTTAGGGTATGAACCAAAAGAAACTTGACCCAGAGGTGGGCAAATCCGGTTTTATTTTGGAACTGGTTCCGGCTTCGGTGAACAAAGTCAATAACCGGTTCCAGTTATGGTTTTTGACCGGTTCCGGTTAGGGTTTTGCCTGTTTTGGTTCGAGTTTCTCGAGTAAAGGTGGAACCAGTTCCGCTTTTTTCGGTTCCCGATTTCTCTGAGAATCCGGAACTGCCTGTACCCATTAGGATTGCCGGTTCCAGTTTCGTGATTTTTGCCCACCTCTAAAGTCTTGAACTGTTACAATTTTTTTTAGGTTACCCATCATGTCCCTTGCATATTAAAACTTTACTCAAAAACAACCCATGACTTCATTGTTTATAGTCCAAATCAACCCAAAGTCATGTATCAGGGTTAAGTTTTTCAAGCCTAACTTATATCTCTTATCAAATTACAATGATGCTAAAATAATATAATTTTAGATACTCAAATAAATTTAATAGGAATAATTATTATATTTTCTAACTAAATGATTAAGAATTATTATTTAATATTTATTTTATTAAACGCATTTTTAAAGCTAGCACAATAATAATAAAAAAAAACTGTTTTGAACTTATTATACACCTTCGAGGATTACGTGAGTGGATTGAATGGGTTAAAAGTACAAAAACATATTCAAAAACGTACGTTAACAACATATTCTATTTACTTCTAAGAAATTGAATATAAACACGTAAATCAAGAATCAACATAATTCAACAAAGTACAAACCTAAGAATACGAAGCATCAGAAGAACCAAACCCAACTGTATTGTAAAGTTCAAACAATTGCATATAGGGGTGTTCAGTTTTCGAATCGGGCTCGAAAAAATCGAAATTCGATTCGATTGTTATTCGAAATCACCAAGTTGAAATTCGATTCGAATATTCGTATTCGAATCTAAATTCGAATAAAATTATTTATATATATATTTTTATTATGTATATACAAGTAGTTATTATAAAATTATTATATGCCTATGATTTTATTAGTTTGAATGTTATCACTAGTATTATGACTTAAATGTTAGGTATTTGAAATTTACATGTTTATAGTTTATTTGATATTTTGAATGCATACACATATGTAGCAAGTATAAATAATTTTTTTAATTAAATTTGAATTAAACCAATTCGAATTCGAATCGAATTCGAATTCTGCATACGAATACGAATCGAATTTGAATGTTATTAAAAAATTCAAAAGTCGAAATCATTCGATTCGAAATATTCGAGTTATTCGAAATTCGATTCGATTCCTAATTGCATATGATCGAATTCAGACAAAGGGAACAGAACGGGTCTCAGGATGACAGCTAAAGAGTATTGGGCCTTATTTTGGGCTTTTATCTTAATTACTATATGTCTATATATAAGGGTTTTGACTAAGGGGGTGATTGTTTGCCTCTGAATCGGTAAAAGGCAAGGGTGTTTGGTTGGGTAAAATGATGCCTCTGAATGGTTCAATTCAGATCTGAATGGTTCAGCATGGGGAAGAGTCTGAATGAAACTTGAAGCATTCCCAATCTACCTGTGTGTTTCGTTAGCCATCACCGACGACTCCATCCAGCCACCTCCGACGACTCCATCCAGCCACCACCATCGTGCCACCACCATCGCGTCATGGTTCACACCACAGGGGATGACGATGGATGCGGCGAAACCCTAATCGACGATGGGATGTGAAGGATCGACGATGGGATGCTCGCGGGTAGACGACTTCACTATGGTGCTCGCGGTGGTGCTCGCTGGTGGTGCTCGCCGGCGGCTCATGAAGGCGACGGGAAGTAGGGTTTTGAGAGAAAATGGGGATTTTTTTTGTTTTATTCAGATGTGTTAACCAAACACCCTTAAGCATTCAGACAATTAATCACTCAGACCCTCTTAAGTATTCAGGCATCTTAATCATTCAGCACTTTATAATTCAGATACAACCAAACAGCCCCTAAGTAAATAGAACTTGGTTATGTTTTGGACCTTTATTTTGGGGTTTTACCATCTAAAGCTAGAGCCTGGAGGAGCATGAGCAAACTGGTTTGGTTCTTAAGCTCATATGGGTTGGGTCTAAAAGTTAAAATTAGTTTTTTAACTGGTTTGTATTGAAAGATAGGTTTGCCAGGTGGTCGTTGATTTTATTTTTGGTTCATGAGGTTTTTCCGTTTTTGTGCCCACCTGACTAAAGAATGCGTTCTAGAACCTAGTCCACATCAATCAGGATTCTGAATTTTGGGTTTTTGTAATAGAAAAAATAACTCATTTATTATTTTATTCAACTGAAACATCAATCAAAAAGCAACCATAAAGCATGTGTTTTATAATTCTGCTTTTAAAATACATTAATATATCAACCGATTACATGTATATCCATTTAAAAATTAATCTAGTAAACGCATAAATCGCCCATAAAACACGCTACTTCCAAACCAAACATGCAGCCCCACAAGTCTATTTTAGCCAACAAGACAAAATGAGAAGACGCGGTCATTGGATGAACCTTCAATGGAACTTGCAAGGAAACTACGTCTACATTCAATTTGTTTAACTATAAAACTCAAAACATTCTTCAGCCGGTTCACAGATCACAAAGATTAGCCATGGGTTCCATCAAACAGGCTCATCAAAACGTTGTGGTGATGCGCCATGGTGATCGGCTAGACAACTTCGACCCGTTGTGGATTGAGAATGCGGCTAGACCATGGGACCCGCCATTGGTTTTAGAGGGCAAGGTTAGGGCATTTGGTATTGGTAAGGAATTCAACAACAGTTTAGGTTTTCCAATCCATCGCGTGTTTGTGTCACCGTTTCTTCGGTGTCTTCAGACCGCGTCTGAAGTTATCCATGCTCTTTGTGCCGTTGATGATTGTGTGAATCAGATGAGTTCAGCTGACGGCGTCTCCATTGATTCTTCTAAACTTAAGGTCGTATGCATACAATTTCATATTATGGGTTTATTCATCGATATGCATAATGCATATTTTTAGAACAAGACCACACATTGAACAATTTATTTTACCAACATACAGGTCAAACCGACTATATTAAAGAAACAAATAATATCATATTTACCATAAAAATAAAACAACATGTTTATATGTCTAATTACTAAAAGCAATCTTTCTTTCCTTAGAAACAGACGCAATGTTTGTCTACATCTACCCTCATATAACTTTCCAAAAGCTTTGCTATCAGTGGATTTCCTATAGACAGTTGTATGTGTATCTATATAAAACAAAGTATGAAAATACATTACATTTTGATGTGTCTTTACAATTTTAATCAAATATCTTGAATTAAATAAATAAAATAAAAATCTTGAAGTGCTAAACAAATTAGTAAATGCTATCTTTAAAGAAAAATATTACCTCCGGTTCAAAAAGGCAAAACAATACGGCTAGGTGTCTGGTTCAGGCTCAACCGGTCAGTCCAGTCAGGACGTGAAACACTGCTGATATGTTGACATGTTGCAGGCTTCTGTTGACTATGGCCTGTGTGAGATGCTGAACAAGCAAGCTATACGATCTCCAGCAGCCCCTAAAGACGGAGTCTTTGCTTTCAATATTTCAGAATGTGAAGCGGTTTTACCACAAGGGACAGTCGATTCAACTGTACAACGAGTTTACGAAGAGGTTATAACCTATAACACCACAAATATCTAATTAATCCCTTTCAATCACATATGTAATTAGATAGATAAATACTATGTTCAACTGTTTGGTCAGCTAACACTTACCAATTTTATGGTCAGCTGCCAAAGTGGGAGGAGTCAACAGAGAGCGCTCGAGACAGGTACAAGAATATTATCAAGATCCTTGCTGATAAGTACCCTACAGAAAATTTGTTGCTTATAACACACGGTAAACCTTCGTATATTGTTTTCTTAATATTCGCTTTTAAGATTTACATATCATGATACATTTAATAAATAAAAAACAAGTATCCAAAAATGTTACAATTTGTAATATACTTGATGCAGGTGAAGGAGTAGGGGTTTCTGTCACTGCATACACACCAGATCACTTGCCAGTGAAAGGGGTAAAATACTGTGCGTATTCAATACTGCAGAGAACAATCAATGAAAATGGATCGATTACAGCTGGAGAATTCAAGGTGTGTTTAGATACAGAGAATACAGGGATTTTACTTGGCCCAGTACCCCAGCAGCTGATTAAATCCTCAAGTAACCCAAACCATTAGCAGTCTTAAATGATCATCTATCCTTGAAGATTCATGTAATTTGTGTTGAATTTCATGTAAATGCTCATATAAGGTGTGGGCTCAAGCTTATGAATAATAATATCACTGTTCTACTATATGTTCTCTGTCTAATACATTAATATAACTATATAGGTAATACCTGTTATGAAATTAACTTTCATATCACATTAATTATATCATTTTTTACATTAGTAACCAACAACAATATACATCATTGAGAATCTTGTCGATTTGTTCTCTCTCCAAGATTAATCTGATTAAACTAGATCGTCAACCCCCTCCCCTCCCCCCGTGCCCAATTCTCTTCCATGTCTCAAAAACAATGCATTCGTTTATTATGAGTAATGACGAAGCTGTTGGCCTTAAAATCTTTAAGAAAAGAGAGTTTAAACTAATGCTAGGAATATTAGGGGTTGTGTACCTGATGCTAATTACAATCTTAGAACTTCCATAGTTAAAATAAACGCATTTGAGTGATGATTTGATCCATCCCCTCCCCTAGACTCCAATTATACTCGCACCGAATTCCATAGCATCCGTCACCTATGTTATCAAATTTGTTTGGTTATTGACACCTAATCACCAACTTTGAACAGAAAGCTGCTGTGTAATGAATTAATAATATTGGGTGGGTTTGCTAGAGATGACTAGATGAGTTAGATCATAGATGAGTCGGTTTAGGTGATGGGTCAAAACAGTTTCTTAATCATGGTGGTTGGTTTTGTAGCAAAACACCATTGTTACTGAAAAAAAATGCAACACACACAGTCACACACACACAAAAGATTTTATAAGAACAACCCATTCCTGATCATTAAGCTAATGATACAAACACAAAGAACAGAATTATCCCAAATTATAATATGATTGATGTTCAACAAGCTCCCAGATAATCAAAGTGTTGTGATCCATGTATCTAAGTGCAAAATGTTCATACAAATTGGGCGAATGATTACCTAAAACATACCCACAATTTTTCCAATGCATACGATTTCAAATTAGGATCGTATATAAAGAGAAGAGTACCGAGTGGATACCGGAGGCACTGATGGTTCCGACAGTAGCGGTGGCGGTGGCACCGACTAATAGAGAAGATACACCAAAGGTTTGAGAGGCATGAGTCACCGAAGTAGCGTTTTCGGAAGGAATATAAGCCGCAAGCCAAATGAACACCTGTGGCGGCCGCTCACCACCGGCAGCCACCTCTACCGCCGTAATAGGACCTTTTTCCCTTTGCTTGCCTCGAATCTTGGCAAGGTGATGACGGAGTGCAACCGGCGTCCTGGAAGTCATGATTTAAATCTCAGACGTTTTAATGGATACCAAATCTTGAGCTTGCAATCGTTTACCTATTCTACGGGTTTCCGTACATCAGGAGGGTACGTTCTCACGATCGGCGATCAAAGAATCGATGTTAGTTACCAACCGTTAGGATAACTAAAGGTAGCACGACATAATCCTTTGTCGTTTAATTTTTTTTATTAGGCCGTACTCTATGATTTTCTAATGCAACTTATGGGTTAGAGTCAATATATTTCGAGTAAGTTAGAGATTTTATCACAATAAGTCTTTGAACCATAGGTTTTCTTTGAAATGCTAGACGGGCTATGTCATCATCTTTGTCTGTGATTTATAGGCATGAGTGGCCTTTTACTATTAGGTTTACTCGCATCACCAAAGGGGTTTTGCCTTAGCGGTACCTCTTGGCTTTTCAAATAGGAGGTCATGGGTTCAAATCTCCCCTAAGGCGAAATAGTGATCATTGGAAGGTCAGAGGGTTTTCTGATGCGGTTTCCTCCTGGGGTGGCAACTCTCAACGGAGGTCATGGTAACTAAACTTTTGTAACATGGCCTGAAAATCAGTGCTTCACATGTTGAGATCAAATGTCGTTAAAAAAAATCTTGTTAAAAAAAATTTAACGGATGCTTTTAATTGGTGCCTTCAAATTTTACTTTTTAAATAACTTTGAAAAATAAAGATTAGAGCCTTTGCATTACACATTTCGCATGAGAGTTTGAGAGCCTTTAATTGGAGAGGGTAAATATTTTATGTTAAGTAAATTTAAATGATTTAAAATACTATTAACATTAAATAATTAAACAAAATAATATAGAGTTGATGTGAGCCACATGTTTTCATAAAAAAAGCTATATGCATTCTCTGACAAAATAATAGTTTTAATAGCATACACGTTAGTTTTATAGATCATTTAAATATCTAAAAGTAAGTTTTCTCGCATCTCTTTTTTGCTAAATGTTTATAGGAAAATCTTTTATCAAATATTGATATTTCTCTTCCATTAAATAATAATAATTTATTCAATTTGATAAAATAATATGATTACATTGTCATAAGTCATAAGAATCGTAAAAAATCGAAACATGAACACCCCTAACTTCTAGTAAAAAATAAGAATGTGGTAGTATTTTTAAACTTATTTTTTATAAAATAAATTAAAATATGTACTTACACACTAAAAAGAATACTTGAATTAATATGAGTCACTAGGTATATTCACACGAATATTAGTTTTCAAACCCATCACCCACAACACACCCAATACGACCCATATATCATGTGCATAAATTTGTATTGTCGTACATGATATGTGAAATCAAACTATGAGAGAAATTCAAAGGTCAATACAGGACGTAA
The DNA here is from genome assembly GCA_009363875.1 of Mikania micrantha. Taxonomy (NCBI): domain Eukaryota; kingdom Viridiplantae; phylum Streptophyta; class Magnoliopsida; order Asterales; family Asteraceae; genus Mikania; species Mikania micrantha. Next base: position 92,372,806 of record CM018696.1, read on the forward strand.
AGATCTGTATAAGTCATATAACACCCTATTATACGGTCTATACAGACCTATACAACATGTATAATTAGATGAGATGTTGAATCATCTCTTGGGTGCATAAATAAAAGGACGCCAATGATATCCTAGTATTTTCTGACATCATATTTCAATCAATCAAAATAAATATACTCGTATATTTTTATTCTCTAAATTGCTCATGCCTTTCACACAGGAGGAGAGTGGTCTTTCATGCTATAAGACATGCCATATTACTCTCATGATAGGCTTTCAGAGATGACTGAAACATAATGTACGTAAATTAGCAACAAACTGCAGAAGAAAACACAATCCCAAATAACAAAAACAAAAAAACATGTTTTAACGACAACTATCTTTTGTTTTTAAAACCTACCTTAAAGTGTATCCTATAGTAAAAAAGACTGTCATTTTGCCGTAAAACCTGATAGCGTACCACTATGTCACTCAATAGTATACCATCACGAAAACGAGTGTTAAAAAACTTGTATGCAAAAAATATATATAATAAAAAATTAGAAAAGAGCACAAAAAATAAAAAGAATGTTAAACGTATAAACATTTGACAATTTAACAGAAAAATAAATTAAAATAAGAAGTTATGATAAAATAATAAGTGTGTAATACTTACTGAAGGTTGCAACCCTCTTTTTTTATTTTTGCAACTTGCAACTCTGTGTTTTTAAAAAGTCTGTAACTTGCACTCATTCAATTAAAATTAACATAACTCCGTTAGTTTATGAAGGATAAAATTGTAATTTATTATTATTTTAATAATCATATGACTTTTCTTTCAATTTCTTCATATCTTCACAAGAATTGGAAGCCACACAATGGTACATAATAGAATTCGAAAGAATCCTACCCTTCCCTTGAGTATTCTTATCAATTTCCATTTGCATATGATATTTATACCATATTTCCCTTCTAACCGTTTACCTTGAGGCTCACAGTTGGACTTAGAGGTGCTCAAATCGGTTAACCTGTCAAAGGCTAGTAACCCGGTTTTTTCTAATAACCGGTTCGATTAATAACTGGTTTTTCAAGCTCAAAAACTAAAACCGTATAATAACCAAAACCGGTTAACCTTCAAATAACCGATTTTTTAGTGAGTTGGACCAGTTAACCGGTTATTAATGGATTTGGTCTCTAGAAACCTCAAACCGGTCCTATACTGCCGGTTTTTCCAAAAACCTATAACCGATTGCAATAACCGGTTTAAAAACGGTTTCTAACTGGTCACGAACTGGTACCGGTTTGGTTAACCGCTTTTTTTGCGTATCTCTAGTCGGACTCACTAAGCACTGAGAACCTATTCCCCCTACAACAAATTTTTATTTTTCACATCAGACCCCACATGAGGTTTAGAACTCTCCTTATCACACCCCCAAATTCCCACTCGTGGTGTCAGTCCACATGGGTGTGACGTGGCCAGGATCACAGCTTATGGTCATATAGAATGACTCTATATGAGTTACTCAATCAACAGATTTGTAAAACAACCATGTTTTCAAGATAAAGCAGCGGAAATGTTTTCATATCATAAATAAACAAAGTTTGCAGCGGAACGCAATTGTATCAGACACTACATAGTTCAAAGTGTTTTAAAACAAAACAAATGCACGCAACAGCCTAGGACACGAATCTATATGCCAGTCAGACTCTTTAGTGCTTCCAAGTGCGCATCCTAACGTATGCTCCATTAGTTACCTGAGAATACATGCGAAAAGTGTCAACTAAAAAGTTGGTGAGTTCACAGGTTTAGACAGACTGAAAAGTAAACACACATATACTGGGCATGTTAAGTTTTGTTGTTGGATACTACGATCCGTGGAGTGTGTCAGTTCATCTTACCGAAACTAGACTGTTCCCGTTTGCCTCCGCAGGTCATCGCTGAACCCGCATTCCCATCGAAATTACACTCGTTATGACCTCCAGTCAACATTGGTGCCGAGTGGGGTTAGTCAAACCCAGTAGTACTACGTAATTACGACTCGTTTGTGATACAATTAACGGTAAGGATAAGTGAGGACTTTAAGCGACATTAGTTACACTCGAAAATAGTTTTCACAACATACCAGTACTATATCTAAAACAGTTGCATAGTATTCTCACCCCAGGTTTAGTAAAACAATATGAGAGTAAAAGTGGGGCTGTAAAACTCACCTGAGTTTGAGTAGAGATACCGTACAGGAATCGTGTAGCTCGTCGGCTAATGTTTACCTATATCACATAGGTGTTGTAAGTTCGTGTTTACATACATGTGGGCCTCACAGGACCGTGTTCGTATTTAACAACACCAAGTTTTTACGTGGGTCACGTTGACCGTGTTTGACCTAACGACCCGTTGGTGACGGTTTGGATCAAGCGATCGTGTAACGTGCAATTTCGTGTCGTGTGAAGTGTGCGGATACCAATAATCACTTCCGTGAGGAAACTTACTTTTTATACTAAGTTTCTATTTCAGGAAGGTTTCCATATTTGGCAAGTCATGCACTAAATCATATTCCGATTATTCTAACATGCATATTTATCCTAAATGAGCATGTTATCACAGAGCACATAATTACACATAGCCGGTTTAGTAGAGTTTGCGCGTAAAAGTTTATATAATTAGAAAGTTTGCACAAACAAGCGTATTTCATTATGTTTATCAACTAATATCATCTAGCATCACTATTTTAATCCTAAATAGCCAATCAATCATAATCGTTACGTCTAGCATGCTCCTATTCTCGGATTTGAAAAATAAAGTTACTATTTATAATAACTCTAGACAAACGAGCATATCTCGTTCAACTAGGTTGTAAAATCACATATTATCATCATAACCACTTCAACTAAGCATATCAAACATACAATCCTTAATAATTTCATCATTTCTAGAAATTTCATAACAAAGATTAATATATTTAGTAACATTCCTAAATTTCATACTTTTAGCAATTCTAACCATTCCAACACATCTAGTAATCACCATCTAACTTCTAAATATCATTTTAAGCATAAATTATAGATCTAAACATGCAAATGTGGTTATTTCATCAAGAACACACATTTTGTAACATTAAAGTTACTAAAATTAGTAATAATCACCAAATGATCAAATCTTGACATAATCAATCATTCTAACCTTGCATATCATCATCATTAACACTCATAACAACATTTCAATATCCACAAATGTGTAAAACCACCTAGATCATTCATGCATGTTGCTAAAACCATCATTTTAGCTACTATGACCATTCTATCATAACAACATCATCATGGAATGTAAAGATACATCATCTAATCATCATGGATCATCAAATATCATGTAAACATCATCAAACCCAGAACTAAAATTCGTGCATGTGCATCAAGGGTGCTTGCATGTGTGTTTAGAGTCATGCATGTGAGTGTAAAGGTGAAGGAAGTGTGTTTTGGGTATAGAACTACCTTCTAATGCTTCAAGAACTCCTGAGATAGTGATCTCTTGGCCTCAAAAGCTTCTGAACAGCAGGTTCTTTCAAGAATGAGATGGTCATGGTGGTGGTTTTGAGCTCCAATGGGTCTTCAAGCTCTTAATCTTCAAACCTTCAAGCTTGGAGCTTCAATGGAGGTCTTCAATGGCTTCCCAAGGGTCAAATCAAAGTGTTTCAGAGGGGAATAGTCGAGAGTTGGTGTGTAGAACCGGAGAAATGATGAGGGTGGTGTTAATAGGCATGGTGGTCTTGATTTTATAAAGATTTGTCGTCAGGACTCCGTCGCGTACCGCGGTGGATGGTTAAAATAAGCTTCGCGTAGCGCGACGGAATTCGGGAGTCAAACCCCCGCGATACCTGTCGCGTACCGCTATAAGGCCTTCTGTTGGACCATCGCGTACCGCGATGGGTCCCAGAGAAGCTCAATAAGCCTAATTTTGTTGTTTCGAGTTGATTTTCACGTATTTCTTGATTACGATCGTTGTTTCGAGACATATGAACATCATTTCTCTTATCTTAGGTTCCCTAGTACCTATGTGTTGTGCAAATGAACTGTGGTTTGTGTAATTCACCAACGTTCGTTATTCAAGACACGTGCGTTATGTTTTGCGATAATTCCTTGAATTATCGGTGCGTTTGGTTTGTTGTGCCACGTGTCACACTAAATAGTAATGATTCTAGTGCCACGTATGCAACAGTAATATATATTATTAACTTAAAGTAAAGAAATTGATGACCTGGAAATTTCGAGGTGTCACACTCCTCAAAGCTCAGATTGGGTCTTTCTCTTTGACTCATGAACAACCCTAAAGAAGTCAAAACCACTATTTTTATTCTTTTTCTTGACCTAGACCGGCCCTTTATTGTTCCCAGTTTTATATCCTCAGCAGATAAATCACTCTTTTAGCACCATCAGACGAAACACAAGTAGGAATAAATTGAAATTTGGTATCCCGCGTATCATTATTTTTCCAGATCAAATCAGCAAAGGAAGAATTCTTATGTTTCCAAAATTGGAAACATGGGACTCAGCCATGACCAAAATAGCCAAATGACCATTCAATTTTACCAAAATAACCATTGACCAAAAAAAATACCAAAGTAGCCGTTGACCAGTCAAAATATCGTCCAGTCAGCGATATTATCACATAAAATATCGCTGAGGTGGATTTAAAAAATAAATAAAAATCATTTACGAATGACATCAGCGATATTATCACATAATATATCGTTGGGCGATATTTTTACTCCTTAGAGATATTTTTTACACGTCAGCGATATTATCTCTAAAAATATCGCTGACTGGGCGAATTTTTTACACGTCAGAGATATTATCTCTAAAAATATCTCCGTCAGCGATATTTTGCCAAATGGCACTTCCTGATTGGCTGAAAATCATGAAAAACTTGAAAATTGTTGGCTAAAATGCCACTTTGACTAGTCAAAGTGGCTATTTTGGTGATTTACCCTTAATAGTACCACATCCATAGTTTGAAGAGGAGAATTTGGCCGCTTATCCACATCCATTCCCGTTTCCTCACCCACCCGCAAGCTGTGGCCCTCCCTTCGGATAACATGTTGATAGAGGAACCGTGATAAAGAGAGATCCGCGAGACTTATTACTCTATTAGGAATTAGGATAGATGAGGATTTTCGAATTAAACTAAAAGGTCTGATAGTTATCACTATTTTGATTTAATATTATTAATTTAATAATAATAATAATAATAAATTACAATTTTACCCTTCGTAAGCTAACGAAATTATGTTAACTTTAACGAAATGGGTGCAGATTGCAGGTTTTTAAAAACATAGAGTTGCAAGTTGCAAAAAAAAAGAGGGTTGCAACCTTCAGTAAAAATTAAACCACAAAATTACAAATTGCATTTAACTTTTTTTTTTTATTATATTGATTTCTTAATGCTTAAAAAGATATAAATTTAACCTCGAAGCTTCCAGATCTCGTCTTCTTGCAATCTCTCGAAGCTCACCGACCCTTCATCATCGCGAATGCTCCAGAAATTCTCTCTCAGCTACCATATATATAACCCCAACAATCCGTTATCTCATCAACACCCAAATTGAATTCACAGTCGAACAACCATAAAATCATCCTCTTTCTTATTAATTTCTCTGAAAACAAACAACAATGGCGGTATCGAAGGCACTAGCAATCACCTCCTTAATGTTAACAACAATGGCGTTCGTGATAATTAGCTTTCCGGAGAAAACAGCCGCTCTAATCCCATACAACAGACCTCTATGGGACATGATGATTCCTTCCGAAGACCCATTCAAGATCCTGGAACAAAACCCACTAAACATCCCCAAAAACCTCGACACCATAAACCTGGCACGTGCCGACTGGAAGGAGACTTCAGAACATCACGTGATCACCCTGGATGTCCCCGGCATGAAGAGAGAGGACATAAAGATCGAGGTGGAAGAGAACAGGGTGTTGAAAGTGAGCGGAGAGAGGAAGGCGGAGGAGGAAGCCGACGGAGATAAGTGGCACCGGGCGGAGAGGACGACCGGAAAGTTCTGGAGGCAGTTCCGGTTGCCGGCGAATGCAGAGATGGAGAAGATAAGCGCGCATCTTGAAGATGGTGTGTTGAAGATAAAGGTGCCGAAGTTGGCTCAGGTGAAGAAACAGGCTAAGGTTATTGATATTACAGGGCATGGAAGCTCCGGTGAAGACATCAAAGCAACAAAGGCAGCTGCTTAATTAATTGAAAACTATATATTATGATGTCTGTGTGTCTGTTTTGCGTTTTCATGGTTCATGTTTCATTAGGGAACATAACACAAAATAATAATTTTCGCTGATCGTCTGTATATCTTTAAATTGCAAAGAAATAAATTATTATTATTATTATTATTATCTTTTATATATATAACTAATTTAGAAACCAATGTATTACTTGGTTTGAATTATCAAATATGTTATAAACAACATTTTTTATAAATATTTGTATGTTTAATAACATTAATTCTTTGTAAATAACAAAGAATGAATACTTAAAATAATAAATTACAAATAATAAAAATTTAGGAATTATAGAATTACATTTTACGATATTATATAATAGAAAATTTTTATAATAACAATTATATATTTCATATTTAATAGTATAATTTAATTATTCAAAATTATTAAGATTTTATTTATTTAATACAAAAAACAATTAATTAGTATTTAATATGAGAGACAAGGAGGGAAATTTTTTTCTAAATTTCATAAAATAGTGACATGTGTTAAGTGTTACCATTTCTTTTATTTTGTTATTTTGTCACTGGGAATAAATAAAGAAGAAAGAAAGATATGTAGACACGTAGCAAACTATCATTCGTACGGGTTTTGCAAATAATTTACAAAGTTGATGATTTTAAATAAGGTGAAACAACTAAGCAACGAAAAAATTAAACTTTCGAAACTTGAGTGGATAAAAATGATATTTTATAAAGTTTTTAAAACTCAAGAGACTAAAAGTGTAAAATTGAAATGCTTAGAGAAATTAAAAAGTAAAAGAAAAATCACTTCAAAATAACATTATATTTGGTAATTATATTATTGGTCAAAAAAACGTACACAACCGGTTTAGAACCCCCGCCGTCTCCTTGCCATATTTAAGTCTGCTTTTATTTTATTTATGATATAAAAAGAATAAAGGATGTGTAACACACCGCCGACAGCCCGACATTGGATTTTATTACTATGAGTAATATAATAATATATAATTTAAAATTTTGTTACATGACACTCTCTCTCTCTCTTCTCTAACACTTCCATTATATTTTTGTCAAAATATTACTTTTCTAACTTCTTACTTACATTCTGTTATTAAATAATTATTATTTTTAAATAATTATTATATAAATGATTAATGATACTATTACTCTTTGATATTAAAAAAATAGTTTTTAATATGGTAAATTTCATATATCTCCCTATAAATTTCATTTATTACATATACACTCAATCCAAAATTTTAAGTACATATATCCCCATATAAATTTTATTTATTACATATATACCCAATCCAAAATTTTAATTACATACATCCCCTTCTCTAATGCTAAAATTTCAAATATACCCGTTTTAATTAAAATGAATTAAGAAATTACTATTTTGCTCTTACTTTAAAAAATTTATTATACATATTTTACCCTTTCTCTTCTAATATACCCTTATTTTACGTTTTTTCTCTTTTTTTAGTGTTTTTGTTTCTTTCTTTTTTTTTTATCATTTCCGTGTCTTTTTTTTTCATTTTTAATTGACGGAGTTTCAATCTTATTGGGGGGGGGGGGGGGGATGAACGAATTTGGTGTTTGCGTATGGGGTTTGCGAATGTGTGTTTGGAATTCAAAGGTTACTAAAAGGTTATGTTTGTCACAATGTTTAAAAATAGTAAAGTTGGGTATATATGTAATTAAAATTTTCATTTATGTATATATATAATTAAATTTTTCAGTTGGGTATATACGTAGTTATACCTTCAAAGAGGGGCATATATGTAATTATCTCTTTTTAATAAATGAACAAAATATTTTTTTATTAAAAATATTTTATAAAACTTGATATGTTATAAAATCAAAACTTTTTAATATAATAAATATGTTAATATTGGTCTTTTTAGAAAATAAAAATTTTATAAAACAAGTTTTTATCAAAAAGAGTTTTTTTTAAATGAAATTAACTCCAAGAAAAGTGGATTTTTTAATAAATGACATTTTTTGAAATGAAACGTTTAAAAATATATTTTTGAATAGAAAGTTATGAAAATGATAGGAAAATAACATGCTTGAGACTGGTCCTTTATTTTTAGTAATAGTTTCAAATTATGTCCTTAAACTCTAATTATCACAGAAATAGTGTCTTAACCTTATGATTTGTAAAGATTAATTATTACAAATAAAAATAACTATTTTAATAATTATCTTTAATATATGTTATATACTTATATGCAGAACACATTTTTTATATTAATTAAAGTTTTTAATTATTGTTTTGATAACATAAATTATTTATTAATTTAATCATCTTTATGTAAAAAATTGTTTTATAATGTATAAATTTTTATTTAATTTAATAATCCACCGTATATAAGATTAGTTATTATCTATACTTTATAATAAAGGAAAATAAATTTGCTTATGTGTCAATACCACAACAAATCTCTTTAAAATATTTGTCACATGTCAATTTTAGGTTTAATTTGAAATGATTATTGACACATGCTATATTATAATTAAAAACAATTTAACTAATTGTTCCTATTTTTATGCTAAATTAAAATAATTTGATTTATACATTATTAGATATATTGATTTTAGAGCTTAAAATACAATTAACTCAAAGGTATTATGTGACTTTATAATAAAATACATGTGTAGTGTATATTAAAAAATTTTAAAATGTCAACTGCTACATATTAATACTCTCCTTTAAATGAAATGTATGCTGCCAAACAATAATAAAATAATTTAAAATTTAATTTATGATAAACACATATTTTTTAACTTTTATTTAATTTTATTTCGTAACACCCAAAAATTTATTATAACATTTTTTTAATCTTTTTTCAAGATTCTATATTATGTACGGATGATATAAAAACTTTAATCTTACTTTTGGATAAAAATGATAAAAAGATGCTCTTGAATGAGGGTATGAAGAAAAAAAAAACTTTGATGTTAAACATAAATTGATTGAATTGTATGATCTTAATGAAACAATCTGTTTTTTTTCACAGACAACTATACATTAATTTATCCAGAATCAAGAATAAGGATGATTTAGATAGTCATGTTACTAACAATACGTCTATTATTGTATCCAAAGAAGTTTTAAAGATTTACAGTTTGTATTTTGAATTATAAAATGTATTCATGTATAATAGATTATGTGGTTCGCACGTGTCTCTTGCCCCCTTCCTTTTTTTCTCTCTTTTTTAATTTCGTTTCTTTCCACAAGAAAAGCATTTACACAATAATAAAACAACCCCACTCGTCCTACCAAATTAACCAAAATCGAATAGTTAAAATGATAAAACCAAACTCAAATTTTGTACCCTTGATTAACTAAATTAAACTAACAACAAAATATTCTACATTACTTTTCATGTATTTTCATCTAAGAAAATGTATTTCTAACTTTTATACTCTCATTTGTTTAATTTGTCTTCAAATTCTTTTTTACCCTTAAGCATTTGGTTCTTATTATTAACCTTTTAAGCTAGATGAAAAAAATCTTAACTGTAACACAAAAAAGTTTATGTACAATATACAATCAATTTTCTTAATATTTTTATAATATTGCTTAAATAGCTAATCTATAAACATATGACTAAGCAAAAGCCAAACGGAAAACAAAAAAGATGAGAAAACATTGAGTAATTAACCAATCACCTACCAAAAAACCAAACCAAATTCAAAGCTTGGTTATTGTTCCAGTTATAGTTTCTTTAATAACCAATGGGTAGTTATTGGTTTTGATGAAGCCTAAGAACCGAATCAAATCAAGTACACTCTTAGCTGGTAATAATTAGTTTTGCTAAAGGGGCGCGTTATTTGGACACTTTCTACGGATCAGTCAACACCTACCCTCATCTATACGAGCCGTAAAGGGCTTTACGGGCCGTAAAGCCCGTCAGAGTGTGTCAGAAAATGTCAGTGAGATGTCTGGCGGCTGAAAACAGAATACGAGCCGTAAAGGCCTATACGACTCGTTTTTAAACCTGAAAATTTATAAGTTTTGTTTTTCCACCCGATATACGTACGTGTTTAACTTATTTGTAACATTGTAATTGTCTAACTGTTTTAAATGGTTAAAACATATATTTTAACGTAATTATATTTAATCGTTATACATACATTTTTAACGTTATACATTAAATATATGATATATATATTATTATATATACGTGTTATAAAATCCGCACGTTGTTTGAATTCCGGTATACGTACGCGTTTAACGTTAATTGTTATATCATATCGTCTAGTTATTTAATTTTTAAGTTATAAATAATATCTGTTTATAATAGCGTATAATCGTACTTTGTTTTGAAATCCGGTATTTGTTAAATGTAACACGTACGGTACGTGTTTAAGTAACTTATAATATCGTTTAATTGTTCGAAAAAAAACGTAACCATTTTTAATCGTTTTGTTGTAAAATAATAAGTATTTTAACGTTATTATTTAATTATTTTGCCTATTTGTTTTGTTTGAAAAATATTTTAACATCGTGACGTTTAAATATAAATAACAATTTTTTTAACATAATTAGTTATGATTTTCGTAAATTTAAATGTTTTGTTTGAAAATTATTTTAACGTAATTGTGTTTAATGATTTTAAAACAATAGTTATTAGAATCTAAATAACGTTAAACGGTTTTAAGAAAAATTGTTAACTATCTATTATTCATTTCACAATCACGCACATTTTTTAATTATATAATAAAAGATAAAACAAACAATCACGCCATATACAACATATATACAAAATAAAAATACATACATCGAATGCTAAAGTAGTGTCCATGCATCAAAATCCAAAAAAGAAAAGACAAAATACACAAAAAAAAAATAACTAAGCATGACCACCAGAATCCTGCGGATCCTGATGATGTCCCGGTCCTGGAAAGACGGGAACATCCATGCCAGCAGATGCCGCCATACGCTCCGTCATCCACCGCATCATCTCCTCCAAGCGATCAACGGGTCCAGAAAGGTCGCGTAAGATCGTCGCGTCAGCCGGATGCAGTCGTGGCTGACGAACAACGACATGATGTGCTGGTGGCGGTGGCGGTGGCTGCTGGTCTGCTTGATCCTGGTCTAATGGGGGCTCCTGTACGTGCGGCTGTGCCCCCGGCTGCTGTTGTGGAGCAGGGACTGGTGGCACCCACTCTGTGCGCCGATCCAGCGACCATCGCAGACCCACACGGGGGAAGTCGGTCGCTATACCCATTAGCATGACCGTGTTACGCCCCAGCAGTGTCGAGGGGTAAGTCACGGTCATGTTATCTCTAATATCGGCCGAAAAACGACCGATACGTCGAGCTATACGTGTGATAAAAGAGCCACACGTAATAGCTCCAGTAGCCTTACGGCTAATAAAGCCAGCAAAATAATCAGCTAGCAACCATGCAAGGTTGCAGCTGCGCCCAGTGATAAGGCAATACATGAAGAATAGGTCCTTCTGTGTGACCCACTCCTGGCTCAATCGGCGGCCGGTGATGGTGCATGCGATGCACCGATGTAGGTATCGGTGCAGCGGATCACGAATGCTACTGGCACGAGCCTTGTTAACGAAAGGCTCGTCACCAATCACCGACCACCAGTCTACAAGGACGGCCTCGTCCTCCTCTAATGCGGCATCTACGAATAGAGGTGTAGTAACCTCATCCCGGGTATAAAACCCCGTAGCAATCCCCCACTGAGTGAGGGACATCTGAACATCCTGTCCACATAAAGTGAACGCGATAGCAGGCAGCAGATCAAGAGCCTCCATGCCACCTGCCTGCGGTGGATGGAACTCGAATGTGGACAGGAACTCGAGAACGATCTCTCGATACGTCGAGAGGCCGCCCATCTCCATCATGCGTCGCCACGGACCCAACGCTCCGATAATCGCTGTGGCGCGCTCAGTCGCGCCAAGCGTGGCTAAAATACTCCAATCTATCGTCCGCGGCTCGACGATCTCCATCCCAATGAAGCGTTTGAGGCGTGTGTGCGCCTCAGTGCCCGGTGGGAACTGCAGCAACATGTGGGGATCCAGTATCATATCCGGGTCCTCCTCAGATGAACTAGAAGTCAACGGCTCACGACGTCGTCTACGCGGAGGCATAATCTGCAAAGTTAGATAAATAATAATAACAATAATAATCATTAACAATAATAATAATAATAATAATAATAATAATAATAATAATAATAATAACTAATAATAATAATAATAATAAATAATACTAATAATAATATTAAAAAAGAATTTTTTTAAAAAAAAAAGTCAACAACTATACGAACCGTAAAGGCCTTAACGAGCCATATAGTTCATTGATAAAGAATGCCCTAAAAGCCTGTTCATCTTCTCTGTTAGAACTTTACGAGCCGTAAAGCCCTTAACGGGCCGTATAGTTCTAGATATTTTGAAAGAATATAATTCTGAAGCAACGAAACCCAATCCTACATCTACATCACGTCTATTACTACAAAAACCTAAAAAACTACGTTACTATTAAAGATTTCTACGAAAAAACTTCAAAAAGTTTAATAACTTACGGTTTCGAGTTGTGGTGGGTCCAAATCCGATTGTGGCAAGCGTGGAGAGAGTGTATCCGAGTGTGGCAAGCGTGTAGAGAGTGTCGATCGTCGAGAGGGTTGCGAAAACCGGCTTTACGAGTTGTGTGGGTGTGAGATACGAGTTGTGAGCGACGGTCTGTATATATAGTTAAACTCTATACGACTCATAAAGCAGGATACGAGTCGTATAGTTTTTTAAATAAATCTAAAAATTCAATATTTTCAGCATTTATTATTATTACTACTTATTACTGTTACTTATTATTATTATTATTAGTATTATTATTTTTTTTTTATTATTATTAGCATTATTGTTACTTATTATTTATTATTATTAGTATTATTATTTATTATTATTAGTATTATTATTTTTTATTATTATTATTTATTATTATTAGTATTATTGTTACTTATTATTTATTATTATTTGTTATTATTATTATTATTATTATTATTATTATTATTATTATTATTATTATTATTATTATTATTATTATTGTTGTTACTTATTATAAAGAACAACAAAATGATTAAATACATATATTCGTGCAAATGTCTTTGTAATTGCGAGTTACAATCCGTACTTGTCTAAATCTACAAAACCCGGGGGTTGTCGACGGCTTTCCAACCAATTGGTATACGCATCAAGGCGCTGCTTATACCACATTTCCCAGGCTGCGGCGTCTTGACTTTTGAATCTTGACCAATACCAAGTTGGTGTCGGCATTGGATAATCTCCAGTAAGTTCAACCATTACAAAGTGGTTGTCGTTAACAAATACGAATGACACAACACGATGTGGTAGGAGAAATTCAGGCGATGTCCATAACGGGAAAATCCTATTCAGGTTGTTGAGATTTTTGATGTCTGGGGCATCGATTTCATGGGACCTTTCCCGTCTTCTCGAGGGAACAGGTACATACTCGTCGCTATAGATTATGTTTCTAAGTCGGTGGAGGCACAGACGCTCCCCACTAATGACGCGCGAGTAGTGGTGAGGTTTCTGAAACACTTATTTTGCAGATTTGGGACCCCGAGAGCGTTGATTAGTGACCGTGGCACGCACTTCTGTAATGTCCAGATGGACAAAGTGCTAGCCAAGTACGGGGTCACCCACCGTCTGTCGACCGCATATCATCCGCAGACCAGCGGTCAGGTGGAGAACGCTAATCGGGGGATTAAGAGGATTCTGGAAAGGACGGTCGGCCATACGAGGAAGGATTGGGCCGACAAACTAGATGACGCATTATGGGCTTTTAGGACCGCATTTAAGAATCCGATAGGGACGACTCCATATCGGATGGTTTATGGTAAGGCGTGTCATCTGCCGGTAGAGCTTGAGCACAAAGCCTTTTGGGCTTTGAAGGCTGTGAATTTGGATATGTCACAGGCCGCCAAGCACCGGTACCTCCAGTTGCATGAGTTGGATGAGCTGCGCGATGAGGCGTATGCTCGGTCATGGAGTTTTAAGGAGCGCATGAAGGCGCTACACGACAGGCGATTGAAGAATGTGAAGGAGTTCGCGAAGGGCGATCGAGTGTTGGTTTATGACTCGAGACTGAGGCTTTTCCCAAGAAAGCTGAAGTCGCGTTGGAGAGGCCCGTTTGTTATCCGAGAGGTGTTTCCGCATGGTGCGGTAGAGTTGGAATCGGGTGACCACACGTGGAAGGTCAATGGGCACCGGTTGAAGCCCTACATTGGAGGCCCGATTCCATCAGACGAGGAGGTTGTTCTCCTCGAATCCCGAGCTACTTAGGGATTTGGGCCTAAGCCCAACTTGTGTATAGTGTACATAGTTTAGTTTGAGTTCATCGAGTTTTGTGTGATTAATGATGTATGTGTGTTTGCACGACTGGGTCAGATTCAAGTGTGGGTATGGCATCAGGCATGTCCGATATCACCATTTCGAATGGCTGATTTCATTACCAGGCATTAAAAATCTGATTACTTTTTACGTCATTAGTTGCTTAACTCGATTTTTCTTTTATTTTTGTTAGGTTAATTTTAGTCTTTAAATTTTGTTTAGGGTTGTTTGTTTTTAATTCTATTTTGATTTTAACTTTATTTTCCCCTAATTTTCTAGTTTAATTTTATATTATAGTTTAATTTAGATTACCTAGGATTTTAATTAGTTTAATGGCCTAGTTAAATTTTGCTTAGTTATAATTAGTTTTAGTTAAGTTTAGTTTAATTAATTTTGCCTAGTTAAGATTAATTAGAATTTAGTTTAATTATAGTTTAGATTAAATTAAGTTATTAGGAATTAATTAGTTTGAATTTATTTAATTTTTAATTCTTAGGATTTCATTTATAAAAAAAAAATGAAAAAATGATAAAAAAAAAGAAAAGAAAAGAAAAGAAAAAAAATAAAATAAAAAAAAGAGGAAAAAACTGAAAATTTAACCCTAGGCGCATAGCCGGGCGAGGAGAGCCAACGTTAGGCTATGCGCGCGGGTATCTCATTTCGAAAAAAAAATTCTGAGACAAAAACCCCACCTACCACCGGTTATCACCATTTCATCACCACAACCTACCACGCCTCAAAAACCCTAATTCCCCTCCGTCGACCGCCGCTCCCCCTTAGCTCACCACCGCTGCACCGCCGAACACCGCCGCCGCTGCCTGCATCCACCACCGTTCCAATCGTCGCTGCCTTTAACAGCCGCCGCCCCAAACCCTTCTCTACCGCGTGTCTACATCCGCCTCACTTCACCGCCGTCTTCGGTCACCATCACCTCCGGAGCCATCATCACTGCAGAGCACGGCCGCCGTTGCTCAGCCGCCGCTCACCATTGCCGTCATCACAGTAACAGCAACTACCAACTACCAACCACCGCCAATCGCATCATCCGCCGCCCTTCCTCGGTTTCCATCCACCACACCGCCTTGAGCCGCCGCCGCATCACCACAGTCCTCATCATCATCAGCCACCATCTCCAGTCGAGAACGCCACCACCGTCTTCATCCAGTCGCCGACGTTTGCTGTTTGTCACCATCCTCACAGGCACAGCCACCCACCACCGCCGCACATACCAACCGGTAACCCCTTTATTTTCTTTTTTCTTTTTCTTTTTTCTTTCCATTTTCAGATTAGTTTGAAATCAGATAGATTAGGTTAAATTAGATTTGATTTGGGGGTTGATTATTGATGATCGTGATCGGAAAAAATGTCCGGGAAGGTTCCACATTGCCGGATTCTTTTCTGTGTTCACATAAACCCTAGGCACATAGCCTAGGGCCGATTACTGGTATCCAGGCTATGTGCCCATATCATTCTTTCAGCAAAATTAAACAAATAAATAACAAATAAATAAATAATAAATAAAATGAATTAAAACACAAAAATATTGGTTTCAGAAAATCAAAATAAAATAAACTAAAAATAAAAATATAAAAATAAGAAAATAATAATAATAATAATAATTTTTGTAAAATAAATGCAAGTTTTGTACACTTAAAATAATTTAACATAAATATGTATATGTATAAATAATTTTGTAACATAACTAAATTTTTAAATGTAGATGTATTTTTGTATAGTATGTATGTAAAATTGTAACCTTGAAATTGTGTATGTAAATAATGTATTAAAAATAAAAATAAATTGTATGTTTGTAAAAGTTGTAACATAATTTTGTATAAGTTAGCATAGAATAAAGTAAATGTATATTATTTTGTAAATGTATATGTTTTGTAACATAAATGTAAAATTTGTAAAATAATGTATGTTTGTAAAATTATGTATGTTTAATTTTAATGCCAATGTAAATTAAAATAGATATATATGTATTGTAAATTAAAAACATAAATGTTGTATTTCTAATAAAACACTTGTAATAAACAAATAAATAATATTGTACAAACATAAAATTTAAGAAAATAAAAAAAATTGTATTGTAAAATGTCGAGTGTATATTACGAATTAAATTTATATATGTATGTATCATTTGTAATTTAACAAATAAATTTTTTAATGTGTATCAATAAATAAGTAAACACTAATGTATGTATACTTATGTATGTATGTATAATTTTTGTAATTAATTAATTAATTGTATAATAAAATAAAACCTTGCATAACATAAATAATAACACACTGTACACATATAACACATCAATAATTAAATTAACACAATTTGTAAATTTAATAACAAAAATAACAAATTTTGTAAATAAATAAACAATTGTAAAATAAATTTAATAAAAACTTAGGATTTAGGATTATAGTGAGTTTGTAATTATTTTTGTATATGTTTGTTGTATATTATCGCAGAGATGGCCGATGCATCGACCTTAGGGAGCAGGCCCAAGAGGGCCCGTCGCGTGACCACCGCGCTGGCGCAGGCGCAGGCGCAGAGGCAGCCGCCGCCACCACGCGAGATCCGTTACTCAGCACCATTGGACGTGCCACCACCGCATGCTCGCCCGGTCCACCCGCAGCTGCGCTCTATACCTGACCATACATTCCTACAGTTTCAGGCACATACCATGGAGTATTCGCATATGACCAGATTGGCGGTACTGGAGACCATTCAGCACAGGGGATTTGATAGAGCGGTCATCCAGCGGCTTGGCCGATTATAGGAGTTTGATGCGATGATGACTCCACCGTGGGCGTACCTGTTGCGATGCCCATGGCAGCAGTACACAGAGCTCACGGTGGAATTCCTATCCACCTTACGCTATGATGAGAGCTTTCTCACAGCCCCAGGTGTTGTGTCGTTCGCCTTAGGACGAACGCCACAACGCATGAGTGTCGCTGATTTCGCATTGGCCATGGGCATTTACTCCAGGGCGGAGGTGACCGCTGGAGGGTTTGAGGGCCTCCTTAGGGGCGTATCCCGGGCAGCCAGGCCCGGATGCGTTACGGAGGCTGAGATGGCAGTTTATTGGAGCACGATAGCGGTCCCTCCTCATACTGACCGGCGGCTGGCGACCCATATCCGCGACCCTCTTTTGCGGTATATCCATAGGATCCTCGCTACCACCTTGATTCCTCGCCACTCTGGCAAGGACAAGGTGAGCTATTTTGACCTTTTCTGCCTTTACTGCATTCAGGGTCGCCACCCGGCGAACCTCGCTACCATTTTGCTCACATCCTTTGCGAGGCCTCGTCGGGGAGGCAACACTGCACACCTGGATATGGGCCCCTACGTTTGCCGCCTTGCCGACTGTCTTGGGGTGTTCGACTGGTACCCAGTGGAGCATCTTACTGTCGGCCCCGAGACGGTTCCATATGCTTTACACGATATGCAGACGTCGGGGATGGTCACGTGGGACGTGCCACCCCAGTGGGCACCCATTTTGGACGATCCTCCTGCCCCTGTTCCCCCGGTGCATCCGCCATCCACGCACTGCATTCGTCATCAGAGGGAGCGACCACCTCGTGATGTGTCGCCACGTCCTCCTGCTGCTCCTCGTCTTACACAGAGTTACCTCCTTCAGAGGATAGACGCTTTGGAGGACAGCCAGAGGCGCATAGCGGCTCACCTCGGGGTCGAGTTAGCACCCCGGATGCCTGACCCTCGCCCCCCAGCAGCCGACCACGAGGTCGGATCCGATATCGATCCGGAGGATGAGGAGGAGGACGATGACGATGAGGATGACGAGTGATCGTTTGTATTTAGTTTAGTTTATGTATTTTCTTTTCAGTTGTATGTACATGGACAGAACATTATATATGTCATCCATTTTGGTATGTTGGTTGTGTATTTATTTATTCTGTGGTTGTGTTTACTTTATTTCCTGCAATTTTGTGGTTGTATGTAAATGTTGTGCATTGCTTGTATATTTTTATTGTAAAATATGTGTAATGTGTTGGTTGTATCATTGTTTAATTTTGTAATTTATTACTTGTGTTTAATGGTTGTATGCAATGTTGTGTGTATCACTTGTAATTCAATTTTTGTACTATTTATGTTGTGTTGTAAATTGTAATTATATTATTGTTGCATTAACAATTGGACATGAGTGTTGTTGTATATTTAGAGGCGCGCGACTCCATTTATGACACGTCTACATATATTCAGGGAGTTCGTGCTAACCTTTTGTATATTTATTTTCATTTTTATTTTTGTTCGCCAGTTCTGAATCCACATTGAGGACAATGTGTTGTTCTAAGTGTGGGTATGTCAGGCTGGCGCCTTTTAGTTTCGTAAATTTTGTAAAAGCAAGTCATTGTATATTATCAAGCCAAATGTGTATAAAATTTTGTAATTTAGAAAAAATTTTTTTGAATTTTTTGTAAATAAATTATAACTTGTAATTAAATAATGAAATTGTAATTATTTTAAGTTAAAAACAAAAAAAAATTAAAAAAAAAATCAAAAACTTTACAAAAACATTTTTCTTTTCAATTGAGTCATTGTAAGTATTTTTTCAAGTCAGTATTTGAGTCTTTTTATTTTCAGTTAATCTAGTTGGGTTGTTTGAGATCTTAATTTGCAGTCTGGTTTTAACCATTCGTACTCAATTACATTCGGGTGGCGGCTACTTAGACTACTTCATTTGCAAACGGCCAGCTGTTGATTGACTTTATTTTGGATTAGACTCACTCGTGCTGATGTTGCATAATCAGCTAAGTCTTTTCCACTTTTTACCTTATTTTTTATCTTTCTGTAAATATTTGTTTGTTTATTTATTTATTTTGCACTTTCTAATTGAGTCTAGAGTTTTAGGATGTATATAGCTAGAGTCTTGAAAAATGTCCTTGTTCTTGCTTGCATTTTATAAATGGAAGATGATCGGACTATGATTAGGGCTTAGGTTTTTAGAGGCTAACTTGTGTATTGATTTGGGATTTGTTGGTAGGCCCAGCCGATAGAAAGTTCCTTAAGATTTGATAGAATAAACTTAAATTCAGGATTCTTGTGGGTTTAAAACTTGGAAAATTCGGGAAATCTGAAACTAAATAATAGTGAATAAAGGAACCTCTGTAAACTAACAACCTAGATTTCTTAAAATTTAAACCTGGCACATATGTTCTCTTTTTATGAAAATAAATCCGAGACTTATGGCGCCCGCTAAATAAGAAAAAATTCCACAATCCACTAAGTGAGCTGAGCCTGTGCAAATAAAAGAAAGAGAGAATAAGAGCTAAAAAGCAGTTGTCATACCCCGGCTCATAACCGAGTGAAACAGTGCTGTAATATGCTCAAGTGAGGTAAAAGAAAAAGAAAAATGAGAGAATAAAAAGGCAAAATGCTCACACCTTCATCCATCTCCATCATTAGGTTAAAATTTTAACTTTATCTAGGTAGTTTGCATACAGAGGTGGGTTTAAGTCTTTTGATTTAATCCTGTGCCTTGAAAGGTGTTGTTTAGGATTAAGATAACTCGTTTTGACCAAGGGATGGGATCCATAAGATGAATGATTAAACTTGAACATAAATAAATCATGATTAGGGAACTTGAAATTGGTGTTTGGGTTTAGATTGGACCATTATATCAACAATCGCGAATAATACACAAGGATTTTATATTTGTTGAATCTGTAGCAAATAAAAACCTAGCCCTGATCTATGATTCCATTTTGTTAGCTTTTTCGAGGACGAAAAAGGTTTAAGTGTGAGTATTTTTGATATGTTAGTTTAACACATCCGTTTTTTGTACATATTCGAGTCGGTTTTCGTTAGTTTTGTTTATATTTTGAGTCGATTTTATTTCCTTTTTACATTTTAGTGTTCTTGTGTAGGAATGTGTCCCGGAGGAGCGGAAATGAAGACAAACGGGCGTCGGAATCAAGTGCGGGTGAAAATACAAAGAAATCAGGAAAACTAGCCCTAGGAGCATAGCCTAGCGTGGGCTTCTTGGCGCTAGGCTATGCGCCTGGCATCATCAGGCGAATTTATGCATTTATTCCGCGCGCATAGCCTAGCCTCGCGCTTACAGCGCTAGGCTATGCGCCCCAGATGGATTTCTAGCCTAAAACCCTAATTTCAAGCCCTCTATAAATGGATCGCATTCCAGCCGTTTTAAGAACCTTTTTCTGCGACTTTGGAACCCTAATCGAGCTAGGAGGCTGCTGGAGCTTAACCATGGAAGGAAGAGCTTGATTAGGGTTTGTAGAAGGGAAGAAGGAGCTTGTCTTTGAGTATTTTCCTTTTCTTTACATGTTCTTAGTTTAAAGCTTTGATCTTTGATGTTTTTAGACTTTATTCAGACTTGTTTAGCTACTGTTAGCATGATTTGTGGCTAGATCTATGGTTGTATCTAGGTTTGGGATGATAAAGTTGTGAACTTTGATGATTTTGGACTTGATTTATGCTTGATGATGATATATGCTTTGTAATCAGTTGTAAAGATTGAAACTTTGATGGTTTTTACAGATGTTGAATGATTATATTTGGTGTATGTTTGATCCACATGTGTTTAGGAAGGTCTTTCCACACATAGATGCATGTTAGGCCTACTACTTTGTGTTTTAGGTTAGTTTATGGGTTGTTGATCACATTCCATAGGATTAGACTTCACTAAGTATAATTATTTGCATGTGTAACCTAACTTAGAAATCCGGAAGGTGATAGGTTAGATGGTTGGTCTCTTACACTTAGGATTTTTGAGTTAAACGACCCGGGAGGGCGTTGTCTTAGATCTACTTAGTGTTAGTGTCAATCCATGTCAAAGTTGTCAACTTTATGGCTCTCTAGTGTCTTAGGATACAAACGGATGGAGAAATCCGGGAGGTGATCCACCCGTTAGAGTGCAATTGCATGTCGGGGAATCCGGGAGGATACCCGATTGACTAGTGCATATATTACAGCCTTAGGATTCCTATTGGAGTTGCCTGGTATCTGATCTGGGTCCCCTTTAGGTATTTCTTAGTCTGTTCATTAAGATCCTAGTCTTCATCCTTCATAAATCAGTCCAGATCAGCACCTGTCACACTTTTGATTCCCAGCCTAGATACACCAGTTTTCCTCACTACAGTTACATTCCAGTTTCCTTATCAGTTTTAGTTTATTGTTTAAGTGTAGTTGTTAATTTAATGGTTTCAGTCAGTTCAGTCAGATTAGGTTATCAGTTGCATCAAACCCCCCTTTTTACCTTAATTAGTTCACAGTCTAGGTCTCGTTTGTTATACTAGTGTCCATTGGTTCGATATCCGGACTTCCATCAGCTATTCTGCCACCGACAGGTACACTTGCCTTAGGAGCGGTCTAGTTTAGGTTTTCCGATTATTACTAGGTGTTTAGGTTAAGTAAAGGTCTAGGATTAGATTTTGAGTCTTTAGCTTAGTTAAATAGCTTTAATTTAGTCTTGTTTTTAGTATACTGACCGCTCGCATCAAGTTTTTGGCGCCGTTGCCGGGGATACTAGGCAATAGCAAAGATTACTTAGACTGTGGCCTTTAGTTGCTTCTTTTTCTTAGTTTCTTTTTCTTTCCCCCTATTAGCTTAGTTTTCCTTTTTAGGTTAAGTTTTTATTTTTCTTCTTAGTGCCTTTATCTGTTATCTGTTATTTGAGCCTTAGATTAGGATTTTCTTTGTGAATATGTGAGTCTTACTTGCTTATTTGATTAGGGTATTGGTATTTGCATGCCCCATACCCGATCTTGTGGAGCACCAGAGTTCGAGCTTACATCACCAGAGCAGATCCTGCGGGGCCGACAGCAGGTAAGTTTTCTTGATCCCTTTGTTGACATGGATCCACCACCACACCCGCCACCGAGGCGGACTGTTCACGAGCTAGCCAGTCATGGGGTTGTCGGAGCCAGGTCTGCCATCACAAGACCGGGTGTCAACAACAACAACTGGCAGATCCCGTCCCACGTGATGTCGACGATCACGAATTCGACACAGTTTCATGGCCTGGACGACGAGGATGCACCAGGCCATCTATCTCTCTTTGTTCGTATATGCGACACATTCCGCATCAATGGAGTTTCGGAGGAGGCCGTCTACCTTCGTTTGTTCCCATTCACACTCGCCGGACGAGCTGCTACGTGGCTAAATCTTCTTCCCAGGGACTCGATTACCACATGGGCTGACCTTCAGACGAAGTTTCTGAAGAAGTATTATCCTCCTTCTAAATCTGCCAGATTTCGGGATCAGATCCATTCTTTTCGAATGGACGATGATGAGCCATACTATTTGGCGTGGGAGAGATTTAACTCCCTTCTGAGCAGATGCCCACAGCACGGCCTATCCGATTGGGCCCTTGTCGAGAAGTTCTACAGTGGACTGACATTGGAGACGAAGCGGAGATTTAATACAGCTGCTGGGGGGCACATCATGGACAAAAAGGAGCCGGAAGAGTGCGAGGCGATGTTTGAGGACTTCGCCCTAGCGGAGTATGAGGATCCATCCTATGTGAGGAGAGCTGCACCGGCAGCCAAGCCCACCGTTGCTCCTCCATTCCCGACTCGAGGGATGCACCATGTTACACCAGACACGAGCACTGCCGTCGCCTTAGAGGAACTGGCGAAGGACATATAGGAGCTGAAGATGGCAGCTGCTCGGTGCGAGATTTGTCGTGGTGGACACAGTACTGCTGAGTGCCCGGTTACCGATTAGGCACAGGTTGAGGCCATAAATTCTGGTTGGAATAGGTCTTTCAACCCTAACCCTAGTTGGAATCAGAATTCACACTGGCGAGGCCAGAATCAGGGACAGCATCAGTAGCAGCACTCGTATTGGCGGGGCAATCATCACGGCAGCAGCTCTTACGAGAAGCCACAGGCTCGCCAGATTCCGATCACTGAGAGAGATACGCCCGAGAGCTCCGGTAGCAGAGACCGAGACATGAAGCTTGAGGACATGATGGCGCAGCAGATGAAGATGCTTCAGCAGATCGTGGACAAGGACAAGCTGCGGGACCAGAAGATCGAGGAGCATGATACGTTGTTGAGGAACCAGCAGGCTGGTTTTCTGGATTTGCAGCGGTCGGTGGGAGAGTTGGCTAAGAGATTTGATGATAGGCCGGGAGGGTCGTTTAGAGCGAACACTGACCCTAACCCGAGGGGTCATGTGAAGGCAGTGACCACACGAAGTGGTCGGGGAGGAGAAGTTGAACTGCCACCACCGGTCATACCTGATGATGATGAGCCGGTGGACGAGGAGATAGAGATGGAGACTCCTGTAGGGGTGCCCGTGAGGCTAGTCCCAGCAAGTACAGCGCCGAGCAGCGAGTCTTCAGTTGATAGGTTGAGGAGAGAGAAGGATGAGGAGAAGAAGAAGGGTAAGAGAGTGACTGAGGAGCCTGAGATTGACTTGACTAAGCTTCCATATCCTGCACGCGCACTGCAGATGAAGCGTGATCAGGAGTATGGACACTTTCTGGAGATGTTTAAGCAGCTTAAGATCAATCTCCCATTTGTTGAGGCCCTCCAGCATATGCCGAAATATGCTAAGTTCTTGAAAGACCTCCTGTCTAACAAGAAGAAGTTGGAGACACTCTCTACTGTGACTTTAGGAGCTAGGTGTTTGGCTTTGGTTCAGAATAAGCTGCCAGAGAAGCTTGAGGATCCAGGGATTTTCACCATTCCCTGTTTGTTTGGCGGTTCTTCTGTGAACCATGCATTGGCTGACCTAGGTGCTAGCATCAATTTGATGCCATATTCCATTTATAAGCAGCTAGATCTTGGAGAGCCAGCACCTACACGCATGAGTTTGGCATTGGCTGATCGGTCAGTCAAGTATCCTCAGGGGATTGTTGAGATTGTCTTAGTGAAGGTGGATAAGTTTGTCTTCCCCGTGGATTTTGTGATACTTGACATGTAGGCTGATGACCGAGTTCCCCTCATCATGGGACGACCTTTCCTTCGCACGGCGAAGGCGATGATTGATGTTTATAAGGGGAAGATCTCATTGCGTGTTGGAGATGACACTGTCACCTTTGATGTGGTGAAGTCCATGAGGAACTCCAGTGGTCAGGACGATCAGGTCTACTTTCTAGATGCATTTTTCTCTAGCATGGATCGTTGCTTGGACTACATTAGTGGAGTTGATCTGTTGGGAGATCAGGACTTGGGTGACAGTGATGAGAGAGTTGAGGGTGTGGGAGTTGAGGTCCAGGCTGCTGCTATTGAGGCTTATCTTGATTACATTCCTAGCAGTTTAGCAGTGGAGCCTCCTGTTTATCCCACAGTATTTGAGGTTGAGAGTTCTGAGCCGGCTGAAAAGCCATCTGTCGAGGCTCCCCCGTCATTAGAGCTAAAGGAGTTGCCCCCTCACCTTGAGTATGCATTCCTTGATGGGGGCTCTGATCTACCTGTCATTATTTCAGCAGCTCTGACAGATGTAGAGAAGAGTAGACTTATTGCTGTGCTGAGAGAGTACAAGCAAGCGATTGCGTGGAAGCTGATGGACATTAAGGGTATTCACCCTTCCTTCTGTACGCATCGTATTCTGTTGGAGGAGGATTTCAAGCCGGTGGTTCAGCCACAACGAAGGCTTAATCCTAACATGGGAGAAGTGGTGAAGAAGGAGGTCCTTCGATTGTTAGATGCTGGGCTCATATACCCCATTTCTGATTCATCCTGGGTGAGCCCAGTACATGTGGTCCCTAAGAAGGGCGGTATGACTGTTGTGGTGAACGAGAAGAAGGAGATTGTTCCCACACGTACAGTTACCGGATGGAGGGTGTGCATTGATTATCGAAGGTTGAATGAAGCCACCCGGAAGGACCACTTCCCACTTCCTTTTATCGATCAGATGCTGGAGCGTTTGTCGGGACAGCAGTTTTACTGTTTCCTTGACAGTTTCTCAGGTTATTTCCAGATCCCGATTGCACCAGAGGATCAGGAAAAAACCACATTTACATGCCCGTACGGTACCTTTGCATACCGCCGTATGCCGTTCGGGTTATGTAACGCTCCAGCGACGTTTCAGAGGTGTATGGTAGCTATTTTCCAAGATATGATCGAGACTTCCATGGAAGTGTTTATGGATGATTTTTCTGTCTTTGGGAGCTCGTTCGATCAGTGTTTGATCAATCTGGAGAAGATGCTTAGGAGATGTGTGGAGACGAATCTTATGCTGAACTGGGAGAAATGCCACTTTATGGTCACTGAGGGGATAGTTCTTGGTCATAAGATATCCCATGACGGCATCCAGGTCGACAAAGCTAAGATTGAGACGATCAACAAACTTCCTCCTCCCACGAGTGTTAAAGCTGTGCGAAGCTTTTTAGGTCACGCGGGATTTTACAGACGTTTCATTAACGATTTTTCGAAGATCACCCGACCTATCACTCGTCTGCTTGAGAAGGATGTGGAGTTTGTGTTTGATGATGATTGTCTGAGAGCCTTCGAGTATCTGAAGGAGAGGCTGGTGAGTGCCCCGATTTTGATAGCCCCCGACTGGAGCCAGCCATTTGAGCTCATGTGCGATGCGAGTGATTTCGCAGTGGGGGCTGTCCTTGGGCAGCGGGTGGATAAGCATTTCCACCCCATTTATTACGCGAGTAAGTCCTTAGATGCCGCCCAGGGGAATTATACGACTACTGAGAAGGAGTTGTTGGCGGTAGTCTATGCTTTTGATAAATTTAGGTCTTACCTTGTCCTCTCAAAGACTGTTGTCTATACCGATCATGCGGCTCTGCGTTACCTTTTTGCCAAAAAGGACGCGAAGCCAAGACTGATCAGGTGGATCCTCCTTCTGTCCGAGTTTGACATAGAGATCAAGGACAAGAAGGGAGCTGAGAACGTAGCCGCCGACCATTTGTCGCGACTTGAGGATCCGGAGAGGGAGTTCATTCGCGAGGGTGCGATGAGGGATAGGTTTCCCCAGGAGACACTGATGTGTGTGGAGATAGATGAGATCTGCCGCACGGATAGGCTAGATGAGGGATTACCGTGGTTTTCAGACATTGCCAATTATTTGGCCAACGGTTTCCTTCTTAAGGGTCTGACATCCCAGCAGCGCAAGAAGTTCCTTGCTGACACGAGGCATTACATCTGGGATGCACCTTACCTTTTCCGTGTGTGTGCGGATCAGGTTTTTAGGAGATGTGTGAGCAGAGAGGAAGGATTGGAGATCCTTAGGCACTGTCATGAGGGCCTTACTGGTGGGCATCATGGACCTTCTTCCACGGCGAAGAAGGTATTTGATTCTGGTTTTTATTGGCCCACCATTTTTAAGGATGCTCATGAGTTGGTTAGGAAGTGTGATTCCTGTCAGAGGACAGGAAATATCTCATCCAGGAATGAGATGCCCCAGCATCCTATTCAGGTTGTTGAGATTTTTGATGTCTGGGGCATCGATTTCATGGGACCTTTCCCGTCTTCTTGAGGGAACAGGTACATACTCGTCGCTATAGATTATGTTTCTAAGTGGGTGGAGGCACAGACGCTCCCCACTAATGACGCGCGAGTAGTGGTGAGGTTTCTGAAACACTTATTTTGCAGATTTGGGACCCCGAGAGCGTTGATTAGTGACCGTGGCACGCACTTCTGTATTGTCCAGATGGACAAAGTGCTAGCCAAGTACGGGGTCACCCACCGTCTGTCGACCGCATATCATCCGCAGACCAGCGGTCAGGTGGAGAACGCTAATCGGGGGATTAAGAGGATTCTGGAAAGGACGGTCGGCCATACGAGGAAGGATTGGGCCGACAAACTAGATGACGCATTATGGGCTTTTAGGACCGCATTTAAGAATCCGATAGGGACGACTCCATATCGGATGGTTTATGGTAAGGCGTGTCATCTGCCGGTAGAGCTTGAGCACAAAGCCTTTTGGGCTTCGAAGGCTGTGAATTTGGATATGTCACAGGCCGCCAAGCACCGGTACCTCCAGTTGCATGAGTTGGATGAGCTGCGCGATGAGGCGTATGCTCGGTCATGGAGTTTTAAGGAGCGCATGAAGGCGCTACACGACAGGCGATTGAAGAATGTGAAGGAGTTCGCGAAGGGCGATCGAGTGTTGGTTTATGACTCGAGACTGAGGCTTTTCCCAAGAAAGCTGAAGTCGCGTTGGAGAGGCCCGTTTGTTATCCGAGAGGTGTTTCCGCATGGTGCGGTAGAGTTGGAATCGGGTGACCACACGTGGAAGGTCAATGGGCACCGGTTGAAGCCCTACATTGGAGGCCCGATTCCATCAGACGAGGAGGTTGTTCTCCTCGAATCCCGAGCTACTTAGGGATTTGGGCCTAAGCCCAACTTGTGTATAGTGTACATAGTTTAGTTTGAGTTCATCGAGTTTTGTGTGATTAATGATGTATGTGTGTTTGCACGACTGGGTCAGATTCAAGTGTGGGTATGGCATCAGGCATGTCCGATATCACCATTTCGAATGGCTGATTTCATTACCAGGCATTAAAAATCTGATTACTTTTTACGTCATTAGTTGCTTAACTCGATTTTTCTTTTATTTTTGTTAGGTTAATTTTAGTCTTTAAATTTTGTTTAGGGTTGTTTGTTTTTAATTCTATTTTGATTTTAACTTTATTTTCCCCTAATTTTCTAGTTTAATTTTATATTATAGTTTAATTTAGATTACCTAGGATTTTAATTAGTTTAATGGCCTAGTTAAATTTTGCTTAGTTATAATTAGTTTTAGTTAAGTTTAGTTTAATTAATTTTGCCTAGTTAAGATTAATTAGAATTTAGTTTAATTATAGTTTAGATTAAATTAAGTTATTAGGAATTAATTAGTTTGAATTTATTTAATTTTTAATTCTTAGGATTTCATTTATAAAAAAAAAATGAAAAAATGATAAAAAAAAAGAAAAGAAAAGAAAAGAAAAAAAATAAAATAAAAAAAAGAGGAAAAAACTGAAAATTTAACCCTAGGCGCATAGCCGGGCGAGGAGAGCCAACGTTAGGCTATGCGCGCGGGTATCTCATTTCGAAAAAAAAATTCTG
Organism: Mikania micrantha; assembly: GCA_009363875.1. NCBI lineage: Eukaryota > Viridiplantae > Streptophyta > Magnoliopsida > Asterales > Asteraceae > Mikania > Mikania micrantha. Next base: position 92,401,397 of record CM018696.1, read on the forward strand.
AGACAAAAACCCCACCTACCACCGGTTATCACCATTTCATCACCACAACCTACCACGCCTCAAAAACCCTAATTCCCCTCCGTCGACCGCCGCTCCCCCTTAGCTCACCACCGCTGCACCGCCGAACACCGCCGCCGCTGCCTGCATCCACCACCGTTCCAATCGTCGCTGCCTTTAACAGCCGCCGCCCCAAACCCTTCTCTACCGCGTGTCTACATCCGCCTCACTTCACCGCCGTCTTCGGTCACCATCACCTCCGGAGCCATCATCACTTCAGAGCACGGCCGCCGTTGCTCAGCCGCCGCTCACCATTGCCGTCATCACAGTAACAGCAACTACCAACTACCAACCACCGCCAATCGCATCATCCGCCGCCCTTCCTCGGTTTCCATCCACCACACCGCCTTGAGCCGCCGCCGCATCACCACAGTCCTCATCATCATCAGCCACCATCTCCAGTCGAGAACGCCACCACCGTCTTCATCCAGTCGCCGACGTTTGCTGTTTGTCACCATCCTCACAGGCACAGCCACCCACCACCGCCGCACATACCAACCGGTAACCCCTTTATTTTCTTTTTTCTTTTTCTTTTTTCTTTCCATTTTCAGATTAGTTTGAAATCAGATAGATTAGGTTAAATTAGATTTGATTTGGGGGTTGATTATTGATGATCGTGATCGGAAAAAATGTCCGGGAAGGTTCCACATTGCCGGATTCTTTTCTGTGTTCACATAAACCCTAGGCACATAGCCTAGGGCCGATTACTGGTATCCAGGCTATGTGCCCATATCATTCTTTCAGCAAAATTAAACAAATAAATAACAAATAAATAAATAATAAATAAAATGAATTAAAACACAAAAATATTGGTTTCAGAAAATCAAAATAAAATAAACTAAAAATAAAAATATAAAAATAAGAAAATAATAATAATAATAATAATTTTTGTAAAATAAATGCAAGTTTTGTACACTTAAAATAATTTAACATAAATATGTATATGTATAAATAATTTTGTAACATAACTAAATTTTTAAATGTAGATGTATTTTTGTATAGTATGTATGTAAAATTGTAACCTTGAAATTGTGTATGTAAATAATGTATTAAAAATAAAAATAAATTGTATGTTTGTAAAAGTTGTAACATAATTTTGTATAAGTTAGCATAGAATAAAGTAAATGTATATTATTTTGTAAATGTATATGTTTTGTAACATAAATGTAAAATTTGTAAAATAATGTATGTTTGTAAAATTATGTATGTTTAATTTTAATGCCAATGTAAATTAAAATAGATATATATGTATTGTAAATTAAAAACATAAATGTTGTATTTCTAATAAAACACTTGTAATAAACAAATAAATAATATTGTACAAACATAAAATTTAAGAAAATAAAAAAAATTGTATTGTAAAATGTCGAGTGTATATTACGAATTAAATTTATATATGTATGTATCATTTGTAATTTAACAAATAAATTTTTTAATGTGTATCAATAAATAAGTAAACACTAATGTATGTATACTTATGTATGTATGTATAATTTTTGTAATTAATTAATTAATTGTATAATAAAATAAAACCTTGCATAACATAAATAATAACACACTGTACACATATAACACATCAATAATTAAATTAACACAATTTGTAAATTTAATAACAAAAATAACAAATTTTGTAAATAAATAAACAATTGTAAAATAAATTTAATAAAAACTTAGGATTTAGGATTATAGTGAGTTTGTAATTATTTTTGTATATGTTTGTTGTATATTATCGCAGAGATGGCCGATGCATCGACCTTAGGGAGCAGGCCCAAGAGGGCCCGTCGCGTGACCACCGCGCTGGCGCAGGCGCAGGCGCAGAGGCAGCCGCCGCCACCACGCGAGATCCGTTACTCAGCACCATTGGACGTGCCACCACCGCATGCTCGCCCGGTCCACCCGCAGCTGCGCTCTATACCTGACCATACATTCCTACAGTTTCAGGCACATACCATGGAGTATTCGCATATGACCAGATTGGCGGTACTGGAGACCATTCAGCACAGGGGATTTGATAGAGCGGTCATCCAGCGGCTTGGCCGATTATAGGAGTTTGATGCGATGATGACTCCACCGTGGGCGTACCTGTTGCGATGCCCATGGCAGCAGTACACAGAGCTCACGGTGGAATTCCTATCCACCTTACGCTATGATGAGAGCTTTCTCACAGCCCCAGGTGTTGTGTCGTTCGCCTTAGGACGAACGCCACAACGCATGAGTGTCGCTGATTTCGCATTGGCCATGGGCATTTACTCCAGGGCGGAGGTGACCGCTGGAGGGTTTGAGGGCCTCCTTAGGGGCGTATCCCGGGCAGCCAGGCCCGGATGCGTTACGGAGGCTGAGATGGCAGTTTATTGGAGCACGATAGCGGTCCCTCCTCATACTGACCGGCGGCTGGCGACCCATATCCGCGACCCTCTTTTGCGGTATATCCATAGGATCCTCGCTACCACCTTGATTCCTCGCCACTCTGGCAAGGACAAGGTGAGCTATTTTGACCTTTTCTGCCTTTACTGCATTCAGGGTCGCCACCCGGCGAACCTCGCTACCATTTTGCTCACATCCTTTGCGAGGCCTCGTCGGGGAGGCAACACTGCACACCTGGATATGGGCCCCTACGTTTGCCGCCTTGCCGACTGTCTTGGGGTGTTCGACTGGTACCCAGTGGAGCATCTTACTGTCGGCCCCGAGACGGTTCCATATGCTTTACACGATATGCAGACGTCGGGGATGGTCACGTGGGACGTGCCACCCCAGTGGGCACCCATTTTGGACGATCCTCCTGCCCCTGTTCCCCCGGTGCATCCGCCATCCACGCACTGCATTCGTCATCAGAGGGAGCGACCACCTCGTGATGTGTCGCCACGTCCTCCTGCTGCTCCTCGTCTTACACAGAGGTACCTCCTTCAGAGGATAGACGCTTTGGAGGACAGCCAGAGGCGCATAGCGGCTCACCTCGGGGTCGAGTTAGCACCCCGGATGCCCGACCCTCGCCCCCCAGCAGCCGACCACGAGGTCGGATCCGATATCGATCCGGAGGATGAGGAGGAGGACGATGACGATGAGGATGACGAGTGATCGTTTGTATTTAGTTTAGTTTATGTATTTTCTTTTCAGTTGTATGTACATGGACAGAACATTATATATGTCATCCATTTTGGTATGTTGGTTGTGTATTTATTTATTCTGTGGTTGTGTTTACTTTATTTCCTGCAATTTTGTGGTTGTATGTAAATGTTGTGCATTGCTTGTATATTTTTATTGTAAAATATGTGTAATGTGTTGGTTGTATCATTGTTTAATTTTGTAATTTATTACTTGTGTTTAATGGTTGTATGCAATGTTGTGTGTATCACTTGTAATTCAATTTTTGTACTATTTATGTTGTGTTGTAAATTGTAATTATATTATTGTTGCATTAACAATTGGACATGAGTGTTGTTGTATATTTAGAGGCGCGCGACTCCATTTATGACACGTCTACATATATTCAGGGAGTTCGTGCTAACCTTTTGTATATTTATTTTCATTTTTATTTTTGTTCGCCAGTTCTGAATCCACATTGAGGACAATGTGTTGTTCTAAGTGTGGGTATGTCAGGCTGGCGCCTTTTAGTTTCGTAAATTTTGTAAAAGCAAGTCATTGTATATTATCAAGCCAAATGTGTATAAAATTTTGTAATTTAGAAAAAATTTTTTTGAATTTTTTGTAAATAAATTATAACTTGTAATTAAATAATGAAATTGTAATTATTTTAAGTTAAAAACAAAAAAAAATTAAAAAAAAAATCAAAAACTTTACAAAAACATTTTTCTTTTCAATTGAGTCATTGTAAGTATTTTTTCAAGTCAGTATTTGAGTCTTTTTATTTTCAGTTAATCTAGTTGGGTTGTTTGAGATCTTAATTTGCAGTCTGGTTTTAACCATTCGTACTCAATTACATTCGGGTGGCGGCTACTTAGACTACTTCATTTGCAAACGGCCAGCTGTTGATTGACTTTATTTTGGATTAGACTCACTCGTGCTGATGTTGCATAATCAGCTAAGTCTTTTCCACTTTTTACCTTATTTTTTATCTTTCTGTAAATATTTGTTTGTTTATTTATTTATTTTGCACTTTCTAATTGAGTCTAGAGTTTTAGGATGTATATAGCTAGAGTCTTGAAAAATGTCCTTGTTCTTGCTTGCATTTTATAAATGGAAGATGATCGGACTATGATTAGGGCTTAGGTTTTTAGAGGCTAACTTGTGTATTGATTTGGGATTTGTTGGTAGGCCCAGCCGATAGAAAGTTCCTTAAGATTTGATAGAATAAACTTAAATTCAGGATTCTTGTGGGTTTAAAACTTGGAAAATTCGGGAAATCTGAAACTAAATAATAGTGAATAAAGGAACCTCTGTAAACTAACAACCTAGATTTCTTAAAATTTAAACCTGGCACATATGTTCTCTTTTTATGAAAATAAATCCGAGACTTATGGCGCCCGCTAAATAAGAAAAAATTCCACAATCCACTAAGTGAGCTGAGCCTGTGCAAATAAAAGAAAGAGAGAATAAGAGCTAAAAAGCAGTTGTCATACCCCGGCTCATAACCGAGTGAAACAGTGCTGTAATATGCTCAAGTGAGGTAAAAGAAAAAGAAAAATGAGAGAATAAAAAGGCAAAATGCTCACACCTTCATCCATCTCCATCATTAGGTTAAAATTTTAACTTTATCTAGGTAGTTTGCATACAGAGGTGGGTTTAAGTCTTTTGATTTAATCCTGTGCCTTGAAAGGTGTTGTTTAGGATTAAGATAACTCGTTTTGACCAAGGGATGGGATCCATAAGATGAATGATTAAACTTGAACATAAATAAATCATGATTAGGGAACTTGAAATTGGTGTTTGGGTTTAGATTGGACCATTATATCAACAATCGCGAATAATACACAAGGATTTTATATTTGTTGAATCTGTAGCAAATAAAAACCTAGCCCTGATCTATGATTCCATTTTGTTAGCTTTTTCGAGGACGAAAAAGGTTTAAGTGTGAGTATTTTTGATATGTTAGTTTAACACATCCGTTTTTTGTACATATTCGAGTCGGTTTTCGTTAGTTTTGTTTATATTTTGAGTCGATTTTATTTCCTTTTTACATTTTAGTGTTCTTGTGTAGGAATGTGTCCCGGAGGAGCGGAAATGAAGACAAACGGGCGTCGGAATCAAGTGCGGGTGAAAATACAAAGAAATCAGGAAAACTAGCCCTAGGAGCATAGCCTAGCGTGGGCTTCTTGGCGCTAGGCTATGCGCCTGGCATCATCAGGCGAATTTATGCATTTATTCCGCGCGCATAGCCTAGCCTCGCGCTTACAGCGCTAGGCTATGCGCCCCAGATGGATTTCTAGCCTAAAACCCTAATTTCAAGCCCTCTATAAATGGATCGCATTCCAGCCGTTTTAAGAACCTTTTTCTGCGACTTTGGAACCCTAATCGAGCTAGGAGGCTGCTGGAGCTTAACCATGGAAGGAAGAGCTTGATTAGGGTTTGTAGAAGGGAAGAAGGAGCTTGTCTTTGAGTATTTTCCTTTTCTTTACATGTTCTTAGTTTAAAGCTTTGATCTTTGATGTTTTTAGACTTTATTCAGACTTGTTTAGCTACTGTTAGCATGATTTGTGGCTAGATCTATGGTTGTATCTAGGTTTGGGATGATAAAGTTGTGAACTTTGATGATTTTGTGACACCCCAATTCTCATAACAAAACGTTTAACATAATTGCGGAATTTACAAAATTTAGGTCCCAGATTCACGGGTTTTAAAACCCTTACAATTCAACTAAAATCATTTAACAATTTAACATGACTAACTAGACTTGTTCATCACTTACAAAACATGTTAAATACGTTAAAAGTGTAGTTTTAAACTTTACAATCCATTTACTTAATCTTTACAAAAGTGTGGTTCGATCCTTTTAACCGTCTGATCGTTCTGAGTCGTAGCCGAGCCTACCTTTGACCTGAAACAACCACAAACAATCAAGTGTTAGTCCAAAAGGACTAAGTGAGTTAACCCCTTAACCTCCCCGTGCTTAACCGAATTAAACGGAAGCAAAATCAAAAAAATCCATTTTGGGCGTATGGTACGCCCAACCCGGCGTATGGTACGCCCACCGTACCAAACGCCCAAATTTCAGCGTTGGCAGAAACTTCTGGGCGTAGTGTAAAGTGCCCGCCGTATGATACGCCCAATCTAGGCGTATGGTACGCCCACTGCAGGTCTGCAGCTACAATTTTCGCGTTTTCACTTCCAGATTCGATCCGGATCATTCCCGGACATTCTTTTACACAAAAATCAACTCCATGACACTATTTAATCAAATTTTTAAGTCCCCAAACCTATCTTGGTGACCCTCAACTTATAATTTTACATAATCACCTAATGGTTTGTTTTTCCCAAACCACTTTAACTTTAATTCTTTTTCCTTCGCACGAATGCGAATCATCCCCATGACCCTCATTAGTCATTATACCCCAACTTTCACACGTATGTGAATCATCACCCTTGCCATACAAGTATGGACTTATACCCTCTTCCACACGAATGTGGATCATCACTCGAATGCCACCAAAGTGTGGTCTTACATCATATTCCACACGAATGTGGATCACCAAACATGAAACATGTCAATTATTTCCTATCATACATTGACATCAATTTAATTCATGCACCCATCACATAATAAGCAACAACTACTACAAACACCACATTATGGAATCCAACAATTCAAACATTAACCAACATGGATAAGTCTTATGGTTGCTTATTCATGGATAGGTTTACTCACCTTGGTCCTTAGTTCCACTTGGTTCAACTTTCTCTTTACCAGGTCTTTGGTTGGTACTCCCACCTCCTAGATCATATTATCACACATACACATTCAATCTAGGAACAATTCACACAAAACAAACTTCCAACCCTTTGACCCATTATCATCATATTTGACTTTACTATAGTCAAACTCTCATAATTCATTGATTTACATTTCAATTGCTTTCAACATATGAAATTAGACTAAACACCACTAACAAATCATCTATTTGAGTTTATGAACCATTTCCCCCAAATTCACCAATAATCACAATTCATTCTTGCATTTAAGTTGTTTGAGGCATTTCCTCAAACACCTTATGTGCAGAGTTTTATGACACCATAACCTCAACATTTTAAAAAGCCAACATTCCCATTCATTTCATTTCAAACATACAAAGTGTCAAACTCCTCATTTTATGTATCTTTGATCAAAATTTCTGCACATATGTAATAGACACAACACCCATTCCCCAAATTCATCATTTACTCCATAACTTCATGGAATTCTTGAAACCCATGAAATCCCCAAAAATCCAACTCTAGGTTTTTCAATCTATTTTACATACAAGAGGATTAATTAGTTGTTTTCTAACATTACTAACATCATCTCATGTTTTAGATTACACACACAACCCAAATTTTGAGTTTCACCATCATCTAACCACACCCACATGGAAACCCACGAAAATTCCATTACCACATATGAAATCACATACCTTAAGTTGAGAAATTACAAGAGGAACACCAATCTACACTTGCATTTATGATCAGAAAGAGTTTAGTAGGTGGATTTTGGTCCAAAATCACAAAACCCTTCTTTTTCTCCTCTTGAACGTCGACCTCCCCTCCTCCCAAGCCAAAAATCTGATTTTGACTTATTTGACCAAGATTTCCCCATATAACCCCCTTTTAATTCACTTTCATCATTTGACACTTTAGCCCCCTCAACTTTCAATTTCACATGTACTAAGACTTACTTAGTAATTAATCAATTAATCTACTAATTAACACATAACAACACCAATTAACTTAAATTTAAATCACATATCGATTATTTTAATATTAAGTTAAATCGGGTCATTACAAATTCTACCCTCCTTAACGGGGTTTCGTCCCCGAAACTAGTTTACATATCAAACAGAAAGGGATAGAATTTCTTCATTTCATCTTCCGACTCCCACGTTGTGTCGGATCCTCGTCTATTCTTCCATTGCACCTTGACTTGGTTCAATGACTTGTTTCTAAGCCGTTTTATCTTTCGGTCTAATATTGCCACCGGTTTCTCCACATAATTCAATTTGTCAACAACTTCCACATCTTCCAAAGGCACATAAGCCGACTCATCTGCCAAACACTTTCTCAAATGAGACACATGAAAGGTGTTATGAATGCCACTTAGCTCGTCTGGTAGTTCTAGACGATAAGCAACTTCACTAACCCGAGCAATGATCCTAAAAGGACCAATGAAGCGTGGACTTAGCTTCCCGCGCTTACGAAATCGAATTACTCCCTTCCACGGAGAGACTTTCAACAACACATAGTCCCCCACCTGGAATTCAATTGGTCTTCTCCGTTTATCCGCATACGATTTCTGTCGGTCTTGAGCCGCTTTCAAATGAGCTCGTATTTGATCAATCTTTGCATTAGTCACCTTAATCACTTCTTTTTCTGCAATCTCTCGTTGACCGTTTTCATCCCAACAAACGGGAGTACGACATTTCCTCCCATAAAGCATTTCATATGGTGGCATTCCAAGACTAGAATGATAACTATTATTGTATGAGAATTCTGCCAACGGCAAATAGTCATCCCAACTTCCCCCAAAATCAATAATGCACGCACGTAGCATATCCTCCAAAGTTTGAATGGTCCTTTCACTCTGACCATCCGTTTGAGGATGATACGCCGTGCTCAGCAAGAGTTTGGTGCCTAACTCATCCTGAAATTTCCTCCAAAAGTGTGAGGTAAACCGAGTGTCTCTATCCGATACAATAGATACCGGTACCCCATGTCGTGACACCACTTCCTTTATATATACCTCTGCCATTTTCTCCGACGAATAAGTCTCACGTATCGGAATAAAATGAGCACTTTTCGTCAACCTGTCAACAATGACCCAAATCGTATCATGTCCCTTTTTGATCTTAGGGAGTTTAGTGATTAGATCCATTGTGACATGCTCCCACTTCCATAAAGGAATCTCCAACGGTTGTAACTTGCCATACGGTTTCTGGTGCTCAGCTTTTACCTGCATGCAAGTCAAACATTTCTCCACATACTTCACAATATCTCTTTTCATTCCCGGCCACCAATAATTTCTCCGGAAATCACGATACATCTTGGTGGCACCCGGATGAATAGAGTACTTAGACTTATGAGCTTCCTCCAACAAAATCGACTTGAAGGGACAAGTGGGAGGTATCCACACCCGACCCCACCTTGTCTTCAAGCCTTGCTCATCTTCATCCAAGTTGTGAATTTGCCCCTTTATTTGGTCTCTCTTCCAATTTTCTTCCTTGAGTGCCTCCACTTGTGCATTGAGTAGCAAGATGCCCTTGCTTCCCACATTTGTAGCAATTCACATTTGCTAAAAGAGCTTCAATTCTTGGTTGTATGAACAATCCAAGCCTTCCAAGATCACCAAATCACTCATTCTTCACGTTTTAGGGTTTTTCTCCCCCTTGCACCTCTCTTGAACGACACACACACTTACACCTATAAAATGTGTATTTTGACCAAGTCAAGACATAAATCCCCTCTTTAATTAAGTTTGGCTAATTGGCACAAATGGTCCCTCAACCTTTATATTTAGTTAACCAATTCGACCAACTTAATCAAGTTAGTTACTAGTTAAGTCTAACACCTTAATTGTTGTTAAAACACCCATCAGTTAAAATATAATGATAATTATCCACCAATTATATTATATTTTAATATTTTCCCAAAATGGGTCGTTACAATGACGAATAGTTAACCATTCTGTTTCGGGAAGTCCTAAAGCAACAGCCAGAGATCGAAAGCCACAGTTTACATCTGGAATAACGTCTTGTATTCTTGATATGTATGGGTGGAAGATGTCAGGAATGTGATCCTTAAACCGGTTAAAATTGTAAAGTTTGTTATCAGTTAAATGTACCGGGATGTCAAATGCTGGTTGCGATAACCCAACAGTTGGTTGCGAAAACCCGGCTTGTGGTTGAGAAAACCCGGAAAAATCGTGCATTCTTGTCGTTGAAGAATACGAATTAGCACGCTGCAATTGACTATCGTGAGTGACCGTTGAATCATCCTGCTTGTTTTTCTTTGGCTTTGTGAATGAACTATGTCGGGCAGGCTCTTGTTTTTTTTGTTGTGTCTTTAAACTTGGTCGCCCACGATTGTTAGTTTGCACGACGGGTTATTTTTTCATTGATTTAAATGGAAAAACCGCACTAAAAACCTTTGACATCATACTCTTTTTCACTGGATTTGGTTGAAGCTTTATATGTTGTATGACCCGATCCATTTGCGCATCAATATCAACACCTTCGTCCTCTTTAACTAACGACGGGTTTAAATCAAGCTTACGCCAAAACAAGTCTATCTCATCCATTGTAACTTTAGCATCTGTTTTAAAAGAATAAAAATAATAATTATGATTATACATAAATAATAGGTAAATATATAATTAAATTTAATGAATTCATACTATTCAATAGACGACAAGCACATGGCAATCCACAACTCGTGAAGAGATGGCAACCGCAAGATGAATTTGATGCTATCAACATCTGAATTTTTGCCTTTTCACCAACCAACAGATCTAAAGCTACATGAGATACATTCCCTTTTAACAATTCAAATTGATCATCGTTGTGATGTGCCATACGAAATATTTTGCTTCTTTCAAAGCTTTCATTTATAGCTTCTGCTTGCGATTTCACAATTTGAATGACATGCCCAACAATGTTGTCTAACGTATTGTTGGTTGCATGGAGACTTTTCTTTAATAGAGAATGTTGACTTTCAACTCTGTTGGTGGTTCATTGACCAAAATTCCGGTTTTTATCTATCCACGCAGACACAAACATTTCCTTGTACCTTTGCAACCATGTTACTTGCAAATATCCGATAACCCCTAAAAAACAAACACATATTAATACGTTTCATACAACTCAAAAACAATTAAAAATGAGAAATAGAACATTACTCTGATGAGATGTCTATAGCCATTCATGTAGTCGGCTGTAATTATACTCGTAGATATCGGGAGTTGCAGATTCTATCACAACCGATCACATATATCCAAACTTTTGCCAGTCTGATTGCGAAAAACTAGGCCTGCAGTGTTTGGATATGTTTTCAAAAATGTGCCACTTGCATAGTAATTGGGCAGCACTAGGAAATATTCTTCTGCATGCGTTTACAAGAGCCAATTCTCTATCGGTTACAATAACGCGTGGTTCCATACACTGTTGAAGTGTATCTTTTAGGTTTTGTAACACCCAGACAAAATTCTCTTCACGTTCCTTACTTATAAACGCATGTGCAACACTAAACGTCTTGTGTGTTGATGTGACACCAACTATTTGAACAAATGGCATGTTGTATTTGTTCGTTTTATAAGTTGTGTCAATTAACAAGACATGAGGAAATGCGCGCCAAATATTATAAGATGTCTGGTGGATAAAAAAAATATGTTCCACGACATCTGTCGACGCATCGTCTTGCGTTTGGTAAATAAAATTATTTCTTTGCAATGTACTAAAAAGGACCTGAATTGGAGTTTCCCCCATGTTTTGTCCAACACGTAACTTCCGTCGCGCATTGTAAATATTTCTAAGGTTGGAAACATTATCGGGGTTTTGGTCTTTTACAGCTGCAAGTATATCACGGGGCAACATGTTTTGGTTTGACAGTTGCTCAACTAGACGGGTTTCATTTTCATTTAATCTCATCGCATATGGATGACCGCTTAGTTGTTCAGCCCCTAGGTGGTTGTGTTCATTATTGACCACACGCAACTTCCAACCACCACAACTTCTCTCGTATTTACCAATTAGCTCAAATTCACACCCAGTCTTCTTCGAACCAGTACGTCTAGCTTTTGGTTCACCCTGATACACGCCACCGCGATCGCATTTAAGCCACACCTTTATAACTACACCAATTGCATTAGTTTTGCTTCGTCGTCTAACTTGCACATAACCATTTTCACGCCCTCTACCAATTGCCCAGTCAACCAGTTCATCAACACCGGCAAACACCTGAAAAGAACAAATGTATAAGATTTTATAAACTAACTGTTAAACGAATAAGTTTATTACCTGATCAGTTTCATAGACACACATATATTCATCACCGAAATTGTTGCCTCCCATCGACATTGTTAAACCTTTACGATTTTGAAATTGTTAAACCTTTGCGTATTCCATTAAAATGTATTCCATCAAGATATATATCAATCGATTTCAATTTACGCACACATCTATTACGTTAATTCAAATAATTTGGGTAGTTCAAATTATTGGTGTCCAATACGACCCGTATAGCCCTTTACGGGCCGTATGTACTGCGTGTCAGCCGGCGTCAGCCCTATGATTTGACGTGTCAGCTTTTGTCAGAATATTCTTTTTCAATACGACCCGTAAAGGGCTTTACGGGCCGTATTGCTGGTGTTCGTTGATCCACTCGGGTGTCTCCCTAACAGCCCCTTTGCTAAATTGAACACATCTTGGTTAAATTCAGGCAATTTTTAATGTTTTCTTTTTTAATTTTCTTCCCTCTTCCTTTTATTTGTTTTTCATGTTCTTTATTTTTTGCTTGTAATTTTCTACGAGTGATGTGTAAGATATGTTTTCTAGTTTTTTTAACAAGATTTTTTATATTTTTATTATTTTTTTAGGTTAATCTTCCCCTAGTTTTGTAATATTTTATTCTTTAGTTGTACATTCTTTTATGTTGGTCAGTTACCATATTAACCTCAAACAATTGAAAAGTAAGAGGTTAAGATTCAAACTTTAACAAATAGTTTAGTTTAGCGTAAAGATATATTAAACAAAACAAAATACAATGTTAAAGTCTAAAAGCAAAATAACATTATTTATTAAAGCATTAAATAAGCATAGTGGATTGTTTTATTTTGATCAACAATCCAACTGCACCACCAAACAACGGTTATCTAGACCAACAATCCAGCTCCCCCACCCAGCCCCAATTACCGAGCTGGCCACTAGTCCAAAGAAAAACCCGACTTAAGCACCTAGTTCAGACGACGGAGCCCCTAGTCGCCAATTCCCGAGGAAAACCCGACACAAGCACCAGTCCAATGATATGACGGTGAAAGACCTGTAAAACTGGGTGTGATCAAGAATCGAACCCAGAACCGAGTCTCCTACCACTTCCCTAAAACTGAACTTACGTTGAGACTTTATAGGCGGCACAAAATATATAGACTGGGTTTGATTCGATAGCACTATAGCAGGTTAGAAGTGGCTTTAACAAGGGATTTAAAAAAAAAAAACTGACGAACAAAAATTGGTCCAACGAAACCCCTTAGGAAGCATCATGTAATTACTGGACTTAATAAGGGTATAACGGGAAGAAATATATTTTTTTTTGCCCTGCAAACTCAACCAACCCACTCTCTTCTCCTGGTCTTAATTTCAGTTTAAAACCCCTGAATCATTCTTCTTCATACTTCCTTTCTTTCCTTCCTTCAAAACCTTCCATTTCGATCTGATTTCAGTTTTTTCGTTTTCTGCAAAATCACTCCAATTTTGATTCAATCCCACTTCAATTTTCAACGAATCTTTCAAACTTTCGGTTGATTGATAGTTTATACAATCTGTTTCATCAGTTGTTTTGTTTCTGTTTTACGTTGATACACTGTTTTCCGGATGATCTTCTGATTCATTTCACTTTTGTGTATGAAATGAACGCAGCTTCTGATCGATCCGAGCTAGATTGTTAGGGGATAGATAAAAAGCCTGTGGAAAAATGGCTTCTACAGCACCAGCAAAATCTCAGCCGCTTCATGACTTCTCGCTACCGCATCTCATATGGAAGAACCACCGCACCAGCCGCCACAGACTCGTCGGAGAAAAGCTATCGTCATCGAATTCTCATCGATCTCCGTCTACTCTGCGTCAATGCTCTCCGTCGAATGCTACACGGCGACCGCCACCTCTGCACAAGCAATCTCCGATGCATGGTTCGGAGTCGGAATCCGATCGTGCAATCGCCGTTGAACCGATCGGAAAACCTAGCAGAAGAATAATTTCTGAAAAATCGTCAAAAACAATTGAGGATAGTAAACGAAACGTATCGAACAAGATCCGGATTCGGTTGCAGAACAACGGCAACGTAAAGCATGACGAGGCCGTGATTAAGGAAAATCACTCGTCCACACCGGTAAACCACGACGCCGTTCCGTCTTCAGCGGCCGAAGAAGAAGAATTGTTACCGAAGACCTGGAATCTGAGACCTAGAAGACATCCATTGAACCACAAGCAGTTGAACGGAGGTTTATCGCCATTGCCGGAGAATCGAAACACCAATGGAAGTAATAATCATAATAAAGAAGCATCAGTGATGAAAAATATCGATCATATCATTCCGTCGACGTCAAAGAAGCAGAAGTTCTCGATTGCCCTTTCGCGTCACGAGATTGAAGAAGATATATTTTCATTGACCGGATTAAAACCTTCTCGCCGGCCAAAAAAGCGACCACGATCTGTTCAGAAACAGCTTGATGTAAGTCTTCTCAATTTCATCAGATACCAGTATCTTTACACGATTGAGTTTCAAGTTTCAACAGATGAAATCATAAATCGTCATAGATTCAATCGTACTAATTATTCTTCTTTATCCGGAATCTCATGATATCTTCGATTCATTCTCCGATCGTTGATTTCCCCGTTCATTTTGCTATAAAAGATTGTGAATTCTTTCCCAAACTTAGAACAGGGGAAAAGATTAATAGTTTTTTTTTTTCTTTTTTTTTGAATTAATCAAGATATACGCTTAATTCTTTACATTTTTTCTGCTTGTTCTTTGTTTGTATCTCTTTAACAACCTCTGAAATTTGTGCAGACGCTGTTTCCTGGTTTATGGTTGGGTTCCATAACATCTGATTCATACAAAGTAAATGAACCGTCATTAAAGGTTGGTGTGCATATGTTAATCTGTGGATCATATTTTGGGTGCTTTGAATATTATGTGTATATTAAAACTTAAATTTGTTGGTGTGTGCAGGGTTAGAGTTAGATCAGGGTTAAAGTTCAAAGATTTATGCATCTCGGATACCTTTGTTTAACTTTTTTCTAAGGTATTAAAGAATCCTTCAAGATGAGAATGAGAATCACTCGTCTTTTTGTTACATGGTTTATTTATATATCTTTTGACGATGAAGCATAATAATGATGTAATGTGAGTTGAGGGTAAATAAAAGTTTATGTTAGTTACTTGACTACTTGTTAAATAAATAAGATGATTCCTAAGCTGGTAGGAGTTTTTAAATAAATATGATCATGTTATGTGGTTTTTGTAGTTTTTAAGTAAACCGATCTAGTCCTAATCTAATGATAACCATTTTAACCCGTTTTATATTATGATGCTGTTTATTTCAACCTAAAATACAATAATTGTTATGTTTCTGAGTCATATAAACCAAATAAAAGAAAAGTTAATAAATTAAAGAGTGAAACTAAAGGAATGGAAATAAATAGTTAATTTTATTTCGCATTTTAAAGTATGATAAAAGTGAGAAGAAAGTACGTATATTCTTTTATGTTATGAGTTGAGAAAGAAGAAAAGTACAGATTAACCGTTATACTTTAATTAGTTTGGTAAAATAGTTTATGGTAAAACTTAATATTTGTGAGAAGAGAGTGTAGGTGTATGAGAAAATATAAAATGAAAACAAACTTTTGGAATAAAAACTGATGGAATATTTGAGTAAAATAATTTATTAACAACCCATCTCAAGAGGTTAATTTTCCCTCATGATCACAAACTCACCACCATCCATTTGTATGCTTTGGGTAGAAGTAGAACCAACACATTTATCTTAATGTTTAGAACTCCTACCCGTTCTTTTCTCCTTTCATATCATCTCGGGTCCACTTTATCAACAATAGTCAATAACACTGTCTTTTGCAAGATTTTCGTAAAACGTCAATTAACCCGTTGAACCAAGAGAACTTCGCACGTATATGGTGGCGTAGCTCATCCCACTTTACTCCTGTTATGCTCATATGGAAACAAGCAAAGGCATAAACGTACCCATCGAACAAGTGAACACGTACCCTGTTGATGTTGGTTCATTTAACAATAAAATTGTTTATAAATGCAAATGAACATATACTGTTTAAAAAAATAGGATATACCGAGTATTTGTTTGACTTATATCTCGCTTTGTAGCAGGGTTGGGTAGGGGGTAAATTGTTTCAGGATTTGTTGTACGCAACTTTACCCTATATATTTATGCAAGAAGTTGTTTCTCACGTTTTAAACCTTTGACCTTAGTTACAAATATTAAAATTAATCACTTTAAATAAATATAAAATTATACATTTGATATAATATCATACACATGATTATCCAAATATAAAATACAAGTAATTACTCAAATATGATGTCTCAAGGATGTCAGCTTCAAATTAATAAATCCTCAAAATAACTATGGTTTTAGTTTAAATGCTAAGGTAATAAACCAAATATTTAAAATTTAATAAATAAAACGCCTTTAATAAAATAACAAAAACAAGTAAACATAAACGAACATTGACCAACACACGTAATTTTTTTTTTTTATGTTTTTATGTTTTTTCATTTAATTAAAATAACAAAATGAAAAGGGGTAAAATAAATTAAAGCTATTTGTCCACTAATTTAAATAACTTCGGATTGTGTCAATTTCTATTCTTTAAAACAAAGAGAATAAATATTCATTCTTGGATAAAAAGAAACATAAAATGTGACTACTGTTTCGTCTTGACCTTAAATAATTAGCTAGGGCTTGCATCATCAAGCTTTGCCGCTGTCAACAGATTCACATATTTGTCTAATTTTGGCACCTCTTATGAACTTCTATTGTATTTTTTAGTTTAGCTTTATGCGTCGATGTTGATGTTCATATTCCATGAGATATCTTAATTAATGATACAACCAAGGAGTTATGACGTCAACATTTGTTTAATGCGTTTTTTTATTATTAATATAATAACATATATAATTGTTAACATATCAATATTTTATACAAGTTTTTGAAGGTAATTATAGTTTCTATCTTAAACATTAATATATAATTGGCTCGAGTCTTTTGTTTAATTATACAGATTATGGTAATGGTAAAACTTGATAGCCCTTAAGAGTATTAATCTTTATGATTATCTTAGGAGATCTATTGAAAAAACATTTAATGAAAAGTAGGTTTTTCATAATATTTCTTTTGTTTAAATGTCAACTGATGTATGACTGAGGATACTATATTTGTTGTTGTTTGATTAATCTAGCATATAAAAATGTTTACATATTTCATTGCTTTTTAATTTCAGGCTTATTCGTTTGTTAAATTTTAATATTAGAATTCAAACAAACACAAACATAGGACTTGCAATTGCTCTTTCATCAAAGCATAAAAATTAACTAATCTTGAAAACAAATAAAAGACGTACAACTAGCATCAGTATACAAAGATAAACACTAATATTATTATTATTTTTTTAATTTTTGTGGATTTCATTGAAGTCCAAACTTAATTTATAGCATATTTCCCTTAATATTTGTAATTTTAGTTTAACATTCAGGATATATGTAATTTAGATTTTTAATAAGATGTATGATAATATCCCTTAATTTAAATATCTACGAGTTAATCGACCTTATTTTTTACTTTATGTTGAACTTCTAAAACAGATTAACAATACCCAATTATGTTGATTTTGATGCTCACATATCATGGTAGATTTGATGATTTCAATTCGGTTTAAAGTTTAAAACCAATTTGGGTTTAGTGTTTTTGCATTAAGTTTTTATGTTTATGTTTGATTCTTCCTAGCTAAATTTTGACACAAACTTTTTTTAAATCATATTGAGGTTATTTTTTTATAATTTCTTTTTTATCTTTAAAATCATATTGAGGTTATTTTTTTATAATTTCTTTTTTATCTAGCATGTAAACTAGTTGTTCAAAGTTAACAAGCAAGCCCAAAGCCGAATAGAAACATTACTTCCTTACAGTCTTACGGTATATGACTAAAAAACATGACGAGTATTCGGGTACAACTTACATAAAGCATAATAATGTCCTGTTTCTTTTTAAAAATCAAATAAACGTAATTTATTAGTTTGGATGTGTAATCAAGTTATATTTCCATTTCAATCAAATCCCCAAAATGAAATCTGATCGGTTTTTATAAACCATGAGTAGCATGGTTTCAAAATCCATAACCAACTTGCATTTTTTTTATTTTAAAGGTTTCAGAAAGAAACCCGTTTGTGGCATCGTAAACCTGCCGGCTTAGATTTTGAAACATTAAAATTCCCTCATAAGTTAATTAAAACAATATCAATTTAGACTGTTTGCTACAAGACACCATGAACACATTGAACATACCGAAACCTCGAAATATACAAATCCCAGCCAAAGCATTGACGTCACGACTGGCTCCTTGGCTGTGCTACAAATCTCCCCACACTCCCTTCATTTCCAAAATTTTGAAACTTTAAAAAAAAAAACAAGAACTGACAATGAAGAGCCCCCACGTCTCCCCAGAACCACTCCCGTTTCTCGCAGATTCAGTGTCGAACCCAGCCGAAAAGTCTGCATCACGTTCCGCTGGCTCCCTAAAAACCGGTTGGACTGGTAGACATTTCATGTCCAAGAAGAAAACATCCACATTGACTAAAGAAAATCTTGATGTATTCAGCAATAGTCATGTGGAAGACAAGAAGTACCCAATCAGTCCTTACTACAAAGGGCTCCTCTTTACCGAAAAAGCTCAGGGTACAAGTTCAGAAGCAGAGGATGCAACTTCTGTAGCACATGACTTCCAGAACTTGACCTCCCCAAGTCCTTACTACAAAGGACTATTGAACCAAGCCACTAGCCCAGATCGTGAGAGCATAGCCACAACGGTTATAAGTTCCAGCTCAAGAACGAGTTTTTCGGTGAAGATGCAAGAATGGAGTGTAGGGTGTTTCCTGTTTAGGGCCAAAGATGAGAAACCACCAACAATGGTTAAGGTTTACTCTACCGAAAATTCAAATCAGGAGTCCTTGGGGGAGAGAGGATCAGAGCCAGCATCACCACGGCGCTCACCAACTTTGCAGCCACCACCATCATCGTCACCATCACTGTCGACGCCATTATCACCATCGCACAACAAAAGGGTGGACGTAGATGAGGAAGATACCGTTGAACCAACAAATGAAATGAAGTATATGTGGGCTGATAGATATCGACCTGTTACACTTAAGGATTTCATCTGCAACAAAGACAAAGCAATGGAACTGCAGAAGATGGTAAGATTTGCAAGCAATTAATATCTTAAGAAAAGAATGTAAATAAATAAAAAAAATTATTTCATGTCCGTAAGCGATTTGATTGTGTAGGTAAAAGATGATGAATGCCGTCACTTCATATTTGAAGGACAAGCTGGAGTAGGCAAGCGGACAATGATTTGGGCACTACTTCGTGAAGCATATGGACCCGACAAAGTTCAGGTAATACAGTTGCATCAAAAGCAAAGTAATATATCAACGGCTAAAATTTTGAGCAATAAATTAGATATATATTTGTATGAAAGTTCTGCTTTAAGATCAAGAACATTCTTGTCTATTCTTCGTTGCAAATTTGACAAAGTTAAGGTAATCATTACAGTTTCGTCAAAAACAAAGTAAGATAAGGGGCAAAATTTTGAGCAATTAATTTGATATATATTTAAGGCGAAGAACATTCTCGTCTATTCTTCATTGCAAATTTAAAAAAGTTAAGGTAATAAATACAGTTTCATCAAAAACAAAGTAAGACAAGGGGCAAAATTTTGCGCAATTAATTTGAAACATATTTAAGACGAAGAACATTCTCGTCTATTCTTCGTTGAAATTTTTATCTAGACAAAATGATGAGTACAACAGTAAAACTAATTATTCATATCAAATCAAGAACTTACAGATGACATGGTCTCCACATGCAGGCAAGAGATCAGTGCAAGACATTTAACTTGAAGGTATATATATCTTTGTTATTGCCATTACTGCTTATCCTCTGGTAAGATTGGCTACTCTGCATATACATATAGAATCAAGAGATCTATGAAAATGATTATTGATAGGCAAAAGGGAAAGAATGTGATTATGATGATTGTATATATAGTTGAGAATTTGTTAACTTTATTGTAAAATTAACAAAATATTGGCCTCGAAAGTTGCTCCATGTATATTGGAGGAAGGTTCAAAGATTCTAAAAAGAATATAGTATATTAATAATAATCCAATAATAGAATATTCCCTTTTACCTAATTTCATTTTGTTTTTACTAGACATATAACTCCTACCGAGCCTTGAGAAGCTTTGGCATCATTGTATCATTTACCTTCCTATTTCTTGATATTAGCTCATTAATGCTATATGAAAAAAAATAAAAAAGACTAAATAAACATAAACCTACTCCCTAATTTTATATCATTTGTCCATCACAAGACTTGAATCCTTAACATCTACCCACTACTAGAATGAAATGGTGCTAACTTTCTGCAACAATAATGAAATAACAACATTGGTGCAGAATCCTTTACTATCATGAATTATGTTTCCATAATGAGCTAATAGTTACTAATGACCCATAACAAAGACACATTTTTATTATGGGATTTTGTTGATATTTTTCTCAAAATAGTTGCAAGTTTTGTTTATTACTCCCTTTTGCTAATGAATCTTTACCAACACTTACTAATATATATGTAAATTTTTTACACTTGTAATGACTATATTTGACTTTTTAATAGCGTAGCAGAGTTTTACAAGTTAATATAAAGTCATTTTGATGGTTTTCTGAATTTTTAAGGTTTTTCTTTTCAGGGTTTATTCAGATATGAAATTTTTAGAAGCCCGACCTGAATAAGAAATATGCTTATATGATCTGAATCCATCTGAAAAAACTGAATAGTCATAATTTTTAGATATGAATAAACTGAACAAACCGAATAATGCAATCTGAATAAGTTATTCATAAACTTATTCAGATCAAGTTACAATTCGGTTATCCCACCCAATCTGTACAAGTTATTCGTAAAACTTATTCGAATCAAGTAACAATTTATTATATCACTAACTTATAGAGTATTCATCACCCATTGATATGAAAAATAAATCGCACTGTTTTTAAATTGTAATTTAAGTTTATGCTTGTCTATTCGGAATTAGGGACAAGTTTAATAAATTCCTACATAGGTCCATGAATTTTAAAAATAAACATGACATGTATAGACGCAATATATGTGACAAGTATACCCAAGAACGAGTATTGGGCTGAGTATGAAATTAGTTTTAAATTATTTCGCAGGAATGGATTAGGTGACTGACCTTATTACCCAAAACCGCATACCCAAATTTATGCCAGAATCATATATTCATAAATTTTGAATTTTGATTGTTACAGTTCCTTAACCCATAACTATCAATGCTTTCATTTTAGCAGATAGATAAAGAGAAAAAAATATTTTTTCTTAAGGGATGTCTATTTGATTATAGTATTTATATGTTTTATGTTGTCAAGTATATGCATAAAACTATATAAAATTTATAATGATAATATTTATTCACAATATCACTTATATGTAGGTATCATATTTTAAGTTCTGATAATTGATTACAAATAAAAATTATAAAATAATTATAATGGTAAAAAATGTACTTTAAAATCTAAACGGTTATTTTTTTAACAAATTAACGGGTATACCCGACCATTACCCCATGGCTATTGGGCCTAGTATGAGAGAAGATTTTACAACCAAGTATGTGACTGGGATAACCAATATCTGACCCAAACCCGGCCCATTGCCATCCTATAAGGTTGTGACTAATAATGTTACATTATATGGTACACAAAAAGCTTTTTATGAGATATTTGCAACTTAATATGTCAGTCACAAAAAGATTTGTGTGACAATTGTTAAGACAAAATTTACTTTGCAATATAAATTAATGAGAAAAACACCATCTTCATCTCAGTCACCTTACAACCAACAAATTTTGTCATCATCCTGTTAGCGACGAAGAATGCCCCTCACAAACGACCCATCGCAAGGCCCATTATTCTAGTATATTTCTATGTTGTAACCTTATTTCCACATACATACACACATATTGGGACATTGCCTATTGAGGAAAAATAGGGCGCTTGTTTGACTATATCAGTTTATAAGAATTTTTAGTGTTTGCAACAATGGTTAGAGTTCATTTATTTCAATGTAGCTATTCTAGGTTCATTTAAACTTTCATGTTCACCTATACATATATTAAGCTACTTCTTGCTAATTAAAATTAGTTATATTGTTTTCAAAACACAATTTAGGGGGAAGAAGTAAGCAGTATCATGGTAAACGTGAAGGAATCATCTCAACATGTAGAAGTTAACCTGTCTGAGCTAAAAGGATTCGAGAAGCATGTCATTGTTGAACTTATTAAAGAGGCGAATATGCTAACAAACAAAGAACGATGCAGCAAAGAAAATTGTAGAGGTATGCCATTAACCTCAATCTTAAAGAATTAGAACTAAATAAACCAAAATAATGCATTTAAGAAAGGGATATTACCTGGTCAATTCATCAAGTGCAGCCATCATCCTCCATGAAGCAGACAAGCTATCAAC
Source organism: Mikania micrantha (assembly GCA_009363875.1). Lineage (NCBI taxonomy): Eukaryota > Viridiplantae > Streptophyta > Magnoliopsida > Asterales > Asteraceae > Mikania > Mikania micrantha. The sequence goes on from CM018696.1 coordinate 92,424,156, forward strand.
AGATGCACTACTTTATATTAGATGGGTTATAGAGCGGTATAGAGGATGTCATAAAGTCTTCTTTTGTTGCCAAGATGCTTCAAAGTTACAACACCTAATAAACACCTGTAAATTGATCCAATTCCTTCCGCCTTCTAATAAAGAGGTGTGATTGTTGATGCTTTCATTTAAACTGTGTACAACTCATAATCGAATGAACCTACATCATCCAGTTCGTTGTTAGTTGTTTCCAGATAGTTGAAGTCCTGAAACTCATTGCAAGGAAAGAGAAAATCGAATTGCCAGAACAATTAGCTGAAAGAATAGCTATCAACTCCAAGAACAATCTGCGGCAAGCCATTCGCTCCTTTGAAGCATGCTGGCATCATAAGTTCAGTTTTCCTCTGCTTATACAAAGACATAAACACATGTATATGCATGTGTGTGTGCGCGCTCGTGTGCGTACGCGCACACGTGCATATACATCACTACATAGCATTTAATATACAGATGCATGTGTGTATCTATTCTGGCCTTTATGACAATCAAGATTCTTTACTACTAACCTATCAAAGTTTCCGACTTGCTCAACTTCTTTGATTTTCATCATACCTGTGTTTCATGCTTTTTAATGATCTATCTGCAGTACACTTCTGGAAGAAGATCAACCCATCTTGACTGGCTGGGAAGATGATATTGCAGATATTGCCAAAAGTGTAGTAGAACAGCAGAGCCCCAAACAGTATGCTATTAAATTCCAAATGTTTACAAAATATACATGTATAGAATCAGACATAAAAAGTCAGAGCGATCTTAAATAAATACTTGTATAAAACTTGAATCTTTTAAGAATGAAAACTATTTAAGCTGGTTAGTTAGACAGGGGCTGTTCCTAAGTAGGTTAACCTCTCTATACAATTCCCTAAAAATCAAAGGACTCACACCAAGACACTTCAAAACTGCCCCAAATTCATATCTAACATTTTTGGATCAATCATCTTGACAGGCTATATGATATTCGTCGTAAACTTCAAAATCTCATTGACCACAGTGTACCGCCTGAGTTTATATTTCAAGTAAGAAAGATTAAAGATGCATATACATGATTCTTCATCATGCATAAATTCTCTAATGCTCTCTATTTGCAGACTCTAGAAGTTGACCTAAAGAAGTATGTTGATGAGTCAATGCATAAGCAGATTGAAAAGACATATAAAGAATATAGTGTAAGAATTCAATATGGTTTACTAAATATGGTTGGAATGGAAGCATGGCTTGCATGTATGACCATTTATGTGATCTGTTCAGGTTAAGGGCTCTGAAAGATATTCAAATGATGAAAGAAAAAAACTTATCCAACAATTTATGTATATCGAAGGTGAATCAGCAAGATCGCTATTATAGTATTATGTTATACAACAATTCATGAATCTGTGTTTTCAAACAAAACATTATGTGGCTTTGAACCTACCCACATTCTACCAATATTCTTCTTTTGCTTTTTTATAGGTAATTAACATTTGTGTTTGTGTGTGCTTTTTTCCAGAATTCATAGCGAAATTTATGAGCTGCTACAAAAACCATCTGGCTAAGAAGGCAGTCCTAGACATCACTGAATCTGAAATTCAACTACCACAAATACCTGATCCAACAGCAATAAACAAGTAATACACAACTCGCATGTTGTGATGCAATTCCAGCGAAACCTGCAACCCTAAACTACAGAATAAAATGGCAACTAGGAAGGCCACGTGATACTGTTCTGTGTGAGCAAAATCCTTGCATATCTGCAACTAAACAAGTAATGTCTGCCACAGAAAATAAACATTTTCATAAGTTTTCATTATCTTTTGCATGCAAGAAAATAAAAGAAATCCCCTCTTATGATGTGAATCTTATAAAGAGTGGGCATTTGACGTTCTGAATAACTTCATTTTGCTCTATATAACCATAAATTAGTTTAGAAGTCGTGGGAAATTTCTTTAGGTTTATCTGGTTTAGTTAACTTATAATCTATAAGTTTCAATTTTCATTTTCCTAGTTTCATCAATTGATATATAAAATCAAGATGCTGGACAATACCTTGGTTCATCTCTAAGAAACCAATTTATTAACTATGCACGTTGATTATATAACTTTAGAGATATGCATTCATATACATTTTATTAGTCACCAAATGTAACAAACAATTAGTTTAAATAGGTGCTTTATAAAAATAGCTACGCTATCTAAGACTAAGATTTATCACTATTGAACAAAATGAATTTTACTGCGAGCCAGAAGTGGCGTAAATATTGCAATGGGTAGAGCCCGCATCAATAAACAAACAAACATACCAAGTTAATCACACTACTTAGTAGGGTCTGGCGGGTGGAAAGAAGGCCAACCTTACCCCTCATCAATATTCAATATATATGTTTATCATATGATTCTATAATTGTTAATGACTAGTAATTATTAAAGCTGTAAAATAAAAAGTAATTAACACATGAACAACACATACAATTAGAGGTGACAAGATGGGTAGGTCAAGCAAGTTAGATTATACAACTTATTGTTGAAAGCAATATATATCTATTTAATAAGGGAGTTTGACCCGTGAAAACACTTTGACCTACTTCAAACAAAACAAACCCAAAATTAACAATCTTGTTACAGATTAAATCTTTAAAAGGTTGCATGGCTTTAAAATTAAAATATTCATCCAGTTCATTTGACCTGCTTCAAACAAAACATACCCAAAACTAACCCATTAGTAATTGAATGTGTCAAAAGCACATCACTCAAATCAATTAAACCAAAATGCAAATGGTAAAAAGTTAGTTTTGTATTAAAAGCAAGATTACTTTGTGTCCAGTCTCGTTCTATCAGGAGAGCTGGTTCTGCCTCATCTTAAATAAAAGCACAAATCCAACATAATTTAAATCATCACAACCATCCTAAAATATGCTTATCATCTCGCCTGTTCCAAAATTGCCCTTAAGGAGAAATATGTAAATTGTTTTTATATAGTTCATTAAGGGTAAAATAGGAAATACATAATTTATTTTTTAATGAAGTGGATAAATATATAATATATTTGGTTTAGAAAGGGGAAATATGTAATTTAGTTTTATGATTGGGTAAATATGTAATAAATGGTTTTAGCAAGGGGATATATGTAATTGACCCTAAAAAATACGCATGTGAACGTATGCATGGCTCTAGGTCTATTAAATATATGCTTTATCTCCAACAAATTAATGCAAAATAAAAATAAAATAAAATAAAAGCTTAAAAGATAACAAGCCAATTGGGCTAAAGATTGGACAAAAATTGATTAAATAATAGATGAAAAATTGACAGATAATATTACAGGCCCTAGCACAGTGTAGACTTGTATCAGAATAGTTACCAATCCAGCCAAGTATGTTTTACCCTAAATACTGAAATTATGCATCCAAACACACCTCTTGTTGTTGTTGGCCATAAAATGTAAAGCTTAAAAAAGGAAAGAAGAAATGAACATAAACCATGGAATGAAAAACAAACCTCTCTTGTCCCCAATAGAATATAAAAGCAAGAACTTGAACCAACAGCTACAGCTTTACCCCGAGAACAAGCATCCACTTCTCATCCGCCTTGACAACACCTTTTTGATACAAACTAAACTAGTTTTATACCCGTCCCAGTCCGGGTAACTCAATGTAGTTATTTAAAATATATATATATATATATATATTTTCATAATCTATATATAGCCAAAACCCAAAAGAGGTCAGAGATTAGCAATAGATTATTATTTACCATTTATATCGTATAACAAAAGCATAATACTAAATCTTTTTTAAACGTAGATGTTAACAGTTTCATTTGGGGTTGATTGCGTATGGTGCTAACAACAACACACACATACAATTGATAAATACTAACAAGAAGCGTTAAGGAAGCATCTATTCAAATGGTATTATATAAAAATGAAAGAAAAAAAGTTTTTCAAGTTAATTTATCATGTAAATTTTATATCTACAATTTTAAAAATATATCATACTTTAGAAAGAAAATACAATTGCCAAATCTTCCATATATCCAGAGGCTTCAACGGGCTGAGTATCATCCAAAAGTAGGACTGCCTTCCACAAGGTGAGTATGGAGCACATGCCCTTGGCATATTAACTTGAATAATGAGAAAGTTTAACATAAATGAAAAGAATGAAGCCTTCGTCTAAGTCAACCCAAAATCACTTGTCAAACCTGATTGCTAAGTTGTGAAACCTAATTGATAACCTTTCTTAAATTGCGTCTTAGACTCTTATTATGAGAGAGAATAGCAGAGGAAATCAGACAACTATGCAGTTACATAAGTGACAATTCCGAAATTAAAAACACAAATTAATTTGAATTTGCTTGATTACAAGTTTAAAGGAACGGTACCTTGTGAAGGTGGAAGTTTACTTCATCTATGACAACGGTAAGATCAATTGGCAGACTTACAAAACCTGGCACGAGATAAACAAATTTAATCAAGCTATAAAGAAAATTTAAAAAACAAAAAAGAAAGCTAGATAATCACTGGTTTGATCATAGAACTTCAAAGTTTTCCCTGTTGGCGCCATGGATGATCTGTCTTTTGCAATTTGAAATATAAAAAAGTTGTTGATAATAACCATGTCTCTATGTTTTATTCCAAACACCCATATTTAAAAACCATAGCCGGAAAGACATATATAAGCAAGATGTATGCACCATCCATGTGAAATTCCTGAACATATAAAACTTTTAATCTTGAACATTAAATCTTACCATCATTGCAACTCCACTCCTGGTCAAGCGTGCAAGTTACATATGCATTTTCGCTAGATATCACCCTATATCCATGCCGATGATTTCAAAATTGAAATTAATCACAGATGCATTTTTGTTAATATTTTATTTTATTTTACCTTATATATTTTCATGTGTCTAGTGTGACCACAAAAAGAATATTATAGCAATAACAATTTAAATCCTTGTGCATTACACTTTTAACCTGTGTGGAAATTTTTAACACATTCCCCTTTTTTTCTATATCTTTTAACTTTACCTACTTAACCGATTTGAGATAAAACACAACACAAATCAACCCATTAATAATAAAGGGGTAACAAATTCAATTTTCAAGAATATGTGCATTTGAGCTTGTTTTAGCCTTCTCTTCTACCGTACGTGAGAACATCTGTAATTCATCAAACATTGTTGGTAAAATATAATAAAGTTGCAAAATTTGGTAATAAGGCATTTTTTATATAGAATCAGTCATTTCCAATTTACGCCATGCATCTAAAACAAATTAGGTCATTTAACATCTTCGTTTTCTATGTTCTGTTTTAAAAAAGTGTGGAGAATGAAATTATGATTGTAGGCCCTAAAATTAATAATGCAGGAAAATGGTACAATCATAAGGTATATGGCTTCAGTCCTTGAGGTGCTGTAACTCATCATGTCTCAGTAGCTTTTATAATACTGGTTGCACAATTATTATGGTGTGAAAACTGTCAATAACAGGTTAGGTTGAACTCGTTTAAACACATTTATAATCATGTCATTAGCATGTAAACCTGTTTAAGACTTGAAATCAATTACCCCAAACCTGTTTAACTTCATGTTCTGGTCATATCGTTTTAGCAACTGGTGTCATAAATTGTGAGCTCTACAATTACTTAGTGGTTATCATCAACAATCATACACTGTGTTTTATGGCAAAGGGTGTTCAAAGATTTACAATATCATGAACCATCCAATAATGAAACAAAATAACAATAGCTCTGTCAGTTTCTATAACAATGACAGCAAACACGTCCCAAAATTATCAAAATTCCCAATATTGTCAACAATTTAATTATTTTCATCATGGCCAAATTGTATGAAAACGGGTACGTAGTTTGAGTATTTCTAATATTCGATACGAGAGGGGTAGGTTCATTTGGAATTCAGTACGTGGTAAAATATCCCTTTTGATCAACTCAAACCTTCAAGATGATATCTTTATTCTATAAAATAAACCCTCACTACTGCGTACCAACCTAAGTTGATGATTAATCCAACATGTCTAAGAAACCACCAACTGACCTACAACTGAAATCGTTCATGTGAACAAGTGAATTCGTACCTGGGGAATCTGAAATTGAAAACGTCAACGGAATCAAACGTCAACGGAATATCGGCTCTTCATCTACATTGTTGAAATCGCCTGAAAACGGCTCTTCATCTTCGCTGTAGAAATCAGCTCTTCACTTTTGAACGTCAATATCTCAATCGGGAACTGCAAATTTCTTCAATCAGGGAGAGGGTTTTAATTGACTTTTCACCCCTCATTTCGTCGTATAAAACACGCGTTATTTGTTTCACGAAATTTGAACCGTCGTCAAATTTTAATTACAGGTCATCTGAACCGTCGTCTAACAGAGCTATTTAGACCTTTATTGATTGTTATGTTACGTAGGTCATTCATATACACTTCCGTTAAAGTTTTTATTATTCTTTCATTTTATCTACCCACTCTACTAAAAGAGTATTTTTATAAGACACGTGTCACCTTCTAATGAAACCTTAAAATATTTTTCTCGCATCTCTCTTCTAAAAATATTAATATTTTTTATTAATTAAATTATACAAGTAAATATTAATAATTATAAATCTTCTTATTATAAAAATTTACTAATTCACTCAAATTAATTAAGTATAATAAAATTTTAATTATATCTTATATGAATGTATAATATTATAATTATTAAATACTTATTATTATTTGTTGTTTATAATTTTTAAATGTTTATATTTCTTATTTAATTAACAGTTGATAAATATAACATATAAATCTTTTTATAAACATTGTTTATAACATATTATTGTTGTTCAATCTGTGTAATACATGGGTTTTTAGGCTAATTTATATATATATATATATATATTAGTATGTTAAATATTTCACAATTGATATATTTTTATAAAATTTATTGGATAAGTCAAAAGGATTAAACTTATTAACTTAAAACATAAATTAACATCACATTGATTAAAAAGTCTTAAATAACAAAAAAGTTTCTTTTATTGCATGTCAGATTATATGATTTTGGATTATTTACATATATCCCTTTGTGATAATTTTTATTACATATTTTTTTAACCTTTAAAATTAATTACATGTTTTTTCTTATGAGGAGAAAATATGAAATTGACTAGTTTATTTTAAAAAAAAGAAATATGTAATTGACTTTTTACTTTGATATATATGTAACTAGGTTAGTACCCCGTGTATTACACGGGTTGATCATCAATAAAAAAAATTATATTGTTTTTTTAAACATTATTTTTTTCAATATGTGTTTCCTTAAACGTTTTGATTTAAAATATTGTATTTAAAAATTGTATATTTTATAATAAATTGGTTTTGTAAAATGTGTTTTTTAATATTAATACATTTTAAATGTATTAAAAAATATTTTTCTTAATTTAAAAAGCTGTATAGAAAGCTAATTTAATATTATGGGAAATCAAAGTTAGGATGCTCTAAAAATGCGTCATATGTCCAAAAAAACTTTGATTTATTAGTATAGGTAGATAAATGATATTATAAATGAGAAATATATATATGCCCTGGTCTTGGATTATTTACATAACTTCGTTGTCAAGGTTATAACTATGATACTCTAAAATCCTTTGGTGTTTCAAATTATGGTTATTTGTAACTTTAAAATAAAAACAACTTAAACTATCAACCACACCAACATTATAAGTTACCTAACATTCATTCCTTTGTACTTAGGATATTGAATATGAGGTTAATCATGGAACAATAATATAACACATAAATTGACAACCCCGGAGATAACTATATGTAAGGGGGTATGATTCATGGGTTAGTGTCAAGTTGTAGGCATCAAAACAAGGCGTACAACAATGAGGCGACGAGACAATGTAAGGATTAGACGATGCTAAAGCTAGAGCGATTTCGCAAGGCTCGAGTAAACAAACAATTCACTTTATTATTATAATCTTGCGCAATTTTTATTTGTTATATTAAAGCCATGCAAAAAATTGTTTACCTAATATCACTAGAGTTACAACTAACATTCCAGTCTTGCGTAATTTATAACTGAAATCAGCTTAACTTAACATGTGACCATTTGATGACATATGAGGTCACCGTTCTTTTTTGGTTATTAATGTTGATGTGTAATTTCGGTTCATAGCATGCATTTTTTATTAAAAAAACGACCATATTTAAATGTATTTAATCTTAACTAGAAACGTGACTCGCACGTTACGGTGGGGTGACACGTAATGTTGCGACATCGCGGTACGATTAAAGAAACATACCAAGTTGCAACTTGTGACACTTTAGGCAAATCTCACATCGGCCGTGGACAGGAGAGATCCTTGGTTCATATGTAATAACCCGCCTCTTATACCAACAACGCGTTTTGGGGCTTAATGGTAGTGGATGAGAGGAGAACTCCACAGTTAAGCGTGCTCAGGTGACAGCAATCCAGGATGGGTGACCCCCTGGGAAGTTTTCACCCGGGCGACCAAAAGCAAAGCCGTGAGCTATAATTTGGCAAAGCGGACAATATTGCTGGTAAAACGAGCCGGGGTGTTACACAACTCATCAGTTATAAAGAATGAAACATGAATAGAAAATATTTTTTGCCCTTTAGTGGTAGGAGCCTGCAAGGTTGATTAAAGAGTCATGCGCTCAAGGTTGGCTGCCACCAAATTCCTTTTTTTTGTTCTATTTTCCCCTTTTTTTGTTCTATTTTATTTATTTTGTTTGCTCCCTTTGATTCACCAACAAAAAACTTTCCGATGAAGCTTCCTAATTTACTTATCATCATTGATGGCTCCGTCATCCCCACAATACGTCCTGCCTCTGACAGCGTTGATTCTACCTTCATCACATTCAGTGACGGATCGGTCTGGACAGCTCACAAAGGTCATATCCCTGTCAAGCAAATAAGTTATTCCTTTAAAAGGCGTCGTTTACAGTGTGGCTTCATGTGTCCATTTCTATAACACCACAAGTGTCTTCGTGTCGGCTCCATCGAGTGGATCCATCCTACTGGTCCCAAATTTCACAAAGCTCCGTAATTGAGAAATCAATGCTGCAACTGACGTTAGAAATCAGTAAACAGTATGGATATTCATCAAAATCATTTTTTAGTGAAACCTAACATGCTTGCGGATCTAGGAGAAGCTGTTAAAATCGGTAAGAAAGTTCGGAAATGAAAATAACTGACATGTTGAAGAAACCAGCTGCCTCATCTCCTTCAGGTGATCATACATCTTCAATGCTCGTGATTTCACCTTCATTAACTCGCCTTCACTTTGTTGTTTCGATCACAAATCTTCAAATTTAACCAGAGAAACATGGGAAAGAAAAAGACAAAAAAAGGTGAGGTGAGATTCGAACCCACGCACCCAACTCAAACCCAGGAGATTAACCATTCATACAACACAACAATAGTGTTTTGGTATCAGAATAAACATTATTTAAGCACTGCTAAGTCCAATCTAGACTGCTAGAACATGCTCAAATTCAATTGTAGTCATGTTAGTTAGACATTTGTAGCATTAAAAGGATTATTTAGTGCATCTGGTAAGGAGGACAATTAAGATTGTTCTCAAAGGTCTAACTTATATTTTTATTATTTGTTGTTGGTTCATATTACACTCAGCTGAAATCATGAAAGAACTGTAGCATGGACCCGAAGGGCTTATGGTTCTCATATATTTGACTTATATTTTCATTATTTTTGTCAGTTTATATTACACTCAGCTGAAATCACGAAAGAATTGTAACAAAGTCCCAGTGTAGCTCTTGGTCATTACCATAAAATTCAAGAATAAGTAGATGATTATGTTCAAGAAAAAACTGTTATTTTGAAAAAAAAAAAAATTATTATCTTTTTTAATTAAATATTATTTGGGAAAGAAGTTTTTATATATATTTAACTGTTTTTGAAGCATATACTAGAAGCATTGGTTTTGTTAATTGATGTTAATCCATCAATGCAATGTCTTGACTGAGTTTCAGAAAGTTTGTTCTTTACTAATACAAAAGAAAGTACTTCTTTTAATTGTTGGTTTTATAAGTGTAATTTATGTTAAATGAGTTGGCCATATACTATAAAACAACAACCATACCTTGTAAATCCTTCTTGTATCATGACTATTTGAGGGTATAGAAAATATAAGACATAAGCAAATATTACATTTGTAATTGTACATGTAGAAAGTGAGATTTTTTGTCAAGAAACCCTCAACTCATGAATAAAATGACAAATAATGTTATGAATCTATAAGTTAAAATTACGAATAATGTTACAACGCTATAAGTTATGGTTATGAATAGTATGTTTTTATTTGTCTCTAACAGTTGAGTTATGAACAATATGTTTTGATTGCCTAATCTTTATTGATTGATATGATGGGGTAGGCGTTGTATTCGGATAAAGTGTAACAAGGTATTATCAGTTGCTTGACAAAGTTCATAGTTATTAACCACTCATTTTTTTTTGTTGACAAAATATGAAGTTTTTGATTTGGATTAAAATGAGTCGTATTTTCAAGTTAATTATATAATCTTTTTCAGGAGACCACTTTAAACATTTTCACTAGTCATGTATGTTACTTGAAGTGACTGAAAGATTGTAAAATTTTGTTGATTTTTTTCTCTGTGTTTGTTTGTATATACAAATATCAAAAAATGAGAGAAATGAATCATGGTTGGAATTCATCCCAAATATGTTTAGGATGTACATATCTCTAATATTGCAAATTTTGAAAAATAACAACTCTTTTTGCTGCTAGATGTAACAAGATGGGCGGATTAGTTTGTGGGTCAAAGTTATTTTAGTCGAAACCCGTGATCTAAGTATGGCCCAAAGCATGGTGGGTAAGGTTTACATGTATATGAGTCAATTTTTATTTCAATCTAAACTCAAAAACGAAATTTGGGCTTTCGCTTTTTTTTTTTTTTTCAAAACACATTTGAGTTCGTTTTTTCGGTTTTGGTTTCGGCACAATTTTGATTTTTTTTTTTGTTGCTTAAGTTAAAATTACGAATAATGTTACAACGCTATAAGTTATGGTTATGAATAATATGTTTTTATTTGTCTCTAAAAGTTAGAGTTATGAACAATATGTTTTGATTGCCTAATCTTTATTGATTGATATGATGGGGTAGGCGTTGTATTCGGATAAAGTGTAACAAGGTATTATCAGTTGCTTGACAAAGTTCATAGTTATTAACCACTCATTTTTTTTTTTGTTGACAAAATATGAAGTTTTTGATTTGGATTAAAATGAGTCGTATTTTCAAGTTAATTATATAATCTTTTTCAGGAGACCACTTTAAACATTTTCACTAGTCATGTATGTTACTTGAAGTGACTGAAAGATTGTAAAATTTTGTTGATTTTTTTCTCTGTGTTTGTTTGTATATACGAATATCAAAAAATGAGAGAAATGAATCATGGTTGGAATTCATCCCAAATATGTTTAGGATGCACATATCTCTAATATTGCAAATTTTGAAAAAGAACAACTCTTTTTGCTGCTAGATGTAACAAGATGGGTGGATTAGTTTGTGGGTCAAAGTTATTTTAGTCGAAACCCGTGATCTAAGTATGGCCCAAAGCATGGTGGGTAAGGTTTACATGTATATGAGTCAATTTTTATTTCAATCTAAACTCAAAAACGAAATTTGGGCTTTCGCTTTTTTTTTTTTCCAAAACACATTTGAGTTCGTTTTTTTCGGTTTTGGTTTCGGCACAATTTTGATTTTTTTTTTGTTGCTTAAGTTTTCGCTACTTGAAAAAATAACCCAAAGGATTGTATTTTGCCTAAAAATATTTAGGCTACAATATTTTTTGAACATTTAGAATTACATGGAGTTATTCAGTAAGGCTGGCAAAACGGGTCTTAACGGGTTTTAACAGGTTTCAGACGACACGATTAATGCATGTATAAACATGAAAACGACTTGTTTCACACTTGGTTTTTTGATTTAAGCATGCCGGTTCTATATTTTATGTAACAAAAAAGAAAAATGATGAAGTCTAGCCTATTAATTTTTCTTATTTTTAAAAAAGTAAAAAAATCAAATAGTAAATTTTTAGCTAAACAGGTCTAATCGTGTCTTAACAGGTATTCATTTTGCTAGCCATTATTGTTTTATGGGCATAAAAAATAAAAAAGAATATATGGTTCACATACACATATACATGGTTATACATGTAACAAAAAAAACTTATTTTTTCAGTTATTTCAGTTTGAAATATTTGGTTGTTTGGGCCTTAGATCATCGTGATTCGTTAACTTATTCGGTTTTTACTTCCCTATTACATTGGATACAAACACTTTATACAAATATTTTATTCATGGATATTTCAAACTCTTCATTGTGATTTGTGCGTAAATATGAAATGATAAAATATTTGTGTCAATGATAAAATGAATTTTTAAAGAAGATTTACATTTTTTTTCGTTCTAATATCATTTATTACATATATATATATATATATATAATTAAAAAAAATCAATTACATATTTTCTCTTTTTTTAAAATATTTTTCCTTCTAAATAAACTTATCAATTATATATATCCCTCTCCCAAAAGAAATATGTAATCAATTATAAAAGTTGGGTAAATATATAATAAAAGTGTATGTTATTTCTATACAAATATTCTTGCTTATTCGTTTTATCTATACACTTTTTTTGGAAAATGGGTCATTTTTTCTAAACGCTTGCTATTAAATCGTCTCTGACGCATTTCAAAAAATATTTTATAATGAATACTATGTTAGTATCACGTGTATTACACGGATTAAACAAAAAATATAAAGAATAATTATCAATGAAAATTTAGATTATATATGATGATTTTTAATATAAAATACGATTATAATTCGGTATGATTTAATATTTTAAGTATTAAAATAATAATATTACATCTTTAAACATTATTTTTTTATAGTTTGTTGTTTTTTAAACATTGTGTTTCAAATAATTGTTTTTTAAAAATTTTATAATTTATAATATATTTTTTTTAAAATGGTGTTTTTAATATTAATATATTTTAACGTATTTGAATGGGTAATTTTCAATAATTAAGGTCCATTTTAATTTTTAAGGTTCAAAACAAACTTTAAATTCAAGATCGTCTAAAAAATAGATAACAACCGATACTGTAAACCCTTAAAGGTAATGTAAAAACTTACAATATTAGTTCAACTTTAATATTTTTTTTTTAAATCCAAAGGGGGCCCAAGGAATTAGGAAGAAAAACCAAAGGGGTCGAGCTCAATACCTATAAAATTGTCCGACCGAAAACTAATATATTGAGGTTTCTGATCGGAAAACGACAAGGGCACCCCGGCCCCTTAAAACCCCCGTCACTACTTCTATTTAATCTTAAAATATTATCAAATCCAAATTATATTTCTTAAAATATTTAAAAATAAAACAATGATGATACTAATTGTTTTCTACGAGTGATTTTAAAATATATTAAACATTTAATATGATTGGATGATTTAATTGATAAAAATACACCATATTAAAATAATAAAAAGTAAGCAACTTTAAAAAAGTCCAAGTTATTATATTTTATTCAACTTGTATAAATATGAGTTTAGATAAACTATGCACTTTGCATAGCCAGTCTTGAGAATTTAAATACCTAAAACGAGAAGGAAAAAAAATGTAATCTTTAGATTTTTCTTATTTTACTCATAGTTGATAAATCTAACATATAAATATTTTAAAATTAATATACTGTTATTTATAACATATTAGATTTATTCAACTCATTTAATATATAAGTTTTAACATAGTGATATTCTTTTTAAAGATCATTTAAAAAATCGTTAGATTAGAGTGAAAAACACGCTTTAAAAAGAATGTTTAAAAAACAACTAATTAATTTCAGAAGTGACACTAAAAAAAAAACAAATGCTTTCAAGGACGTCTTAAAGACCGAAAGATGTTTGAAAGCATATAAAAGGGTTAGGAACAGACGTTCTTATAAAATCATTTATTAAAAACAAATGGTGTTAAAAACATTTAAGAAACAAACAATTTTGTAAAGGTTTTCCTTTTTTAAAATGAAAAGAAAATATAGTAGTTATATATATGTGTGTGTGTATAAGCGAAAACTCAATCTTATAAAGAAAACCCTTAAACCCTATCGGGGCTGTTCATTTTGAATCTTAAAAATAAATGTGTTTCATATTAAACTGAATAAAAATTTGGGATTTGAATAAAAAATATGGTTTCTTGTGAACTACATATTTATTTTTAAGATTATAAATGGACGGCACAGATGAAGATTTATGTTTTTCTCTTTAAGATCAGGTTTTTATATGATACAATTCATATACACACGCGTTTCTGTTATATATATATAAATTTCCAACATTTAGTTATTTTTTTGCAGTACATGTCCCCTTTGAAAAAAAAATGTGGCTACAGAAATATGTGATAATTGTAAATAAGGTGACAATTCACATTTGACGTATGACTGTGAAAACTTCGTGTTTTTAAGCAACCTATTTCAATTCTTGCCGTGACTTTTTTTTTTTTTTTTAGGTTTTCTTATTAGTTTATTTCTACTTATATTCATTTTGGTTTTATTTTCATGAATTTATTCCTTGAATCATATTATCTTTATTCGCTATTTTTGTTTCTTTTGTTTTGTTTCTAATTTAGAATGAGCGATTGAGCATATTATATAAATGTTTGTAACATATGGGTAGTTTTATTTTGGTGTTATTATTCTTTTTTTGAACCATAATAAGTTTGTTTTAAGATCATGTTTTTTTTTTCTTTTAGGTTTGTTTCCAAGATAAAACAAGCCTGTTAAATTTATGCAACTATGTACGAGACAACTCATACTCGATAAGTTAAAAAGAAATTTGGCATTGAACCTTGTGATATTAAACGATTATATTCTTAAACGTTATCCTCAAATTATGTGTCGGCAACCATTCACGAAGCCTTTGAATTGAATCCACCAAAATAATTTCACGTTTTTTCACCTTCACCACGTGCATTAACATCACCCCACGTACATCAAACGTTTTAAATGGAAATTTAACATCTAAATTTGATCCTTTGGTTGCTTCATCACAGACATGACGTATGTCTTTTTCCCCTTAATTTCCAATTCTTTCAAAAACGATTTGTGGCTGGAATTGTGGTTTTTGTTTTGTTTTAATATTTTGTTTGGAGCAAATCTTCATGTGAAGACTTTGTGGTTATATTAAATATATGTCTGGTAAAATAGGCGGGTTGAATTGGTTGGGTAATGAGTCAGAAAGGGTGCGGTCAAGATGGGTGCGGATCAGGATGTGTGCGGGTCAGGATGTGTTTTAACAAAAATCAGGTTGGGTCTAAACGGGTCACTTATAAAAAACATCAATTTAGCCCAAGTTGAATGAGTTGTAATGAAACAAATAGTTTATTTGAATATTTTTTAATGATTTTATCATTAAATATATTATTAATCATTCTTACTTGCTTGAATTCATTGGATTCACATAGTTTTCAAGTTACTTATCTTGACCTGCATTGTGTTAAAGTGTCACCGTCTCAACCATTAATTCATTATATATCATAATGTTACGTATTTCAACTCAAAATATAATAATTCTTACCCAAATCTACTTATTTTTTTACTATAGGTCAAGATTTCCGGTCTAAGGCTATATATAATGACTAAAAGGCTATATTTTAATGACCATATATGTCGTCTCCTAGACTCCTAATAATAATTTTAATTTCAACAGAGATGTTTTGTCCGGTTCATGAGTATAAAAGAGAGGGATAAAATAGAGGATAAAAAAAGGGATGATAAAAAGAGGAATAAAAAAGGAATAGTAAAAAGTAAAAATAAGTTTAAATGCTTATAAAAAGATTGGTAAAAAGAGGGATAAAAAATAGGCAAAAAGAAATATATCTTATATAATAAAAAAGGTTTTTATTTGACACTTATGATGCAATGAAACATGTAATACTATATTTTCCCGTCTTAAATTTAGAGTATTAATTCATTTATTAACAATCATTTATTAATATGAATAATTAATAAATTTGACCAATTACTATATTAAATAATTTTCTTAAAAAAATTATGTTTTAATTCGTAATTTTTCATATGTTTCAAATATTATATGTAATTCAATTTAATTTAACTATGAAAAAAATATTTAAAAGACAATTTATATTTTAATAAAGTTAATATATATCAACTGCATAGAAATGTTACTACACAATTAATAAAATATATAATAAAAATTAGCTTAACAAAAATTATAATTATCATATTTTTAATAATACACATTATCAACTGTAAGTGTTAACAAATTATATTTTATTTTATTCAATTTGTGTAACACACATGTTTATTAAACTAACGCAATACACAAGTTTTTATATACGCTGTTTTTTTATTATAAAGTATATAACATTTAATATATTCAACCAGTGTAACACACGAAATTTAAACTAGTACGCAATAAATAGAGGCAAAAATAAGTAAAAAAGTCGTGTAAAAAAAGAAACGTAAAATCAATAAAAGGGATTCTATATAACTTATTTAGAAATGTCGGCTACCAATCCTGAATTTTTCCCTTTTTTTAACTCAAAATGGTTTTTATATTAAATAATTTTACTTTCCAACTAAGTCAATGTTTGTTATCTTGCCTTAGTGGCTATGAATTAAGGTTTTAAAGTTCACGTCGTGGGTTCGACCCTCGGTTACTTTTTAATTTCTTTTTTCGTTTACTTTTTTTCCTTAAACTTTCTTCTGAATTTTCTTGTATTTTCGTTTTCTTCCCTGTATATCTTAATTGTTAATATAAGTGATTCTTAATTTTTTATATTTGTTTTTAACTTTCTATATAAATTCAATAATGCATCAAATTCGCCTAAACTAATGTGGCTCAGTGGTATTTACTTTATCGTCCACAACTGCCAACACCCGAGTTCAATTCCTTCCTTTGCGACGTTTTCTTTTGTTATTTTCGCTTCATTCTTCTGTGACGACGTTTTCTTTTGTTATTTTAACAAGTTTCTCTTTTTTACTATCTAAATTTTATTCAGATATGAGTCAGGTTATATACTATGTTTCGGTTCAACAATGTTGTCACAACATGCATGTCTTAATATTATACGGGTGTCACTGTAACTCGTGGGTCTTAATATGTTTTTAAAGAACTTATTTTTTTTATTATCTAACTTTTTTTCAGAAACAAATTGGATCAAATATAATGCATTTCAGTTCAACACCGTTGTCGCAACACATGACTCTTTGGCTGGCTTTTCTTTTTTCCATTTCGTCATTTTTATATATCTTAATTATCAGTGTTTGTAACCCTTACTTTTTTTATATTTGTTTTCCATTTAAATTTAACAATTGCAAGATATTGCACCTAAATTATGTGGCTCATTGGTATTTAATTTTATCATTAACTACCAGTTATATCAACTAACTTACCAACTCCACGAGATTATATAGGTGTCTTGACTCTTGAAACATAAATCAAATATCTAACATAAATAGAAAAGATAATCAAACAAAAAGAAGAAAACATCACTACCACCGTCCTTAACTATTTATTTTATCCTTTTTTTATTACTTTTCTTCGGGATGTTAAATAGGGCGATTCGTTAAATAAATGCTTTTTTATATAAATTTGGGTCTTCAAAATCGAGTTAATGTAAGTTTATACATCTCTTTTATGTGCATAGGATGTACCGTATGTAATGAAATTCGTAAACGCGCCACTTTACATAATTTCGGCTTTTATTTTTCTTACACTTTTTCGTATTAGCTTTTTTTATATTCATATATCACAACGTATAAATCACTACCACCGTCCTTAACTATTTATTGTATCCTTTTAATTTATCTTTTTTATTACTTTTCTTCAGGATATTAAATAGGGCGATTCGTTAAATAAATGCTTTTTTATATAAATTTGGGTCTTCAAAATCGAGTTGATGTAGGTTTATACATCTCTTTTATGTACATAGGATGTACCGTATGTAAGAAATTCGTAAATGCGTCACTTTACACAATTTCAGTTTTTATTTTCTTACATTTTTTCTTATTAGCTTTTCTTTATATTCATATATTACAACGTATAAGTTACATTAGTGTCGTCTAATCTACATTTTATTTTTTTTAAATTCGTATATCGCAACGTGCAAGGAACGATAATGTTCTCTATCTTTGTTTTAATATTTATAATCGGTCAGTCATGACTTTATATGTTTCTTTTAATAATATTATCACGGTACAAAGTAATAATTTTAATTGTATGACCCGCCGCAGCGCGCGGGTTCCTTTTCTAGTTATAAAGAAAAGGTAAAAAAGAATAGGCAAAAGACAAAAAAAATTTTGGAGGGCTATTTTCTTTGGAGGTGGCCGAGGGGGGCCTCTTAGATTTAAAAAATATATATATATCATTATCAATAAAAGGCTTAATGGTTATTTCATACTAAAAGTTGACAATAAATCTAAAGATTCTAGTGCCAATAGATGATTTCCAGTAATGTCATATGACTTATAAAATCATATTTAAGAACATTTTGATTAAAGAAAATTTCTTCTTAATTTAGTATGTGTTAATTCCTATTGATATTATTTTTTATAAAAATATTCAACCATGCATGTATGGTGTTTTATATCAAATTGTAACAAAGTTTGTTATTTTTCAAATGTTAGTTCTTTTAACAATTTATTACAAAATTTATCAATTTATAAGTACTTTTTTTTTTAATTTTTGACATTCAAAATATAGGCTTAAACATAATAACAAATATATTAATTTCAAACAAAACAACAAACGTGATGTACCAAAAATCTTAGAAACCAAAAATTTCCGTATAGGGTGTAGCGACGATTCTGAACCGTAACAAATTTTGGCACATCATGTTTGTTGTTTTGTTAGAAATTAAGATATTTGTTATTGTGTCTATAGGGATCATTAAAATGATGTCGCAACAAACTTGTGGTTTGATGGTTCAAAATCGTCGCTACTCCCTATACGACGACATCTGGTAGCAATAAAGTCGTCTCCGTTGCTTCGTTGTTACATGGGCTGTCATAACGGGTCAGACACGACCCGTTAAAACACGACACGTTAAGAGACGAAGAACGAACTGGTTAGGCACGAACAAGACCGGTTAAAAACACGTAAACACGAAATGACCCGTTAAGAAACATGTTAACAGTTAACACTATAAATGACCTGTTAAAGAACTAATGTTAGACAATTAAAATTTTTTTGAAGTTAATCGGTTACCCACATATTTTATTATATTATTTGTTTTAAATTTTAAATTTTAAACACGTCTTAACGGGTCTTAACATGTCTTAACGGATCTTAACAAGTCTTAGCGGATTTTACCTTTTTAGACACGAAAAATAAACATGTCTTAACGTGTTAACCTGTTTTAGACACGAAACATGTTAAAGTCGTGTCGTACTAACGTGTTCGTGTCTGAAATTGTCAGCCCTAGTTGTAGTAGCTTGGACTAGTTGTCGCAATAAGAGATGCTAGAGCTACGACTTGCTGCTATAAGCCTCAAATAAAGAATTTTTTTATATAAAAAGATTTTCCTATGACTAAAAAAACCAAAATAAATATTTAAAGCTATTATAAAATAATAGCTAAAACGATTTTTTTTTAATATTTAATTGTACTGACCTATAGTGATTGAACTAATGCAATATTAGACGTTGAAAGTGAAATAAAGAAAAAAAAATCAAACATCAACCAATCAAACTTAAGATCTTAGACTATCCGCAACGCTAGAAGGGTGTATTTACCACATGCATCCTAATCAGCATACTACATCAGCTTTTTAGCAATTCTTCCATCAAACACATTTTACCTTCAATCCATCCTTTCCACATGCACCACATTTTATATAAATTATATATTTGTGATGTGAGTTGAAAAAAAAAAAAAACTAAATGCAAAGGACGTAGCTATGTGCCTCACAACAAATGCAGCCTCAAATGTTTCCTTCTCCACTGCGCCCTCTCAACTTGCAGGTGCCACCTCACCCACGTGCTGCCTCTTTAAGGGCGCACTGTGGGAAGTCTTATTGCATTTTCAATTGTCTTAGAAGAAGTCACCAAGGACGTACACCCTTTTTCTCTCTCTTGAAATCGAATCCGTACACCCTTCTTTTCTCTCTTGAAATCGAATCCTTTTGAACGAAAATCATCTGTCTTTTTTGTGTTCTTGAAGGTTTTTTTATAGGATTCTTTAGTTTCATAAAATTATGAATATGATATAGTACAATGTTTCACTTACTCCTCCAAATGCAAAATTGAAATTAGTTCATTAATCACTACAGCAAATAAAAATATACATATATGTGCAGATGTGCTTAGAACCACCTTAGTTGCTCATAGGGTGCAACCTTCCGATTACACATGCATTGGTTATGGACGGTTATGGCTAATTTGAGCTAACCATTAAATCTATTAAACTTTAAACTTGAATCAAATGGCTAATCATTAAACTCATGCCATGTAATTTACCTTGCACCTTTCTTTTATATGTGACTAAGAAACTTTAGGAATTTTCTTTTAACTTAGGATAGATGCCAACCATCACACTTGCATTTTTAGTCCTGCATTAACTATACTAAGTATGCAGTCCATTCTTTTCTTTCTAATTTTATGTAACTTCTCCTTTCTTTTATTTTCTATTTTTCACCAATGTGTGATATACATGTGTTGTGTTTTTTTGTGATATTATGGTGTATTATATGTTTTTGAGATTGTAAATTTCTAATACTCTTAAAATTAAATTACAATTAAAAGATTGTTTTGTCATGCTCAAATGCATTATAATATAATATAAATAAATTTCCTTTACACATCAGATATCAAAGTTTTATCAAAAAATTTACTTATGAACGTTACTCTAAGCTAGTTTATTTACCAAGTACTATTTCATTTAACCATTTTAATTTCACCGTCGTAAAATGTTTAATGTCGACAAACTTTTCCACCAGCAATTGCTCCTCTCAACTTTATAATGTTACACTTTTTGTTTCTTAAATTTTTAAAATACTTTATAAAATACTTTTTTTATCCTCTCAGGTTTCTAAAGTTTTTATCCTTGCATTCCTTAATTGCTTCACTTTTGCTTTTGAGATTGGCAATTTCATTACTCAACTTTCTCAAAACTTCATAAAATGCCATATGTACTTCTTGATTTATAAAGTTTTGAATTTAACCATTTCATTCCTTAACTTAAAAAATTATTTTTTGCATGATTAGGTTATGTATGTTTCGGCATAAATTCGAGTTATGTCTCTGATTTTGAGGTTGACACTTTCACTCGAATGTCGTTTGGACTTTACATGTCGGTATAAATTTGAGGTTATTTACATTTGGATGAAAATATTTTTATGAAACCACTCGTATAAAATAAAAAATGCTTTCATTCTTATTTTATGTACGTTTTTAGTTGATCTAGGTTAGACATGGGCAAAAAAAAACCGGTTTGGGTTTTCAAGCCGGTTTCCAAACCGGTCCGAACCGTATGTTTGGGATAGGTTTGACATCTTCATCTCTCAAACCGGTTTCAACCCCTTCAAACCGGTTTCAAACTGGTCCAAACCGGTTTTATAGGTTTGACATCCTTAATCTCCCAAACCGGTTTCCAAACCGAACCGGTTTTCACCAAACCGGTTTTGACCATGCGTTGACCAAACCGGTCCGGTTTGAAAACCGCACCGGTTTGAGCACCTCTAATCTAGGTTTCAAAGTAAATTTTTTCGGAACAACTTTAGTCAAATATAGTACGTTTTCATTCGACAGTATAGATTTGAGACGCTGTCGCAACTTACGGGGTAAAATTACTTGTTAAGATCAAAACAAACTTCCTATGACTTGGAAACATGTGGCCCGTTTCTTGTAATTTTACGTAAGTTTCAAATTGAAAGTTTCAACTACTTGATTTTAATTTATTTGATCAATAACTAGTAGTTTTAATTCAAGAAAAAAGCTTTTGTTATTCTTTATCCTCGTCGTGTGTATATATTAATGGTAATAAGTTTTGGTAAATGGGCGTATGGACTGAGTAACTCCGCAAACATCAAGCCCATTAAATCTTGGATTTTTTTAAAATAATTGTAACACACATGTAAAAAACTTTTTTTTATGTGTATATGTAAATTTATGTTTAATAATTAACATCGTTGTAAATTTTTGGGTCTAAACAATTACAATATTATAACAAAAAAACTTACAACAATGTTAATTTTTAAACGGTGACGAATTTACACATACACATAAAAAAAGAAAATGTTTACATGTGTTACAATGATGTTAAAAAAATCTAAGATTTGACTTCATTTAAACGAGTTATTTGAGTTAGTACAAAATAAGTGGGTTATAAATCATTCCATACCCATGTACGTATTATATGTTACATTTATGATAATTTGTTTTCGGACTTTTAAGTGTCTGAAATCGACTCAACATAGCCAAACTTTTACCCTTTAAAGTTTAAAGTGTGAACTGTGAAGATCTATGCAAGTTATGTACATTTAAAGGCGTGTATATTAAAAACAATATTCATGTGTACACTCGTGTTCAAGTATTATAAGAATCAATACACCAAAAAGTGAGCATGTTAAAGCTTAAATTTCCGTTAAAACAATAAGATTTTAACATGTTATATGATGATAAAAAAAGAAAAAAATAATTTACGTATAATATTTTTTGTAAATTCTTTTCAAGCTTCACCCATTATTTTTTAAATGTTTATATTTTTTATACAACTTTATTTATAAAACTTATATTGTACTAATTTTTTGTACGTTTATTGTTTTTAAAACTTAGGCCTTGTTTGGTATTTCATCTAAAAATGACTTATTCACTTATTGGTTTTTTCAAAAAGTCATCAAGTCAATAAGTTGTTTGCCTAACCTAAAAGAACTTTTGAAAATGACTTTTTGTGAAAGTGTGATAAGTTGTTTTTCAAAAGCTAAAAGTTCTAGCTTTTCAAAATGACTTATGACTTATTGACATAAAATTACAAATCTATTCCAATATTTACCCTTTACCCAATAACATTAAATAGTGTCAATAAAAATGTCCTTTTTGGTCATTTTGAAAATTAATTTTTGAAAAAACTAATCCAAACACATTTTAAAAAACTTTATTTCAAAAAGTCATAAGTTAATAAACACTTTTGACAAAAAAACTCTTTTAAAGTTAAATAAGCAATCCCAAACAAGGCCTTATATTGTATTTGTTAAAAGTGTACTAGATTTCTAGTGTAATAAAATATCGGAGAATTTTGGTAATAAACACTTGAAAATTTATAGGATCGGGTTTGAAATCACTATTTGAAGTCAATGTTTCTACCCTTTTGAGTTCAATAAATTTGATCAAGGATAATAAAATTTTGAATTAATCTTCTACGCATACATTTTCTGTGTTTAATACCATCAACTAGATGACAGTTAATGACAGCAGGTTTTGACGGGAATGCCACCAGGAGCAGAGCCCCTTTGACCCCGCTTGTTATGGAGCTTCGAAATCTTAAATGAACCTGTGCTCCGCATCTCCGAGCTCGTTAAGAATCCTTTACATCCAATTAAACTAAATTATACAACATAAAATACATCAAAATACAATATAAAAAATACAACACACAAACATTATAGTAGGAAAAAATATGGCATAAAAAATATACAACACACGTACATCCACGTACTGGATTTTTTTTCCTAAAAGAATGTAAACAAGATACTCAAATTAAAAAGAAAAAACGTTCGATTTTACGTTATCATGATTATATTAAAAAAATCGTTGTTTGAAAATTTATAGATGTCTAAAAAATTAGGAAAATTTGAAAAAAGTTAGAAAATTTCTTTTCATATTATTCAATTATACCACTTTTTTTACTAACATTTCAATCTTCATTATTGATTTAAAAATTAGAAATCTACAATGCCTTTATACTTTTTTTATACAAAATGCATATTTAGAAGATATAAACTCTCATATACATGTATTTATTATATCCGTATTTTCTTTCTTGTTTGCAATTATCATCCGATCAATATTACAACTCATTATCCTGTAAAACATGTGGATGATGTGATGCGTTATCACACACACCCACTTGAAGAAGGCCTATTAAAGCAGGAAAAAGAAGACTAAGAAACCACAAACAAAGTTAATAAAATTAACCACATGGCACCAGCAAACATCCTGCATATGAGTGTTGGCCATGGAGATTCAAGCTATGACAACAATTCCCTCATGCAGGTTGCTCTTAATTCCTTTGTTGATCATTATATATTCATATGCATCTCACTGCCATGAATAACCAAAATTTTGCATCCAACAATATACATTGTTAGAATGTTATGTAAACTGTTTTGTTTTTAATTACTTTATTCTTAATTTTCAGGAAATTGTGATACAGAATACGCTACCATTTTTAAAGCATTCAATTAAGGGCATGGCAAATAATAATGTCTTCTTAGACCATTGTTTCATGATTGCAGACCTAGGATGTTCATATGGCACGAACACGCTCTTGGTTGCATCTAATATAATAAATACAGTCACTGAGGTGTGCAAAGAAAATAACTATAAACCACCTCAATTTCAAGTATCTTTAAATGACCTTTTTGGAAATGATTTCAATAACCTTTTCAAATTATTACCGGATTTTTACGCAAAGCTAATGAAGGAGAAGGGAGAAAATTTTGGCCCTTGTTTTGTTTCAGCTGTTCCAGGTTCTTTCTACGACAGACTTTTTCCGGATCAAAGTTTGCATCTTGTTCACTCCTCTTATAGTATTCACTGGCTTTCTCAGGTTTGCATATGATAGTTTAACTTTAATACTCTCACAAATAATTACAAGTGAAATGAGTGGTATAACTTTGTACTTAACTTCTTTTCCCTTTAAGTTTAGGAAAATCATAATTCATCACTAATATATAATTATATATGCAACGGGTTCATTAAACTGAAAGTACTAGCTATACATCAATTCACGAGGGAATTTTCAGGGTCATTTGGTTACTAAAGTGCCTTATCTTTGCAAGTTTATTTATAGTAACTTAGTTTCGTTGATGCTTAACTAATTAATGCCATTTAAAATTTTTGCATAAACGCACTCACAATTTAGTAATTAGTATTGTTTCATATATAATTTTTCATAAACCATACTTGGTAAATCCACTCTTAACATGACTATTTGTAGGATTTAGAGAGGATGAGACGTAAACAAACCTATCCTTATTCCTTGCCAGTGGGAAAAAAATATTGCTTCTAGCGAGACCATCGACTTAAAAAACAAAGAGAAAAAAAAAAAACCAAAATGTATAATCAAATAATAGACAAAAAGATGAAGATAAGGAGCTACTAAAATAAGCAAAATTATGACATGATAGGTGAAACCATGCAAAGTTCCTCTAAAAACATAAGGAACGAATCTATATTCCTAAAAAACCACTACTATTCATATATCTTATGTCTTAGATATCCGTAACATTAATCTCACGTCTATGCAAACTGAATAATTTAAAAAGAACATCTACATGTAATAGAATAGTCTTAGTGAATTTTGTATTAGAAAAAGTTTGAGTGATCCTAAAAGAAAATTATAAAAACTTGGCTACCATTTATTATTCAATCCTTGTCTAAAATAGCATAATTCTCAAATGAAAAATAATAAAAAATAATAACAGTTAATTAACTAGATATTTATTATAAATTGTTCTCAAATAATAAAGCAAAGTTATGTAAATATGTGGTAGGTTCCTGAACACATAGAAAACAATGCATTAAATATATACGTCGCGAAAGACAGCCCACCAAATGTGTTTCAAGAATATGCAAAGCAATTTCATACCGACTTCACAAATTTCTTAAAACTGCGTTCCAAGGAAATAGTATGTGGTGGGTGCATGGTTTTAACACTTCTAGGCCGGAGCATCGCTGATTCAACCAGCGATGATGCGTGTGATCTATGGGAACAACTTGCACAATCGCTCCGAGACATGCTTGAAGAGGTATCCTATATTTAAATAACTCAAATTTGGGTGTAAATGAGTCGAGATGAACCCAAACTCATGAAGACTCAAACTCAACTTATTTAACTTATGTGAAGTTCAAATTTGAGTTCGACTTGTTGCAGGGGCTAGTTCGAGAATTAGATATTAACTCATTTAATATCCCAATTTATCAACCGTGTATGGATGAAGTTACAAATATTATTGAAAATGAGGGATCCTTTTCTTTTGATAGCTCAATTGTTTTTCAAGGTAACTGGGATCCACAAGATACAGATTACACAAATACAAAGGATTTGATTGAGCTTAGCCACAACCATGGGAGAAACACAGCGAAAGTGGTTAAAGCTGTTATAGAACCATTGTTAACGTCTCACTTTGGAAATTCCATTATTGACACGCTTTTTAAGAAGTATGAGAAACATTTGGCAGAACATCTCACAAACAGGAAAACAAGATTCTTTACTGTAGTTGTTTCATTGTCTAAAAAATAGAAAATAGAGCGGTCTCCAAATTATCATAATTGGTGCTTATTATAAGGTTTTTCAATATTTGAAGTGTTATATTTTGTGTACTATTGTCTTTGTAAACAACTAAATACTTGAACCCGTTTGAACCAAATATGCATGTTAATAGCAATGGTGAACTTATGTAATGTTATAACAAATATCATCCAAATGAATAATTGAGTTTTATATTATGTTATCTTAGAGGTTGTTTGGTTGAGTCTGAACTATTAAGTGTTGAATGGTTAAGATGTCTGAATAGTTAAAAGGGTCTGAACCATTAAGTGCTGAACCAATTAAGACTGTTTGGTTTGCACATCTGAATGAAAATAAAAAAAATAAAAAAATAATCTTCTTTATTCATTCAAAACCCTAGCCACCTGCCACCCCCCGCCCCCACCCCTCTCGTCTTTTCTTTCTGTTTAAACAGTCGATGCCGTGCCACTTCCGGCCATATCCAAAACAAGCCCGTTAACAATACCCAGACTATAGGTTTCACCCCTGACATGCTTTGATCTTCACGAAAACCACGATTCAATACAAATCCGATCTGAAGTGATTGAGAATCGTGGCGACTGGTGGGTCAAAATCGCCACCGTTGAAGCCACCATCAAGCAACCCTGTCGATGCCACCGTTGAAGCCATCGATTGCCGACCACTGTCGTAGGGATCGAGCAGCCGTGAAGCCATCGATCGCAACCCTTTCGATTGCCGTCCACTGTCGCAGGGACGAGCGGCGCCGGACTAGCGACGACAACGGCGCGGTCGGGAGTGGTGGTGGAGCCGGCACCTCGACATTCTGGCGGCTGAATTAGAAGATCAGGACCTTCGGTGGATCATTCAGACCCTCTTCCCTTCTCTTCTTTCTCATTCAGACTTGTTCTCACGTCTGAATCATTCATATCCTCATTCAGACATTATAGGCCATTCAGATGTGCTTTTTTCCACCAAACAAACGGTCTGAATCTGAACCCATTCAGATGCTACCAAACAGCCCCTTACTATAATAATAAATATCTTGTCTTGCAACATTCTTATACTCATATAGCCATTTGTTGTTTTCTTAAAATATTATTTACTTTATTATCTTTCTATTGAATTCTATATTTTATTAAATTATTATATTATCTCTTATATTAAATAAATATAATACTAATGACTAATTTAATTCTTTACCTTTTCTAATTTTAAAAGAAAGTATTAATAAATTAAAAACCAATTCTTATTATTAACAAAAACCCATTATTTTTTTTATAAAATATGAAATTTATCCAAAAAGATTTTTCAAAAATAAAATAACAATTAGATAAGAAAATTTTATAAAAAGAAAGTTTTCTTTAAAAAAAACTTTTTCTAGATAAAATGATACAAATTATAAACCAGAGTTTTGAAACAATGGGATTTTTATAATCAAATAACGTTCAAAACAAAATTTAAAAAAATATATATTCAAAAACTAGATATTATAAAAATGATAAAAAGAAAAGTACGCTTTAGGTACTTTATGTTTAATGGTATTTTATTATGGGTACTTTAACTTTAATGGTCATAGATATGAAATACTTTACCTTCTTAATTTTCAATAGTCGTAAAAAAACTAACTAAATTTTAATGTTGTTTAGTTTAAAAATCTCAATCAACTGTTACAAATTAAGAAAATCATGTATTATTTCAACAGTAATTGAAAATTTAATTATTGTTTTATAAATTCAAATACTTATTAATAAAAGGTTAATAAATATCGTTTTATAATCTAAAATTTTATTACTAAGTATTTAATATTTTATATTCATATCTTTATATTCTAATAAATAAAAATAAATTTTAACACTTGTCAAATTCTCAAATGTTTATTGTCACTTGTCATTTTTCTACCAACTTATTCAATTCTCTATCATATTAAATATACTAGGTTAGCAACCCATTTATTACACACAACTTGATTGAAAAACCTAAAATAAATAATCATATGAAAATTTAGACAATATAAGAAGATATTTTAATATAAAATATGTCTAAAATTTTGTATAATTTAATAATTGAAGTAATAAAATATTTATAATATTTCTTTACACGCTAATTTTTTTTCATAGTTTGTTTCTTTAAACATTTTGTTTTAAAATACTATTTTTAAAAATTGTATATTTTATAGTAATTTGGATTTTAAAAATGTGTTTTTTTAATATTAATATATTTTTAATGTATTAAAAAATTGTTTCTTAGTTTAAAAATGTAAAAAAGTATTTAATGTTTAATATTATTATTTAATATATGTATTTAATAGGAGAGATATGCGAGAAATCTTGGTTGAGATGCTTTAAAATCACGCCATGTGTCATTAAAAAGTTTGATTTATTATAATAGATAGATTCTCTTATATTTAATACTTATAATATTAATAAGTAATAATATTTTTTTGTCTTTTTTCATGCAAGAAAATAGTTTTTAATGATAAAAATTGAATATTTTTATAAAAAAGCACATTTCAAAAAGTTTATAATATATAAAATTTTCTAAAAAAAATTAAATGCAAGAAAAATATTTTAAGGTAGTATTTTTAGAAAATAAAAGTTTAATAAAACACATTTTTTTAAAAAATAAAATAAACCGTATGAAAATTTAGACAATATAAGAAGATGTTTCTTAAAACAAAATACTTAAAAAATAATTATTTCAAACCAAAAATTATAAAAATGTTGATAAAAATTAAACTTTAATTATTTATGTTTAATGATATTTTCAAATTAAGTCATCTGAATTTAATAATTATATAAATTGTAAATTATTTCCTTGATTTGAAATAATTTGTTTTTGAGAGAAAAATAAATGAACTTTTAACATCAATTAGTTTAAGAATCTTTATTTTTACAAAACAAGTAAGTCACGTATTATTTCTTTAGTTATTGATGATCTTTATTATTATTTTATTAGTTAAAATACTCATTAATATGCAATTTAATTAATTTATATAACAAAATATTGTATAATTTTAAATTTTTTATTACTAATTATTTAATATTTTACATTCAATCCGTGTAATACACGGGGTAATAATCTAGTTGTGTAATAAAAGGTGTAATAACTCAGTTACGCATATCAGATCTACCTTTTCTTTTCGCATTTGCCACTCCTTTATTTGCTTTGCATTTGACAAAATGAGTTTTGCGAGTTAGCAAAATAAGAATGTATTTTTTAATACATATGCAATATATTTAATAGCAAATTAATGAGATTTTTTAGTTTTATACATTTTATTTATTTATTTATTTTTTGTAAACCATCATTTCTGTGTATTTATGTATAAATATTAAGCTTGTTTCTTGCAAAGTGACCGAACACGAGTAATTATGTTTTAACAATCAACATATGTTTGTATTATTAACGTTTGATGCTTTTGTTTTTCTAATGTGTGAAGCTATATATCTACTTAGTCGAGTGCAACATGTCAAGCATACTAATGTTATGACCCTATGGTTTGTAAATGTAGTTTTTCAATTAAAAGCACTATTTTTTTAGAACGACAGTTGATGCAAGGGCAAGACCGTTGTCTCAGAGTGCAATGACTGAGTATCGAAACTCAGTCTTACATTCATGCTACAATTGCGCAACGGTTTATTTTTCAGTGGCATTAAAGAGTCTCTCTCATGCCGCGATTGCAGCGGAGGCTCCACCGAACTTTCCTGATGGGCCAAGTTGGTTAAAGTCAAAGACTCGTCAGCCAACTGTTTAAGGGAAAAAACCAGACATGAAGCTTTAACCTTGACACGTAAAACCATTTTGGCTCGGACACAAAGCCGGGTTATAGCCCGGGTAGCGCGTCATTGCCATGTCTCACAAATTTTGACAACAATTGAAATTCAACACACAACCTTCAATAGGAAACTTTAACTATTAATATTGATGTCACACTCTATTATAAAAAATATTTTTTTTTTGATGAATACGTATTTTATTTTGTAAACGTTTGTATTATGAATTTTCCCACCAATAAAATGAGGATTCTTTTACAAATTTATTGAAAAGTAAATCACTATTTCCCTATAGTTTCAAAATAATGTTTTATATGTAAGAATTAAAATGGGCAAGCATTTTTTTTAATAATCATGAAAACCACTTACGTGATAAACACCCGAGTCCTCTCAATACCCGACTGACCGAGATGAACAAGTAAAGAACGGCCATAATAAGACTTCTCCCATTCACAAACAACCAACCTAAACTTTTTATTAAAAAAATAATTTCTCTCTCTTCTATCTACACAACCAACCAAACTTATTTTTTCACTCTCATTCACAACCAATCCAACCCCAATCAAAATCAATTTTTTCATTCTCTACACAACCAATCAAAACTTGCCAAATATCAAATGAAAACAAAACAAATAATATAAAAACAACCAACCAAAGGTTGGTGGACCAACTTGATTGCCCATATTTAGTGAATAAAACTTTTTTTTTAATTATTTTGCCAAACAACCAAATGGTTTGGTTGTGGATGGGAATGGTTTGGTTGTGGGTGATCTTCAAGAAAAATTGCTTTAAGTGAGAATTGAACATAAAACCTCTAGATTCTCTCTCTTCCACCTTAACCACTACGTCATTTCTTTGAAAATTGGTAAGCAAGTAACTGGGTAACATAAAACTGGTACGGCCGTACGGGCCAATAAATAACTTTTCATGCAGGTCAAAATCAAAATTCGGTCGACACACCAACCCTAGCTTATTATGCAGTCTTAGCTTTATAGTTTCTTAAGTGTCAAGTATAGCTACAAGAACCAAATTATTAAAATAAACTGTAAATTATCCATAATAAAACATTTTAAGAGCAAGCGAATAAATATATATTTTTGAGTATTTAATACAATACAAAGAAGAAATATGACAAGGTGGACCCTATTTGATGATATAATAAGCAAACTGTTCACTTTTTGGCTAAGGAAATGACCAGATTAAAGAATCTAGTTTTCTTGTTAGCTAAATGTTGTGCAACATGTTTCTTATACTTGTTGAAAACCCCATCGATTACATATTCTCCAAAATGAGAAATCAACAAAGGTTCTACAAAAGCTCTCACCATTTTTGCTGTGTTTTCTCCATGTATTTGGCTGGGTTCATCATAATCCTTCAAATTTGTGTAATCGATGTCTTCTGGATCCCAGTTGACTTGAAAAGTATTTAAACTTTCAAGAGAAAATAACCCCTCGCTTTGAATAACATTCCTAACTTCATCCTCACATGGATAATAAATTGGAATATTGAATGAGTTGATATCCGACTCACGAACATGCCCCTACACACACACACATATATATGGCATTTGCACGTCGTTAGTTGTTTAATACAAATTATGCCGTAGAGGCAAAAGCTCGATCATAAATACATACAATTATGTTAATATTCCTTATTGCGATAACCGAATAGCTACATCTTATTACTTTGAGGCCCAAATTAAAGTAAATATAAAGGTGTAGGTTTTTCTTATTTTTTTATTAATGCAAGTGGACTCTACATTAATTAAAAAAAAAACGTACATCTTTATATTTACTTTATTGTGGGCCCAAAGTAATAAGATGTAGTTATTCGGTTAACGCAATAAACAAGGGTTAACATTTGATCATCTCCCTATATAATGTAAACAAAGCTATTTTTTATTTTTTTTACAGTTTTGTAACATCATTAGGGTCAATTTTATGGCGACCAATTTTTTTTTTAAAAATAATTTGTAAACGATGTAACACAGACGTAACACTGCTGTATAGGTCTGGAAGAAGGAATTATGTCTATGTTGCATCGTTTACAAATTATTTTTATTGAACATTTGGTCGGCGCTTTTATTATTTTTTTTATAAAAATGAACCTAATAATGTTACAAAATCATAAAAAATGTAAAAAAAAAACTTTTTTACATAGGGTTTTTAAAGGTTTTCTCAACTCAAATTGGTTTTTATTTTATACATGCTCTATATATATGTATATATATAGGGAGATGACTAAAAATTAACTATTTCTTATAGTTTTGAGTTTTATATAGTTATATACCTCTTTGACCATGTCAAAAAGTGATTGTGCAAGAAGTTCCAATAGGCAACAACCATCATCACTAGTTGGATCAGCAAGACTCCGACCAACAAGTGTTAAAACCATTCGCCCACCACATACAATTTCTTCATATCGCAATTGTAAAAACTTTGTGAAGTCGGTCTTAAATTGCTGCCCATAAGCTTGAAACACGTTTGGAGGACTTGTTTTTGCCATGTATATATTTGATGCGTTACTTTCAAGACCTTCGGGTACCTATCAAATATTGCACACGTACCGGCCAAAGGTTATCATTGATCGACGACACTAGAAGAAAATCAGTCTAATGTAACAAGACCTATAGCGACCACCCGTTGTTGGAATAAACATGATTAAGTTATTTAACTGTGGGGAAAAGAAGCAGAGGATAATCGATTCAGAAACAAATCGATTGGAAAACTCAAAATCAGTCCAGAGCAAAATCGATCGGTTATAATCGATTCAGCCAAAGAAAAAATCAGAATTCGATTCAGACATAAATCGATTCAAAGGGAAGAAAAAAACGAGAATCAGAAGACATATCATTCAAAATCAATTCAGTAACAAAATTGATTCAGAACAAGAACAAAATCGATTCAGGAGCATATCGATTCAGAAGATACAAAATTGATTCAGGGGCAAATCAATTCAGAAAGTTGTACAAAGAACAAATTAGAAGAAGTATACATCGATTCAGTCAAATCGATTCCAGAAAAGAAAAGAGAAGATACAAAATCAATTTCAGTAACAACAATTGATTCAGAAGAACATAAATCGATTCAGTCAAAATCGATTTCAGAGAAGAACAAAACGATTAGGAGAAATCAAAGTCGAATCCGTTTAAATTCGATCAGAAAAATCAGTGAAAAGAAAAGAACATACCTGTTGTTGCGTTCAAAGGCCGGAGGCCAGAAAGAAGAGAAGAAAAAACCGATTGAATCCATAGTTCCATCGTGATCTTGATTTTTTTTCAAGTGGATGCCTCGTCTGTGTTGCGCATCAGAAAGAGAAGCAGATTGCAGAAGATCATATTTTGCCCTAGTTTATGAGTGAATACGTAGAAAGAAGGGGGGCTTTCAAAGTAAAAGGAGGAGATAAGTTTTGGCTTCATTTTGTTTTTGTCGTATACTTTGGGAAAGAAAAGGTAACAGATAAAATAGAGAGAAAAAAGGGATCTGGGAAGAAAAAATTAAGAATAAAGAAAAAACCCCATGCATCATTTGTTTTATTAGTTTTTGATCAAATCTAAAAAAAACAAAAGAAAAGACAAGAATAAAAATAATTACTAGTGATAAAAAAATAAAATTAATATTTTTTTTATCAAAACCTTGGAGCAAACGATTTTTAAAGAAAAATTAAAAGAATTCTTGTTTTCATTTGTTTTAGCAAAAATTCAAAGAAAATTATTTTTGGGTTTTAGTATTATTGACCAGAAAAAGTCAAACAAAGATTAGTTAAATTAGAAATAAAAGAAAGAAAAATATTGTGAAACATTAACCCAGTTAGAAATCTCAGAAAAGATTTTACAAAAATTCCAAGTTATATCGTTATTTTATTTGGAATTTCAGTTTTATAAGATTAAGAGTTACATTAATATTGATTCCCGTTAGAATCATTATCAGTTATTTATCCCAATTAGGATAAGAATTTTGAAAATCCCAAGAAGTTTACCAGTTAAAACAATTCTGTTAAATTGTTAAGTAAACATGTCGGAAAAGGGATCAGAAGGAGTTAAAAATGATAAAGAAATTGTCATACATAAGAAAGGAGGATCTATGACACATTTTCAATGTCCTATGTTGAATGCCACGAATTATACTATATGGTCAATCAGAATTAAAACCATACTGAAGGCAAATGGATTATGGGACATGATAGAACCTAGTACTAATACTCAAACCGATGAAAAGAAAGATATGACCGCAACTGCATATCTATTTCAAGCATTACCAGAAGAAATGATTATACAAATTGCAAATTGCAAAAGTGCAAAGGAAATTTGGGATGCACTTAAGACTAGGAATATCGGTGTAGATCGAGTACAGAAGGCACGTCTTCAAACACTGAAGACATAATTTGAAATGTTAAAGATGAAGGAGGAAGATACTATAGATTCGTTCACAGCAAAACTGAACAGTATTGTTACAAAAGCAAGTAATCTTGGTACAATATATGATCAACCAACATTAGTGCGAAAACTGTTAAGTTCAGTGCCAAAGAGGTTTGTTCAAATTGCTGCAACAATCGAACAATTTGCTGATTTGGAAGCAACAACTTTGGATGAAATTATTGGAAGATTAAAAGCTTTTGAAGAAAGGACTAGTTTGTTAAACGAAGATTCAGAAAATAATCAAGGAAAGCTTTTGTTTTCACAACATGATAAGAAGTCAAGTCAAAGAAAACACTTTGAACGAAGAAGGTTTAATTCATCACAAAGAAATAAAGGAAAGTTCAGACAAGAAGAAGGAAATGAAAGTCAGATAAACTTCAGGAAAAATAACAGTGATTATGATGAAAGAAAGAGGAATTCAGGAAACCAAAACAAGTTTGAGTTTGACATAAACAAGGTAAGGTGTTATAACTGCAAAAATTTCGGACACTATGCCTCAGATTGTCGTAAGTCAAACCATGGAGGAAAACAAGCAAATCTCGTGCAAGAAGAACAAGAAGATGATGAACCGACTCTCTTAATGTTGCAAATCGAAGACAGTGATATTCAGAAGATTTGTGAAGATATTGAAGAGCATGTTCGTGTTAAGGAAGATTCAATCAAGAAAGACGATATTCGTGAAAAGGGATGAAAAGCCAAATGAAGACAACGAAGACCATGATCATGTTTGGGGGGGGGGGGGTGATTGTTGGAATAAACATGATTATGAGTTAACGGGTGTTATGTAAATTTGTGTAAATAGAAGGTCATTATGTAAAATTAGTTAGTTAAAGTTAGTTGACAGTTATTTAACTGTCATGTAACTGTCATTTAGAAGGCTATAAATAGCCTTAGTCTGTAAACATTTGAAGTAATCGTGAATATATGAAATTCTCTGGTTTCCCACAAACACACACACATATTTGTTTTTCCTGTTATCGTGAGGACCACCAAGACCCGTGTCGTTCCTATAAGTCGGCCTATAGCGATAACATGTAGCTGTTATACCCTAAAAAAAAAATTTTCTTCTGATTTTTCACCTGTAGCAACGACAGGTAGTCGGTAGAGGCCTAATGAGCATTGGCGGGCTTTGACCAAGATTTTGTTGCCTACTTAAATTTCTATAACGACTTAGGGTCGTCTCTATAGCATTTGATGTTTTATTTTTGATTTTTTGTTCATTATTTGTATCTTAGTAGTATTAGAAAAATGAGAAAAAAAAATTACAAGCTAAAAAATTAATAGATGAAAATTAATCTATAAAACAAACCTGAGAAAGCCAATGTATACTATAAGAGGAGTGAACAACATGCAAGCTTTGGTCTGGAAACAATCTACAATAGAAAGAACCAGGAACAGCTGAAACGAAACATTGAGTAGACTTTTCTCCTTTATTCTTCTTAAGTTTTGCATAAAAATCCGGTAACAATTTGAAGAGGGTATTGAAATCGTTTCCGTATAAGTCATTTAAGCATACTTGAAATTGCGGTGGTTTATGATTATTTTCTTCGAACATCTCAATGACTATATCTATTATGTTAGATGCAACAAGAATTGTATTTTTACTAGAGGAGCATCCAAGATCGGCTATCTTGAAAATCTGATCGAAGAATATATCATGATTAGTAATACCCTTGATTGTATCCTTCAGGATCGGTAGCGTTTTTTGTATGACAGTTTCCTGGAGAGAAGACATGAACACACCATGTCAGTCACGTGACTTATTATCAATTCATTAGAGTGAATAATCTTGCAAGATATTGTAATTATATATATATATATATCGTTCTCGGTCTATCCAACGACCCTGAGGAGGTATTATGATCGTTTAAAATGAATGAGATTAAATCTCAGCCGTGTAAATTCATATTTTACATCAGTTACAAAGCAGTTTTCATTACTATTTTTTGTTTCAAACAACTTTAGTAAATTAATAACATCATAACAAAATAACTGGACACCCGAACATGTATAAAACCAGTTAACCATGGTGTTAGAGTTTGAAAAAAATCTTATTCTAATTTAGGATTGCAAATTATGTTTGAACTCAAATTCAGATATAACTTAAAGGATTAAGTTAAACTAAATAAGCCTTTTAACCTAAAAAGCCTAAGAAGGATATTGAGCCACTAGATCATTAATTAATGGTTATGAGTAAATCAAGTTGTTGGAGGGTATTATATTAATAGCCACTTTTGTTGACTTTTTATCAAGTTCTCCCATCTTGTTTAAATGTTCATAACTTTTACATACGAAATTATTTTTTGAAAATAAATATACCATAAAAACGAGTATTTTTTATCTTCAAAATTTGTATAATATTGTTATAGAAATAAAAATTTATTTTTTTAGATCAACGTGTCATTTGTACATGTCATTGTGTCTTTTGTACATGGATTGTCTTTTGTATATGATATTATGTCTTTTGTCGTTCTGCTCAATGTTGTGTTCTCATGAACAATTTAAGACACAATGATGTTGTAAAATACATAATGTCGTAAAATACATAATGTCAAGCAAAGGTGACACAATGAAGAGCATAAATAATACAATGATATTTAAAAAAATACACAATGACGAGTATGACCAATTTTGTACAGGTCATTGTGTTTTTGTATATGTATTGTGTTTTTTTACATGTTATTGTGGTCTTTTGTATTGGTCAATGTGTCTTTTATACGGTCATTGTGTCTTTTGTGTTTGCTCAATGTTGTGTTTTTAAACAATTTTAGACATAAAGATGTTGTATAATATAATGTTAAGTAAGGATAACACAATAACCGGTATTTTGTACAGGTCATTGTGTTTTTTTACATGTTATTGTGTCTTTTTACATGTTATTGTGTCTTTTGTATTGGTCAATGTGTCTTTTATACAGGTCATTGTGTCTTTTGTGTTTGCTCAATGTTGTGTTTTTAAACAATTTTAGACATAATGATGTTGTATAATATAATGTTAAGTAAGGATAACACAATAACCGGTATGAATAACACAATTATCTTTAAAAAAGACACAATTACCTGTAAAAAAACACAATTACACGTAAGAAAAACACAAAAAGATAATTATACACAAACGTTTAAGTAAGCCACAATGACGATAATTAAACAAAATGAGCTGAAAAAAATTTCATTTTTTATAGAAAAATTATACTAATTTTAAAGATAAAAAAATGCTTATTTTTATGATATATTTTTTAAAAAAATAATATCGTTTTTAAAAGTTATAAACGTTTAAAAAATATGAGGGGATAGTGTTATTAGGGATGTCCGCGGTGCGGTTCGGTCGGTTTTGCAAAATTTTTTAAACCAAACCACTAACCGCGGTTTCAAAAAATGACAATCCAAACCGACCATGTAAGTTGTGTAAACCAAACCTACCGGTATTGGCAGTTTCACGGTTTTACGGTTCGGTTTTTGCGGTTTAACGATTTTATAAAAAAAACAATAGATAACGTTTAATATAACAATGCAAAATACCATAATTGATTTCGAATTCAAATTTAAAAAATAAAAAACCATAATATAAAAGTAAACCAATATCAAAATAACAAAAGTAGTCTAAAAGGTGGTGAATAAATTTTGATTAAAGATTAACTTCTAAATCAATAATTTTATATTATTATCATCATCAATTTTCATTTTAAAAGAACTTGTGAGCCGTGAATTAATGGAATAGAGATTAAAAGAGCAAGATAAATGAAAACGAGGTAAACGAAAAGATGCTAATATAGGTTTTTCAATAATTTTAAGATATATATACATATATATGAATATGTATATATATATATATACGGTTTGTGCGGTTTATACGGTTTAAAAAAAGCAAACCATAAACCATCCCAAACCACCCGGTTTTTAGAATACTAAAACCATAAACCACACCATGAAGTTCTAAAACCGACCAATTGTCTTCGGTCCGGTCCGGTTTAAGCGGTTCGGTCGGTTTATGTACATCCCTAGTGGTTATCACTAAATTAGCCTCTAACAACTTTTCATTCTAAAATTTTAAACTTTCATCTTAAATTTGATTTCATGATCTAATGGTTAATAATTCTTCTTAGTATTTAGTTGAACCTAATCCATACCTTAAATGTTAGTTTAAAATATTACTTTATTTTGTTTCGAAACTGTAATTTTTACTCCTCTTTGGAACGGTTGTCACATAGACGGTGCATCACTAGTAGTAGTCGAGATAAATATTTTGTAATTTTTGTATTAATACTTTACTCATATTAAAGAGTAAAAATGCTTAATTGTATAGTCTATTTTTCAATAATGTCAATAAATATTTAAAAATTTAAAAAAATATATGAAAAAAGTTAACCTACAAGACTAGCCCAAATTGTTTGATCTCAATTGCATTTAAAAACTTAAAACCTAAAAACTTTTTATATATTTTTTAGAAAAAAATATTTTTTTAATGGATCTACCCTTATAATTAAGTGGTTAATGACTTAATGTATATTAAAGTAAATTGAAATATAACATCATCAATAATAGTTAAGCTAAAGATACCAAGGGGTTCGGACTTCAGACAGATTGTTTCGTGAAAAAACATATTTGAATGGGTAAAAATATCTGAACCAACATCTATCTGAATCATTGAGACTTGGAAAAGAGTCTAAATGAGAAGAGAAGAAGGTCCGGGAAGAGGGCAACGACAAAAGGAGTCTGAATCGATGACCGCCGCTCCACGAGGCTGACAAAGGCAACCGAAGGCGAAGACACAGGCAACTGATGTCTGCGATGAACGACGTCTTAGACCAACCAAAGGCGAAGACACAAGCAACCGACGTCTGCGATGAACGACCGAAGACGAGGTTGACAACGGCGACCAAAGGCTGACAATTCCGATCGAGGGCTGAAGAAGGCGACCGACAGCTAATATCAATGGCGAAGGTATTCGACCGGGGGGTTGGAATCTAGGGTTTTGTCAAGAATGAGGGTATTTTGTATTTTGATTCAAATGAGCATTTAATGATTCAGAACATCTTTACCATTCAGACATGTTAATCATTCATTATTTAATAGTTTAGATGTTATCAAACGGCCCTAAGTGAACCATCCTACTTAAATATTATATTCTAAAATCTTTTAGAACGATTAAATTACATCCTCTAGTTAACTTTAACTCCACATCTTTTCTTTCCTTTTTTTTTTTTTTCCATAAGACGACTTGTCCTCTCAATTATTTGGAGACGTACACTTCTCCATAAATATTGATATCATTTGACCACTACATTCTTTTGTAATCACTAAACCAATAGATGTGATCAGTGACGGAGCTTGAAGGATCAGAAAGGGGGGGCGAAAAATTACGGGAGCCAGAATACATGTTAATTTTTTTACGCGAGGGGGGGCGAAACCTCTATTTTTAACTAAAAATTAACCTTTCGACCAAAAAATTAACACTACGGACGAAAAAATACGGATTTGGATATTTAAACAGATAACTAAACTCGGAAAAAAAAAGCTAAAATAGGTATCCAAATCAGAATCCGAGTTTCCAGATATCCAAAATTTTCAGATATTTCTGATACTGATTTTTATTAAACACCTTAGTTAATGTATATTAAAGTTAATTGAAATACAATATCATCAATAAAATAGTTAAGCTAGAAATACAAACTGAACCACCCAACTTAAACACTGATATTCTAAAATCTTTTAGAACGACTAAATTAACTTTCTCAACATCTTTTGTTTTACGCTAGACTTGATCTCTTAATTAATTTAGAGACGTACAATTTTTCACTAATATTGATATCAGTATACCGCTACGTACAGTCCTTTTGTAATCACTAAACCAATAGAGTAAGAGACGAACTCAGATGAAGTTAGGGATGTGATAGGTACTATACTAGAATTGTACAGATACCTATACTGAAAGTACTGATACA
The DNA here is from genome assembly GCA_009363875.1 of Mikania micrantha. Classification (NCBI taxonomy): domain Eukaryota; kingdom Viridiplantae; phylum Streptophyta; class Magnoliopsida; order Asterales; family Asteraceae; genus Mikania; species Mikania micrantha. The sequence goes on from CM018696.1 coordinate 92,464,839, forward strand.
AAATATTTGAAAAGCAGGTTTTCGAATACCATATCGAATCTATTGGGAGAATATCAATACGGTATTAGTTCGGTACATGTACTTGTTACAAAATGATCATTTTTAAATGGTATGAGTATTGTACCACAATACTGATATCAAATTTATGAAAGAATAGGTACCAAATACCATCATTACAAGACGGTTTGTACAGTATCAGTACTTGAAACCACATGCTCATCCCTACCTGAAGTAATGAGTTAGTGGCATAGCTCCCTTCTCCATCGCCGGTATTCATGTGTAGGATGTTTACAACTTCCATGGCTATTTTCCGTAGTTACCCTTTTTTCTGCTGCTTCCTGCAGGGAGTACTTAAAATTATTGGCTTATAATTCCTGCTTTCACAAGTGGATATTTAAGCATTTAGAAAATACACACAAGGCAATATTGTATTAAATGTTAACAATAATTCCATTCTCTGCATCATAATGTTGAATCTTCTGCTTCTATATATATATATATATATATATATAACTATTAAAGCAATTAAGTGACCAAAATTATATTTATATATGTGAATTTTTTTGGAACGACGGTTGATGCAACAATAAGACCGTTGTCTCAGAGTGTGGTGGCTGAGTATCGAAACCTCAACCTTACACTCATGCTACAATTGTAGCGGTGCATTTTTCAGTGGCATTAGAGATGCTCCCCCATGCTACGATTGCAACGGAGGCTCCACCTAATCCTCCTAACCGGCCAAGTTGGATAGAGTCAAACACTCGTCAACCAACCGTTCCGGGAAAAAACCGGATAAGAGGTTTTAACCTTGTCACATGAAATCCTTTTGGCTCGAACACAAAGCCAGGTGATAGCCCGGGTCGCTCGTCATTGCCATGTTTCACAAAATTTTTACAACAATGGGAATGATACAATAACTTGTTTCTATTGCGGAAAACAAAATAACTGTGACAAAATCAACACTATTCTTTGGGTTTTCTTTTCATGACCTTTTTTATATATCTACAAGAATATGTTATTTTATGTGTTTGTACAAATTCATTTTTGTTTAAGATCTTACATCAGCGTAAGTTGTCATCACATTAAATAAATGTTGGCAGTGAAATATAAGCCTACACATGTTGTAAATCATAAACGTTTATGAATTAGTCAATACTCATAAAAGGATATAGGATACATATATAATAAATGTCATTAAAGAAAAACCAAAAATTTAGGTTGATCTTGTCCGAGTTATATAAGTTTTCGTGATAATTAAAAACTTAAAATTAAACACAAATGACCGGGCAATTTGTGATTGTTTGAATCTTTTTTTAGAGAACTCATGTAATCGTTTTGGATGAAATGGGGCTGCTAAACGTAGGCGGATCGACAGTTCGACAGTGTGCTTTTTGTTTGAATTTAAAAATAAAAAATGGCTTGAACTGTAATATTAAGGATTCAAATTTGTGGTAGGTTTATAACACGATAGTTCTTGATTTAAGTGGCGAAGGTTATTCGGGGCCGGATGAAGCGACCGTTCCTTTTTTCGTCATTGTTAATTTTTAGGTCAAAAGGTTTTTTTTAAATACTGGTCCGCCCCCTCATTTGAGAAAAGAATATAAAATTATGTATTATCTATTATCTTCCTATCCTAATAAATGATTCCAAAAAATGCTACATGTCATTTTCCAAGGATTCCAAAAAATATACTTATTTTTAAATATAAAAACTTGCAATTAATGTTGTTCACATAAATACACTAAATTAATTCTATAATCAATAACAATAAAAATCATATATTTTTCATTGAGTATGCATTATATTAATTTAATTAACAACTAATTATAAAATTATTTAACTTACAACAACTTTCTTAATTTTTTAAAGGTATGCATTATATTAATTTAATTAACAACTAATTATAAAATTATTTGACTTACAACAACTTTCTTAATTTTTTAAAGGTTTCTAAGGACACATGCCATGTTCCTAGAGCACCTTAACTTTATTTTCGCACATCTCTCTCCTATTAATTATATCTTATATTAATTATTATATCTTTTATATATTTTTAAATTTAAAAAGATTTTTAATACAACAAAAATATATTAATGTTAAAATACACTTTTTAAAAAAAGAAAATTATTATAAATTTTAAAAAAAATGTTTGAAGAAAATAAACTTTGAAACAATTAGGGTTTTAAGAAATAATATAATTATTTTACTAATTAAATTATTAAGTTATATTAAATATACTAATATTATTAGTTAACAAAAAAAAATTATTAAGTTATATTAAATTTTAATTATATCATTAAAAAATCGTCTTATAATGTATAAATTTTCATTACTATTTGTATAATTATATCTCTTTATTTAACCCGTGTAATACACGGGGTATTAACCTAGTATATAATAAATCAATCTAAAAGATGACCCTTATAATTAATCTAGATTATTCTCACAATAATTTTTCACTTTTCTCTCTTATTTAGTGCATCATACATTAAATAACAATATTAAATATTTAATACACATTTATATATTTTTAAATTGAAAATATTTTTTAAGATATTAAAAATGCATTAACATAAAAAATACTTTTTTTTCTAAAAACAAAATTATTATAAAATAAGAAATATTGAAAATGGTTTTCTAAAATAAAATGTTTAAAAAAAACAAAACTTGAAAAAAGTAATATTTTAAAAAATAATATTATTATTTAATTAGTTAAAGTATTAAAATTTTAAAATATTTTATTCATATTTTATTTTAAAAAATGACTTATATTATAAAGATTTTCAATAATGACTATACTCTATTTTTGTACGTAATTCATATAATACACGAAATTTTAACCTACTTATTAACCTATTAGTGGAATATACTAAAAAGTTTATATTATAGTCACTTAAAAAAAAAAAAAACCTTTAAAAATTACCGATTCCCCCAAATTCCCCATTCGTGTTCGCCTCCCCCCTCTTCCTCCTATTACTCGTAACCCTAATTACCAATTTTTTTACCACCGGCGACTCGACAGGCACAGGGGCCAGGGTACAGAGCGTCACTCGTGGGCGTGGTGTTCCAAGAGGCGGAGGCGGTGGTGGGTGATATAACCAAAGTGGTTCGTCATCAAGCTATGCAACTGAACTAAAGCCCCAAAAATTGAAGACCCGAGTCACTTACCTACTATAGGCGGCAAGTAAGTCACTCGCTCCTCACGTTTCTGACGTATCATCATCTTTTCAACACTTTTAAAACTGGCAGATATATACTAGAATAATATATCTTCAGAAGTATGTATCCTATTGTTTTTCCATGTGTTCACTTGGGTAGGGGTATGAAAGGCATGAATTGATTAACGGCTTAATGTTGTATCAACGACGATTAAGCATGTTAGCTGGGTGAAAGATAGTTGCTTTCGCCCTTTATTTATTTATTTTTGTTAAGGGATCAAAACATGTGAATTAGACACACAAACCGGCTCACGCCAGATCACCTCAGGCCGACACGAGAGAGTTAAATCAAACTAACTCTACGGTAAGGCTATGAAGGGTGCAAAGTTTAAAGATTGAACAGTGAACACCATTAACTATACTTACTTTATAGGGATTAAAGATATTAATTTTCTAAACCAATTATTTTAAACAAAATTATTTTTATTTAGAATGAAGTACGCAGAGTGATGACATTATAACATTAACGTATAAATTCATTAAAGGTTATTTTCAAATATATTTAAATTCATTTAAACTTTTAAAGTATTATCTAATTTAAACCAATTTTTACAAATAATTTTATTATTGAAACCATGTTCCATTATTTTTAGAATATTGTTTTACACTACAGTTTAATTCGTACAATATTTTATAAATTTATGTTGTGTTAAATAATTTAGATAACATTTACAAAATACTTATTATTTGTAATTTTTAATGTATTAATTACGATTTTGACTTTCAAAATTTAAGGCAATCATTTAACTAATAATACTTAAATTATCTAAAAAGTCTAAAGTTACACAGTATTGCATAAAAATTTAATTTAATAATTAATAATTTTCATTTAAGCTATTTATAATAAGTTTGACAAATTAGTTATGTTATTAACTTTAATTTAGAAATTAATTACGAAAATATAATTTTCAATCTGTAATACCTACCTGAATTAAATATTGTTGAAGACTATTAAACACATTTAACTCATATTTGAAGGGGAAAGATCAAATAAAAAGTATATTTTGCCTAAGAAGGCTAAGAAGGATTTTTAAAATCTCCAAAACCGACCCAAACGAACTCTGATTGAACTCATTTCGATGGCATTGGAACCGTCTCATCGAACTCTACAATATTAGATTTTAAGTTTTTGTTTTAACAACTAGATTTAGATTTTGGGTTTTAGGGCTTGGTTTTTAGCTTTTAAGTTGTATCTTTATGTTAAACATTTGAGTTTAAAGTTTTGGTTTTAGTATTAGGGTTTATTGTTTACGATTTAAGGTTTGGGTTTTAGGGTTCGACAAGCCGGTTTCAATGATGTAAAAATTAATTCAATCGGGGTTCGTTTGAGTCGGTTTTCAAGTTTTTAAAATCCTTCTTAGCCTTCTTAGGCAAAATAGACTTTTTAGGGGAACCTTTCCCCATATTTGAAATATTGTGATTCATAGTTTAACACAAAGAACGTGCGTGCATCCATAAACGTACACGTACAAACAAAAATTATTCATTTTAACTTTATTGGTTATTGAAGTCCAAATTTTCTTCAAGCGCTTTCGTGTTTTTCTAAATTCTAATTAAAATCATTTTTTTTTAATTTCGATACCAATCTAAATTATTATATTATTTTGAAAAGTTACACTTAATATATATATATATATATATATATATATATATATATATATATATAGGGACTTACTCTATTAAGAACCATTAAATTTGAAGGAACCAAAAGAACTAATTTTAAACCACATGATTTAAGGGGTATAAAAGTAATTTCCTTTAAAATAGGGGAAGTTACTTTTTTACCCTTTAAATCATGTGGCTAGAATTGGTTCTTTTAGTTCTCAAGTAACAATAGTTCTTAATTGAACATCCCCCTATATATATATATATATAGGGGGATGTTCAATTAAGAACTATTGTTACTTGAGAACTAAAAGAACCAATATTAGCCACACATTTAGAAGGGTATAAAAGTAACTTCCCATATTTTAAAATGAAATTACTTTTATACCCTTAAAACATGTGATGTAAAATTAGTTCCTATGGTTCTTTAATATTTAATGGTTCTTAATAGAATAAGTCCCTATATATATATATATATATATATATAGGGAATAGATAATTTGAAAACCACTTCTTAGTGCGAAAACCGTGAAAACCATGTAAAAACCATGTAAAAAAAACGTATTTTTTTTTGAAATTTTTTTTACAGGTTTGTAACACTATTGGGCACATTTTTATAAAAAAAAAATCAAAAAAGCGCCGACCAAATATTTTTTAAAAAAATATTTTATAAAACCATGTAAAACATACGTAACTCTTCGTCAGATCTGACGAAATTTTGTTACGTATGTTTTACATGGTTTTATAAAATATTTTTTTTAAAAATATTTGGTCGGCGTTTTTTTTATTTTTTTTATAAAAATATGCCCAATAGTGTTATAAACCTGTAAAAAAAATTTCAAAAAAAAATACGTTTTTTTAACATGATATTTACATGGTTTTCACGGTTTTTGCACTAAGAAGTGGTTTTCAAATTATGTATTCCCTATATATATAAAATAAATTTGACAACCTGTAGGTAATCTAAGATAATGTTGTCATCCCTAAGACTCGAACCTACAACCTTTTAGTCGGGGTGAGAACATCTTACAACTACACCCAACCTCTTCCCTAGATCAATCTAATTGGTTTTAAAGATGGTCACTTTCAGAATCTAGATCAAAACATGGAGTGTCAAATTAATTCTGAAAAACATATTAGGCCATGTGTTATGTTACGTGACCCAGGCGTGATGCACCTAGGTCACGCCCCGGTCGCGCCCCACTCCCATTACACAGGGACGTGAGGGTGGCGTGAAGGGCAGTTGCGTAACCCTCCTCACGGGGTGATGACCGTTGGGGAGGGAAAATAAATAAAAATAAACTAAAATAACGGTAATGTTACCGTTTAAAACCAAAAAAAATAAATAAAATTAAATTAAACCTTATATAAACTCATTCAACCCACTCAAAAATCTTCAAAAATTTTTCAAAAATCTTTCAAATCTCTCAAAAAATATTCAAAAATCTTTCAAATCTTCAAAAACTTCTACACTACCATGGATCCAAACAATCCAAACAACTCGTACTTTAACCCGTTTATGAATTGTTACCGACCTCAACTCGATCCAAGCAATCCAAACCCGAACCAATTTCTAACCTTCTCAAATTGGTACCCACAAACACCTTTTTTCAACCAAAACTCACCCGCTTGTGACAACGGTTCTGATAATCAACCGGAACTTGATGTTGACGTGGTTCCGGAAACACAACCCGACGCCCAACCGGCTACATCGCGTCGCAGGAACTGACGAAAGGAAGTGCCAGAAAAAACAACAAAAACGAGCATTACTTGATGGTTGGAATCTGAGGAGGTGGCACTAGCTAGTGCCTACATTGACGTTTCCGAAGACCCGTTCGTTGGTAACAACCAACTGAGCTCGGAATTGGGTCGTGGTAACAACCAACGCGTGAGAGTCTAGTTTTTTTCGGCAATGGGTCGTGGATCTTACCGGGCGAACGACATGATTTCCGACAAATGGCGCGACTTACAACGTGAAGTCACGAAATTTAACGGCGTATGGTTTCAACACCACAACAATCGTAAAAGTGGTGAGAACGACGAATCGGTCATGAACAATGCGTTGATGACCTATGCACGAGAAAACGGGCCATTTTCTCATATCGCGGCGTGACAATTTATGAGAAAATCAACCAAGTGGCATCCCGTCCCGAAGTTACAAACTTCGAAACGGACGAAGACGTCATCGTCCGGAAAGTACACGACCACTCAATCCAACTCAACCGGTCGATGTTTCGTTAACTTAAACGAGTCGGATGAGGAAGTCGAAATGGACATGCCCCCACCAACCTCTCCTCAACGTCTGCCCGGTCGAAACAACAAGGGTAAACGACCACAAGCCTCGTCTTCAACTGATTACAAAGAGACGTTGGAGACCATCTCCGACTCGTTACAAAAATTTGTCAACTTACAGGAGATAAAACAATACAACAAAGATACGAAATTGTTTTGGACTTCAACCGATCACTTAACCGGTCGCGCTTGTGAAATAGCCGAGAAGACGAAGGAGCGGATTATGAAGAAATATAATATGGATTATTTTTTTTATTATATATTTTTTTTAGTTTTATTTTGTAATTTTATATATATTTTTAATTATATTATGTCTTTTTTAAATTTTATTTTTAATTAAAAAAAATAAAATTCAAATAATAAAATATTGAAAAAGGTGGTGATGACGTGGATTGATGATAAAGTGATGGATAATATAGGTAAAGATGATGTGGAGTAATAAGAGGTGATGGTGTTGGTTGATTATGTGACGCCTACGTGGAGTGAGGAGGTGTGATGCATAACGCATGGCCTTATAGATCCCCAATCTTGTTACATTAATACATTGCCTTAATATTAGATTACCAAAATCTTTGATTGTATATATGCTTAGTAACAGTAATGTGTTTTTTTTTTTTTTTTCTATCAGACTTTCCTCAAAGGTAATGGCAACATATATTAAATAGGATGATGATGATTTCTTTGAAGGTAAATTCTAAGTCTTTCATTGCAAAATGCTAGGATCATTTGGTTAAACTTGAACAATTAAAGACTAGAATTTACGATTTATTACTAACAGATGCAAAATGTTCTGTTAGTCACTAAAAGATGTGAACATGCATATGCACAAGTGTTACATTAATAAAAACAAATTAAGAACTGAAAAGTCAACCCTGTTTACATAATATATTCTCATGGACTATCACTAGACATAATCAATTACATTGATTCTAGGGCATATATTTTTTTTTTTTGAACGGCGACGATCCTACATACCACGTATGTTGTCTTAACAGGGCCCACCGGGCAGAGGTAAGACGCGGCCACACCAGATGCGCGGGAACCCCGTGGAATAGGTAAACCCTCGCCCCCCATTGGTCCAGAACCCGAGATTAAGCTCAAGATTCCTTCCCTCACCTGGATGTCCTTTAAATTGCCTCTGGCAGGACTCGAACCCATGACCTCTCAGTCACAAGGTAAAGCCCTAACCAGTAGGCTAGATTTGCGGGACATTCTAGGGCATATATGATATATGCTAGGATCAATTCCAAGAATGACCATGTTGACCAAGAAATTTTCAAGAATGTCTGGGTGGTGCGCCCATGATGGGGTTTGGATATGGGCGGGGGCGCCCATGAACACTTATTTAAAAAAAAAAAAAAAAAAAAAAATTTAATTATAGCATTAGGAACCGACTATGGGCGGGGCGCCCATGAACACTTGTTTAAATTTTTTTTTTTAAATTCTAGCCTTGGGAACCGACTATGGGCGCGGCGCGCCCATGATGGGGTTCGGATATGGGATGGGCGCCCATGAACACTTATTAAAAAAAAAATAATTCTAGCCTTGGGAACCGACTATGGGCGGTACGCCCATGATGGGGTTCGGATATAGGCGGCGGCGCCTGTAGCGGAAGTGGTCAGATGAACATTTTTGGAAATTTCTTGGTCAACATGGACATTAATTTTCCCTATATGTTATCCAAAAGTCAAGCGACTATAATACGACGTGTTAAATTAACCTAGTGGACGATGTTCCGTACATTAATCTGTCATTCAGAAGAGCTTCAAAGTTCTAACATATTAGTGGTTAGGTGAACCAACATCCTTTTATCTGACACTCAGAAAGCTTCTTGTTTGAGCATAATGTGACTTACTATAGTTTTCATTAGTGTTTCAAAAGATTCAACTTCTTCGAAAGCTTTGTGGAGAATCAAAATGATCATTTATTTGGAACTTGTTATTGAAATTGCAAGATAGACGATTGTTAGAAAGATGTAGTTCTTCGGAAGCTCTAATTTGTCTCTCTAAAAGCTCTGTTTTTCATAAGATGTATTATATTTCTTGAAAGCTTTTTTTTTTTTTTTTTTTTTTTTTTTATGTTTTCTCGTCGGTATTTTAAAAGCAAATGTTGCTTCCAAATGCTACATTCCTTTGGAAACACTTGTATTGATTGATTAGAAGATGTTGAAGTGCCTTTGGAAGCTTCCTTCACTTAGAACCATCAAGAGCTAAGATGTTTTGGTGACCACAAACCTTAATTTTCCTCAAAGCTTCTGGAGAACCACGTTTAGATATTAAGGATATTTTGTTCATGAATATATAAGAAATGATGTCATTGTTAGGGTTGGTTGATTTGTGTCTAACTGTAAAAGGGAAAGCATTAAATCTCCACTAAAATTCACCAATCTGTCAAACATCAAATTAAGCATGATGTATCATAGTTTACTTTCTAAAACCCTGACAAGTATAAAAACAATTGTTAGAATCAAAAGTGTTATGAAAATTCAATAAAGAAGAGTTTTTATAAATAACAAGCAAAATTTAGTTTAAACAAAAGCCCAAAATTTTAACAAATAAACAAGAAATTTTGTTTCTCGCAATGTATATAATATTGCTAGTTCGGTTAAAATTAGCAATATAAAGAACTAACAAAATAAAATTATTAATTAAGGATTACGTTGTTTGAAATTTAAATTATATTTAGAAGATATGAAAAGCTATATATCAACCTTAGCAATTAATATGCATCCCATCAAATTATAAAAATTAAATCTCCTTTTAGCATTTTAAATATCATATTTGTCTTTATTAATTTTAAATCAAAGCTAGCAATATTTATCTACATTGCGAGTAACAAAATTTCTTGTTTATTTGTTAAAATTTTGGGCTTTTATTTCAACTAAATTTTGCTTGTTATTTATAAAAACTTTTCTTTATTGAATTTTCAGAACACTTTTCATTCTAACAATTGTTTTTATTACTTATCACGGTTTTAGAGCTCTGGTCATTACACTTTCTTTGGAGAGCTAAATAAGTTTTCCACCATGGAAAATTTAACCCAACATAAAGTTGTGCTAAATATACCCTACTTTTATTATTATTTTTTTTACTTATCGTATCATCTCTTTAAAATCTTATCTTATCTTACTTAACTAATAAATAAAGGTTTATAGGGACACTTGGCACATTTCTAGAGTACCTTGATGTTTTTTCCCGTATTTCTCTCTTATTAAATATACCCTATATTAAATACACTTTTCACACATTTTTAAATTAAAAATAAGACTTTTTTAATACATTAAAAATATTTTAATATTAAAAAAACACTTTTTTTAAAAAAAAACAAATTATTATAAAATATAGAATTTTTAAAAATAATTTACAAAACGAAATATTTTAAGAAACAAGTTTTGAAGCTATTAGTGTTAAAAAAATAATATAATTATTTTATGATTTAATCTATGAAATTGTATTTATTTATATTTTATATTAAAAAAATCATCTTATATATTTTAAATTTTTATTGGTAACTATGAATTAATAATATTTTTTATTCATCTTCGTGTAATACACGGGGTGTTAACTTAGTTTTTAAATATATACAAGTAAACCTTATATTTTTAGATGTTAACTAAAAAAACCATAAGTTTTTAAACAAAAGCATGAGTGATTGTTTCTGCCATTATAACAAACGACTCCTTCCCTAACATTGCAACCATGGGTCCACCATACCCACGACGGCTCTCCAAACCCAAACTATCCATTAACCATTCCAATTCAAATTAACAGATAAACATGACCAAGTTTCAAACTTTATCAATAACAAAGATTAGAGGATCAATACTTATCACGAATAACTAATCCTACAAAGTCGAAGGATAAACTATAACTAAAAATTGATTTAAACGAGCATAAAAGCCAAATTAAATTGGCTGAGATGTTCCTCAAATCCCTGTGAACCCTTCTGTGCACAAAAACAACTCTCAAGATCCGATTATAAACTTAACAAAACATTACAATGAAATTTCAAACAACAAACGAGTACGAAGTCGACACGTTGTGTAGTGTTTCTTGTACAAACTTGGATCCGTGGATCTGCGATCGGGCCTTTTAGATTGGTAGGTGTTTTTCTTCTAGTATTCAAGGCTCTTTATTTTGGGGGCGTATATGATGCCGCCTCAAAAAGCATATTACACCGTCCCAACATTATTGTATCCTATACGTTACTATATATACTTTTAAATGCCACAACGGTATAATCTAATATATATATATATATATATATAGTATAGGGTTAGGCTAAAAAGGGTTAAAACCTTAAAAAGTGTAGGAATAAATCTTAGCCATTGATTTTTAAGATGAATGGTTGTAAGGGTGCCACCTCATTTGAGAGAATTAAGGGGGAATTTAAGTGGTTGGAGGGGTATAATGAGTATTGTAGCCATTGTTGACTTTTTAACAACTTCCCCCTACTTTTTTTAAACGTTTATAACTTTTTTGTACGTAATTATTTTTTAAAAAAAAATTACACCATAAAATAAAGCGTTTTTTATCTTTTCAACGAGTATAATATTGCTATATAAAAAAAAAGACCTAAATTGGTGTATATGAATGTTGCGTTTTATGGTGTTTTTGGGATGTTCATATCACTGAACACAAAAAACATCATAAAATGTTTAGCTTCGATCTCATGAATATTCGAACAACATAAACACCACAAAATGTTAACGCCATAAACATTATAAAATAGCTCGAAAAAACACCATGAAAAGTAAACACTATAAAACTAAGTTAAAAAACACCATAAAATGTCCTGTTTTATTTTCTTTAACACCTGGAAATCATTAACACCATAAAATGCTAACACAATAAAATAATTCAAAAAACACCATAAAATGTACATATACGTTACAAAAAAAAACACCATAAAGATGTTTATGGTGTTTTTGGTGTTCAAAAAAAACTATAAGACGCCTTGTTTTAGTTCGTTAACTTCTGAACATCATAAACACCATAAATAAGTTGAAAAACACCATAAAACATTAACACCATAAAATATAGACATGCATTACAAAAAAACGCAATATAATTTTGTTTAAATAACATTTGAAAAACACCATAAAATGAACAGTTAGTAAGACTAGGTATAAGTCATTATTTTTATTTTTAAAAAAATATATTAATATTATACTCTTTAGAAAGTCAAAAAACGCTTGATTTTATGGTGTAATTTTTTTAAAAAAATATTAATGTACAAAAAAGTTACGAGCGTTTAAAGAAATGAGAGAAATTTGCATGTGACTTGCATGTGTAATTTATTTTTTGTTTTGACATTTTTACCCTTATGCTTCTAATCCACATGTCATTCTTTTGTGGCTTCTTAGACTTTTTAAGGTTTCAAGCCTTTTTAGGATATCCTTACCCTATATATATGACAATGTTTAAATAATAACCCACTTTTAGAGCATTAACCCAAATTTCTTTGCCAAGACGAAGTCAAATCTTGGATTTTTTGTTAACATCATTGTAACACATCTACAACATTTTCTTCTTTTATTAGTTTGCGAAAATTATTCACCGTTTAAGACGTAACATCGTTGTAAGTGTTGTAGAGTGTTATAATGATGTTAAAAGAAATCCAAGATTTGGCTTCGTCTTGATAAAGTTATTTGGTTAAATGATTTAAGAGTGAGTTATTATATATTCACAATCACACACACACACGCATTTGTTGTCTCGATTTCAAGCAAATGATCATTTAGAATAAATGTTAAATCCCGCTCCTTTTCTTTTCGAAGGGTCGAGAGATCAATAGTGTTAGTATATTTTAAATAAAACGTCACAACAATGTCTTTGAAAATTATGAATAAGTTAAATCGTTTTAAAAAAAATGTCAACAAAAAAGTGAAAACAATTGAAATACAGCTAAAATATCATGTCTTAGACTTACGAAGCCCAAAAGAATTTTAAAAAAAAGTAAAAAAAAAACCGTATGCAACACGACATGAAACATAAACGGAATCGGTTTTGACGTAAGCGTTAACCAGACCGAGAATATAAACAAACTTGATTTTGAATAATATTTATATCGAAAAATAGTTATATAAAAAACTTTAAAGCATTAACTTAAGTTATAAAAAGTGAAAAAAAGGAAGAAAAAAGAGATCCTTAGGAGGGATTTGATCACTCGATCCTTCGAAAAGAAAGATTGAATCTTAGGTACATAGAAAAAATGTAAAAGGTTATAACTTGGTTTTGGATCGGTTGAAACACATATAAAAATAGTTATATAACGGGCGATTTTATGTAGTGGATGTTAGTCTTTATTTTTTACTGTGACAAAAACACGTCATTGTTAGTCGGCCTACCATTAAAATATATATATATATATATATATATATATATATATATATATGTATGTATATGTATGTATGAATGACAACATATAACTTTTTTTTTTTTTTGAGCATCAAAATTAATCCATTTTCATTAACAAAGATGAAAGATTACAATAAACTGGCGGGTAGGCGGGCAACTAGTTGCGCCGCAACCCCCTTTTGAATTGCAAATCCAATCCTACTAAAAACAATTTTTTGGGTCCTAGGAGTCGTGATGTTGCTATGCATGACCCTAAGATAAAAAAAAAACCCGCCTAAGCTTCGAACTGGCTACTTGTCGTTTAAAGGTCCTAGTCTCCTAGACAAGTCTCCTAGTTACAAAGCACTCCATCTATGTTGACTTTTCTTAGCAGTGATAGAAAATCATATCTATCTAGTGATTGTTTCCATCGACATTGATAATTAAGTAGTATACAATGGCAATAAACAAGCTTCATTGATTGTTTAAACACATTAATTATGTCCATCTATATATATCTTTATCTTATCTTACTATTATAATAAACAAGCGTAATTCTTGCCATCTGTAAATTTGTTAGACTACCATTGACATGTATCACTTCTATATATTTTCAATTAATTATCTTTCATATTAAATGATAATGACTTCTCTATTTTAGTAAATAATTATAAATTTGATGACTAATACTATTATATATCTTTACATATTAAAAAATAGTTTTTAATAAATTCAAAATAAAATCTTTTTTATTAAAAAAATACAATTCAAGAAAAGTTTATAAAATATGAAATTTTTCTAAAAATTAAAATTTGAAAAAACAAAAAATATCTTAAACCAGAGAAAAAAATATAAGTTTTATAAATAAAATAAGTTTTCTTAAAAGACAAATTTAATTTAAAATAAGTTTTCTTACAAATTATATAATATTTTAGTTTTCAACCCATGTAATACACGGGATTTAACCTTGTGTGTGTATTAGATCAAACGTGATCAAGCTTAAAAAGTTTCACCTCTCCCACTGTTTAACCAAATCACAAGTCGAGAACAACATTAACCATGAAACACTTGTGTTGTTTCAAGTTTTAACCATGTTTTGAGTTTAATATAAACAAGCCTTCTAAAGCTAACATTTATATATAATGATAAATTATAAATCTTATACTTTCATGTTTTGACAAGTAGCGACGATGATGAATAGGGTTTGCTTGATGCACATGTGACGGTGGTTGCTAGTTTAAGTTAACACGACAAGATAGATTTTTTAAAGGGAAAAGGTGCAAGTCACTATTAACCAATATATATTTTGTATATTTATAGAAGATACGGAAGATTGTCCTTGTAATTAGTTTGTATCTCCCTATATAATGGGATGAATATTTTGTATTCCGCACGATTTGAGAAAGGGGATTACGATCATCCAACATGGTATCAGAGCCTACTAAACCCTAATTTTTTCTCTACTATCTTCGATCCTGCATCATTCATCAATGGCCGACGGTAAGAAAACCGAGACTGGCGACACCAAAATTCTGGGTTTACACCCGGCATATTCTGTCACTAACATCAATCACAAAATTCGTACGTTAGATGGCACCAAGATCACGTATTCATTATGGAAGAAGTTGTTTATCCTTCATACCACGGCTTACAAAGTTCTAGATCACATCGATGAGACTCCACCTCCAACTGAATCTGACGAGGGTTATGGCCTTTGGAAAGAAATTGATGCCTTAGTGTTACAATGGCTCTATGCAACAATCTCTGATGAATATCTTGCTCGTGTGCTTGACACCAACACCACAGCACGGGCCGCTTGGATCAAAATTGAAACAATCTTCCGTATCTTCTATAAATATACAAAATATATATTGGTTAATTCTATGCCCATACATGGATCCGGTCATACCACCCATCATTTACCAAACCAAGCTTACAAGCTAAATAACATCCTTCTTACACCTAACATCATTAAAAACCTGCTATCAGTAAAAAAATTCAATATTGATAACCAAACTTCTATTGAATTTGATCCATTCGGTTTTACTGTGAAGGATCTCAAGACTGGGGCTCATCTTTCCCGCCACAATAGCACAGGGGATCTCTACCCATTTACTCAACCGGCCAATCCCACTGCTCTCGTTGCTGCTACCACAGATCAATGGCATAACCGTTTGGGACACCCAGGCGAATCTATCTTAAATTTGTTGCGTACTCGTTTTTCAATTTCATGTAATAAACCTACAGGTTCCTTTATTTGTCAATCTTGTCAACTTTCAAAACATAGACGATTACCCTTTTATGATTCTTGTAATATTTCATATGCGCCATTTGATATTATTCATTGTGACTTATGGACATCACCGATTTTGAGCAAGTCAGGTTACAAATATTACATGGTACTGATTGACAATTTTTCACATTATGTTTGGGTTTACCCTTTAAAATATAAATCTAAAACCTTTCCCAATTTTATGAAGTTTCACAAATTCGTGTCCACTCAATTTAATCGACAAATTAAAGCTTTTCAGTGTGATCTTGGGGGGGAATTTGACAACCACAATTTCAAACAATTCGCTAACCAACATGGTTTAGTTTTTCGTTTTTCATGCCCTCAAACATCTCAACAAAACGGTCGAGCTGAGCGAATGATTCGTCGCCTTAACGATATCATTCGCACATTACTTACTCATGCTCATCTACCTACCTCATTTTGGGTCGAGGCATTACACACCGCATCTTATCTCCATAACATACTGCCTACAAAACGACTCAATTTTTCTACACCACATTTTGTCTTATACCTCACTCATCCAACATATGATCATCTTCGCGTTTTCGGATGCACGTGTTATCCGAACACAACCGCCACTCAACCTCATAAACTTCACCCTCGATCAGTCAAATGTGTTTTTCTTGGATATCCAACTGGGTTTCGTGGATACCGGTGCTATGATCCAGTCTCGGGCAAGGTCCTCATTTCTAGACATGTTATTTTTGATGAAACATCATTTCATTTTGCTGAAGCCTCACCAACTGCCACTTTTCAGTCCCACGATGATCCCTTTTATGTGCCTATATCCTATCCCACAACCACAACACCCAATAACACCAATCCAACACCACCGACCCAATCCCAACAACAGCTACACTTCTCACCACCTCCATCCCCAACATCGGAGCATTTACACTCACCGGACCAATCCCCTCCATCCAAAAACTCTACACCACCAACCCACATGCCCACCACACATGCCTTAGAACCAACCGTACCTGAACACAATCCTATTAACCATCACACAATGACCACTCGGGCAAAATCGGGAATTACCAGACCAATCACCCGTCTAAACTTAAACACCACTACCCAACCACTAATCTCTCCGGCCCCTACTTCCCACCTTAAAGCTCGATCGGATCCTAATTGGCTACGTGCTATGGAAGACGAATTTAGGGCGTTACAGGAAAATGATACTTGGGAATTAGTACCTCGTCCTGCTGATCATCCGGTCATTCGATGTATGTGGTTATTTCGACATAAATTCAAATCTGATGGTACTCTTGATCGCTACAAAGCAAGGCTTGTAGTCAATGGAAAATCTCAAACTGTAGGTATTGACTGTACACACACATTTAGCCCGGTTGTTAAGCCAGCTACCATTCGCACAGTACTCAGTCTGGCCGTGTCGAGACAATGGCCGATTCATCAGCTAGACGTGAAAAATGCATTTCTTCACGGTAACCTAACCGAAACAGTATATATGCATCAACCACCAGGATTTGCGGACCTACGGTGTCACACCCCCAATTTCAACTGACGGAATCATACCGTTTGGGAACGTGACAAACCAGGATCTCAGATCATTAGACATAGCGAAGACCTCTATATGAATTTCAAAAACATACGTTGGTCTTTAAAACAAACATAATAACCAGAGTTTACAAAAAGTGCGGAAGCGTTTAAAACCATAAACAGTTGTAAATCAAACATTACAATTCAATGTACTAAAATATTCAGATTTAAATAATCAAAGTGAAAGAAATGCATGAGACTCTATCTTCCTAGTCCATGCCAGCTGTTACGCGCGCCTTAGCGTCCTGAGAAAACATGCAAATCAAGTCAACACAAAGGTTGGTGCATAACACAGGTTTTAAATATTCATAGTGTTCAAAACATCAGTTTGAATAACAAGTTGTAGATAACATAATCACAATTGCACAGTCATGATAGCTAGTCATATAAACTATTTACACAAGTGGTCGACACCGAAGCTGACGAGTTGCCATGCTATAGCATGTTTTTGCCTTAACACTATTGTCTAGCACGAACAATAGCAAAATGTGTTGTTTGGTCAGTCAAACACCTGCGTAGATCCCATCTACCAAGTGAGGTTTGTCAAACCCAATAGATCTATCTTCAACTACCACGCTTTGCACTCCGGCAAATTAAACGGTTCGAAAGAGAAGGCGTTGTAATGCTAAGTTTGCACTTAATGTAAACAGATAACTCATGCAAGTGATATGTATCTAAAAAGAGTTTGTTGCACATGTTTTCTCCCCCAAAACAGTTAAAATAAGAAGGGGCCGTGTACGCACCTTTGTTTTTAGCAGAATGATCAAGTATGTGTAAACTCGCGTAGAAATCCTCTACGAAGAATCTGTGATTTAAACAATAACCTATTGTTATTCGAATAATCGTTTTGTGCTTGAAATCACATACGTGTCAACACACGTATGTTAAAGTGTGAGAATTTGGCATACGGAAGTACACGTGTCACTGAAATCGTTTAAATAAAATCACCTTTGATTTTATTTAATTAAACGTAATTATACGCGATTTCGTGTTCGGATTAAAATATGGATTTTATCATCCTAACACGTTCGTATTCTAGTTACGGTTCCAACGCAACTTGAACGGACTTAATCGGAGTTCGTATGTGAAAGTTATGACCCAAAATACAAAAATGGTCAAAAACATCAAAAATCGGTTGGGCCGGGACTCGAACCCGCGACCCTCAACACTACACACATGCATCTAACCACTACGCCCGCTAGGGTATCGCGAAAGATAACCAGAAAATAATTCTTTTAAATCCTAACTGACCGGATTCCCCATGTTCTACTATAGCCGAAGCATTCAATCCCCAATTGACTACGAATTCGAATCCTATCAAACCTAAAACCATAGGGCTTTTGTTACTAGGATTCAATCGAGTCTATCCCAAATTTTAATTCGAAACTAAGCATCATAACTCAATGAATCTGATCTTAACATGTTCGAAATTTTAGTTCTCAAACCCGAACTCTAATCCGTTCGATTAACTGATATTAATCTGCAAATTCCTAGGGTTTTTAATGACACCATGATTTCGAAACTATCAGTGTTCATTAATTTCATTTTCAGATTCAATTGTAGTGAAATCCCCAATTCTTTTAACTCTAAGAACCCTAATTGTCGAACTCACAAAATCTGATACTAGAACTTCAAATTAATACATGGTTAAGGTTGATCGGAACTATCTGAGACTAACCATAACAATCAATTTGATTTTCCAGTTCGATTGTTATGAAATCCCCAAACCGTTTTCCCCTCAAGAACCCTAGAATCGAATACCACCAATTCGTTGTTGTTTGATTAAATTGACTTAGGCATTTCATTCTATATAACATCACGAAGCTACCAGTATACTTTAATTTCATTCTAGATCATGTTTACTACGAATCCCCCAAAACAACTCCAACTATGAACCCTAGAAATCGAACCCTTATAATCCGAAATCCTTAAAGGAAATTGGGTTAAAGATATTCTTAATCGGCATGTTTAGAAGTTGTAGAAGTCAAGAATTACCTGAATTGATCTCGAATTGATGTAGTTCCACTTATGGCTCAATTTCGGTTGCCTCTCGATCGACTGCCTCACACCCGTAACTTCTGTGTCAAATTGTGTTGTGCAATGGTTTCTAATGATGCCGAATAGTTATCAGGAACCTTCAATTGTATGAATTATGCTCGATTTATACCACTTGCTTGCGATTTGTAACGGTTTTGACTTTAGAGATAACCCCAATATTAATTTGCACATTATTGAATCCTATAACGCCTGTTTGATGTTAATAATCATCAATACACTTAATTGAAAGGTTTAATTTACCAACTTCAGCCGTTATTAAGAGGAATTTGAACTATTCTTGATTATCCCAATCGTATTTTGACTTCTAAAGTCAAAATTGAGCTTTCAACTCAATTACAAATCTAAACTTTGTAATTTAGGTATATTGAGACTGATTTCAACAATTTCTAATCCCTTATTCATGATTTCACCCAATTACATAATAATTCATTTTACAAAGTTGAACCTAAATCTCAATTTGTCACCAATCGGCTTCTTTTAATTCATTGTTGGCCTAAATTAAACTAATTGGGCCTCACAAAATACTATTGGGCCTAATTTAAACTTATTGGGCCTATCTTAACCTTACTGGGCCCACAATGGCCTTATTGGGCCTTCTTAGACCTCAATGGCCTCATTTGCCCCTATTGGGCCTAACTTGATTCTGTTGGGCCTTCATAGACTTTATTGGAACTAATTTGTCTTGTTGGGTCTTCCTTGACTTCACTGGATTTTCTTTGGCTTTATTGGGCCTTCATGGACCTTACTGGGCCTTCATTGGCCTTGTTGGGCCTTCATTGGCCTTGTTGGGCCTGTGATAGCACCAACTTCCGTTAACAAGGTTAGTGTGAAAAGTCGGATTGTCACATCATCCCCTTGTTAAAGGAATTTTCGTCCCGAAAATTAGCAAGTGTTAAGAGTAGTTAGGAAACTACTTATGAGTTTAAATCGTACGTGTTAGTGTGATTTGATCATTCTGTGTGCTTGTGTGTACTCATACACAAAGTCTAATGCTTGCAACATCACAACTCAATTGTGATCGTTCAATGTAACTGTTTTGCGTGTACACTAGTTAGTTCACCTAACTGTGACTGTTTGTGTTTGATCATACTGTGTTGTGTAGCCTCACACATAGTGAGTGTCTGAAACTGTTTGTACTATGCAACCCCGCACATAGCAAAGTGTATGTAACCAATGTACTATGCAACCCCGCACATAGCAAAGTGTATGTAATCAATCGTGTATGTACTACCATAGCATGTAACATATGAAATGTAGCACATAAAACATATAAAATGTAATGTAGCACAAATATTTGTAACAAAATCAATTGAATAAATAAAACGTTTGTGCTTACAGTTTGAAATTTGCAGTGTTGATGTGTGAAAGCATCACGTCATCCCCTTGTTGAAGGAAATTTCGTCCCGAAATTTAACGTGCGCTCTCAGTGTTAGCAGTAACTGTCTTAAATAGATAAGGATATTTCTTCATCATTTGATCTTCTCGTTCCCATGTGAATTCAGGACCCCGTCTTGAATTCCATCGGACTTTGACTATTGGAATCTTACTTTGTTTGAGTTGTTTGACCTCTCGGTCCAGGATTTCAACTGGTTCCTCGATGAATCGTAACTGTTCGTCTACTTGTATTTCTTCAAGTGGTACTACCAATGTCTTATCAGAAAGACATTTCTTTAAGTTCGATATGCGAAAGACATCATGAACTCCACTGAGTTCATCCGGTAATTTGAGTTGATACGCAACCGGACCAATCCGTTTCAGGATCTCAAAAGGTCCTATGTAACGTGGACTAAGCTTCCCACGCTTACCGAATCATATCACACCTTTCCAAGGTGATACCTTTAGAAGAAATCGGTCTCCTACTTGAAATTCCAACGGCTTACGACGTTTGTCAGCATAACTCTTCTGTCGATCCCGGACCGCTGCCATACGGTTCCGGATTTGAACTATCTTCTCTGTCGTCTCGTGCACCAGTTCAGAGCCTGTAATCTGAATATCACCAATTTCAGCCCAGCAAACTGGTGAACGACATTTGCGACCATACAAAGCTTCAAACAGTGCTGCTTGAATACTTGTATGATAACTATTATTGTAAGAGAATTCCACTACCGGTAAGTAATTCTCCCCGCTATCACCAAAGTCAATTACACAATCTCGTAACATATCCTCGAGCATTTGAATCGTACGTTCACTTTGACCGTAGGTCTGTGGATGATAGGCGGTACTCATATCTAAGCGAGTCCCCAATGACTTATGAAGAGATTTCCAAAAGTTGGAAGTAAATCGGGTATCCCGATCTGATATGATAGAGATTGGCACGCCATGCCGTGCTACCACTTCCTTGATATAAATGCGAGTCAGTTTCTCCATCTTATCAGTTTCCTTGATTGCTAAGAAGTGTGCAGATTTCGTTAATCGATCAACAATTACCCATATCGTATCACAACCACTCGGTGTACGGGGTAACTTAGTAGTGAAATCCATCGAAATCTGTTCCCATTTCCACATCGGTATCTCTGGTTGTTGCAGTAAACCAGATGGCTTCTGATATTCAACTTTGACTTTCGAACAAGTCAAACATTTGCTAACGTACTTAGCAATGTCAGCTTTCATGTGAGGCCACCAATACAGTGCCTTCAAGTCATGATACATCTTGTCTGATCCCGGATGGACTGAATATCTGGACTTGTGTGCTTCATCCATCACGAGTTCCCTTAAACCTCCGTACAAAGGTATCCAAAGTCGATTAATGAAATAACGAATTCCATCAGACTTAACATCCAGTAGTTCCTCCATTCCTCGTAAGGATTCCTGTACCAAGTTTTCCTTTTTCAAGGCCTCGATCTGAGCACTGTGCACCTTGTCAGGTAAATCAGTATGTATTGTCATCATAAGTGCACGAACCCTTCTTGTTGAAGTATCTTTTCTGCTTAAAGCATCAGCTACCACATTAGCTTTTCCCGGGTGATATTTAATCGCGCATTCGTAGTCGTTCAACAACTCAACCCATCGTCGTTGTCTCATATTAAGCTCTTTCTGATCAAAGATAGGTTGCAAACTCTTATGATCAGTGTAAATGGTACACTTAGTTCCATACAAGTAATGCCTCCAAATCTTCAGAGCAAAAACCACTGCTCCTAACTTCAAGTCATGAGTAGTGTAATTCTTTTCGTGTGGTCGTAGTTGTCTGGAAGCATAAGCGATCACTTTATCCCGTTGCATCAACACACATCCCAAACCCTGTCCAAATGCGTCACAATACACCGCAAAGTCTTCTGTTCCTTCCGGTAAGGACAGAATCGGTGCACTGCAGAGCTTCTGTTTCAATAACTGGAATGCAGCTTCCTGTTTATCCGTCCAGTTATACTTTATTCCCTTGTGCGTCAGAGCTGTAAGTGGTTGAGCGATCTTTGAGAAACCCTCAATGAATCGTCGATAATAACCCGCCAAACCAAGGAATTGTCGTACCTCGGTAGGGGTCTTTGGCGCTTCCCAATTCTTAATCGCTTCAATCTTTGCTGGATCAACATGTATACCCTTTTCATTAACTATATGACCCAAGAACTGTACTTCTCGCATCCAGAAATCACATTTCGAGAACTTAGCGTACAGTTGTTCTTGCTTCAGTAGCTCTAACAGTAATCGAAGATGTTCAGCATGTTCCTCCTCAGACTTTGAATAGATGAGAATGTCATCGATGAAAACAATGACAAACTTATCCAGATAAGGTTTACAAACACGATTCATGAGATCCATGAATACAGCTGGAGCGTTTGTCAACCCAAATGGCATGACCAAGAACCCATAATGGCCATAGCGCGTCCTGAATGCTGTCTTTGGAATATCCTCCTCCTGGACTCTTAATTGATGATAACCCGACCTGAGATCAATCTTCGAGTAATAACTCGAACCTTGCAATTGATCGAACAGATCGTCAATCCTAGGTAACGGATACCGGTTCTTGATAGTAACCTTATTCAATTCCCGGTAATCGATACACATACGGAATGTCCCGTCCTTCTTCTTTACAAACAAAACTGGAGCTCCCCACGGTGAAAAACTAGGTCGTATGAATCCCTTATCCAACAACTCTTGCAATTGTGTGGATAACTCTTGCATTTCTGACGGTGCAAGTCGGTAAGGCGCCCTAGCTATCGGTGCTGCTTCTGGTGTAAGGTCGATTCGGAATTCCACCTGTCTGATAGGCGGTAATCCCGGCAAACCTTCTGAAAATACCTCCGGAATTTCACAAACTACAGGTATATCCTCAAGCTTCTTCTCAGCTACCGGCTTTTCAGTTATAAGTGCTATAACTGCCGTATGACCTTGCCGCAGACATTTGTGTGCTTTCATACAAGATATGAGACGCAGTGGCGTACTGCTCTTCTCGCCTTGTACATACAATGTCTCTCCCTGCGGAAGAGGTATACGAACAATCTTTTCATGGCATACGATTTCAGCCTGGTTTTTAAACAACCAGTCCATGCCAATGACTACATCAAAACTGCCTAAAGCGGTAAGCATAAAGTCAATGTCATGTGTTTGACCCATCAAGTCAAGAACACATCCTTTAGGAATATGATTTACAACAACTAACTTATCATTAGCTAGTTCTATAGTGTATGGGTTTTCTAAAGCAGTAGGACTAATACTTAACAATTCACAAGATTTGCTAGATACAAAACCCCGATCTGCACCGGTGTTAAATAGCATAGAGGCAGAGTGATAATTCGAGAGAAACGTACCCGTAACGAAGTTGGGATCTTCCCATGCATGACTTTCTCCAACCACAACAGTTCTGTTCTAGCAACATTTGTGTTGTTGTTGTTGTTTCCTTTTGTAATCATGTCATTATCCCTTCTTTTCTTGAGTTGCGGGCACTCCTTCTTGAAATGTCCTGATAAGCCACACTCAAAACATCCTTTCTGTGTGTTGCTCCGGTTGAGTGAGCTTGCCTGCAGTTCCCCTCGACAGTCTTTTGCTACGTGACCTATCTTTCTGCATCGCTGACATCGGTAGTTGTCACATCGTTTCCCAAAGTGATGGAATCCACACTTGTTGCACTTTGGGTATTTGCCATTATACCCTCCCGATGACTGTTGGTTATTGTTTGTATTGTGATGGGTCTTGTTGGATTCCTGCTTGCGGTTCTGTTGAAATAATGGCTGAGTGAAATTCTTGGCATCAATGCTATCCCATTTTCTTTTGTGGTCTCCTGCCTTAGCTGTTACTGTTAGTTTGGGTAATGTTCCCCGTTGCATCGTTTGATCAGTAAATTGGTGTGCCAGTTGAACAGCTTGCTGTATGGTGGTAGGATTTGCAGGTATGATCAATTTTCGAACCTGAGATACCAGCCCTCCAATGTATCTCTTGATCCACTTGCTAGATGGGGTTGCCCTGTGCGGTAAGAGTCTTGCTAACTGCTGGAATCGAGTAGTGTATTCCTCAATATTAGAACCTTTCATCTTGAGTTGCCCGTATTCATCCTCAAGTTTTTGCATTTCATTACGGGAACAATACTCCTCCTGCAACAGGATTTTGAATCCGATCCAAGTAAGTGCATTGGCTGTATTCAAACCGAGTGTCTGTACGATAGAGTTCCACCATGTCAAGGCTGAACCCTCCAAAGTACCAATAGCGTATCTGACCTTGTTTTCTTCCGGACAATTGCACGTCTCAAATACCGATTCTGACTGTTCAATCCATCGAAGAAGTCCAACGGCTCCTTCCGATCCTTTGAAATTACGTGGTTTGCAGTCCAAGAATGTCTTGAACGTGCACATTTGTGGGTTTACCAGTTCCCCTGTTGGATCATGTGATCCTGTTTGGTGTGTTTGCGTATAGTTTGCGATTGCCTCGGTGATTCGAGTGTTAATAAGTGCCTCAACTTCCGTTGCGGTCATGTTAATGTTTTCTCCAGCCATGATCTTCCTATTTACAAATATACATAATGAGACTACACCCATCGCATAATCATCATTCATGCATGAAGTAAATGTAACACACTATCATAGTCATTAAGGTAACAATTCTCAATCATTTATGATAAATTAGTGCTTACAATTGTTTGTCAAAGAGATACAAAACAACTAAACACAAAATCTACTTTTATGAGTACAACCCACTCATATAAGTTTGTTAATTAGAAAGTAAATGAAATGACTAGATTCCATCGTTTGGTTGATCAACGGTTGATGATGAATCTTCCAGTTCTGCTGGACTAGTCACTGCACCATGCTGGTAACGCATATGCCCAGTGATGAGGGTCATGGCCTCTCCCGCCAAGTCTCTCACTATATTGGCTTCAATTGCCGCTGCACCAGCCCGTGCATTGGCTTCCTCAGCCCTTGCCTCGGCTACAGCTACACGTAACTCAGCAGTTTCTAATCGTGCAGTGAGTTCGAGGATCGTCCCTCGCATCATCCAGATCGTTTCCACCAAATTTTCATGTTCTTCATTAGTCCTAACCAACTCCTCAGTGAGGTTATCCCACATTTGTGTCAGCCAGTTGTTATTCTCGAGCAATTCTGTGATCATTCCTGCTACTTCCCGCATGTTACGGATTTCACGCTCCATGCGTGCAACGAAAGCAGCAAATGCCTGTTCTAGTGGATATCCTAGAGCAGGTAACGTCCAAAGGCTATTAGCGGTGTTGGCAGTTGGTGGTGGTGGCACTCGTTCTTCCCACACCCAGTTGCGTATGAGATCAGGGAACCATTGCCAATATTGGTTGTTCCCCCTTGGTTGAACAGGTGTTTCCTCCCCAAAGTGGATCGTATCATCCACTGGTTCGATCCTCCTTGTCATGATTTCTGACAATGCTACTACTTGTCCCTCAATGTGAGTAGGTGTAGCTGATGATGCCATGTCTGTTACATAATGCAATATGTAAGTGCATACCAACTATCGTGTAAGCAAGTGTCTAATGTCTAAAAGTTATAGTCTAAGTCTACAAATGCAAACCTAGTTCGCTATAACCAATGTCTCTGATACCAATCTGTCACACCCCCAATTTCAACTGACGGAATCATACCGTTTGGGAACGTGACAAACCAGGATCTCAGATCATTAGACATAGCGAAGACCTCTATATGAATTTCAAAAACATACGTTGGTCTTTAAAACAAACATAATAACCAGAGTTTACAAAAAGTGCGGAAGCGTTTAAAACCATAAACAGTTGTAAATCAAACATTACAATTCAATGTACTAAAATATTCAGATTTAAATAATCAAAGTGAAAGAAATGCATGAGACTCTATCTTCCTAGTCCATGCCAGCTGTTACGCGCGCCTTAGCGTCCTGAGAAAACATGCAAATCAAGTCAACACAAAGGTTGGTGCATAACACAGGTTTTAAATATTCATAGTGTTCAAAACATCAGTTTGAATAACAAGTTGTAGATAACATAATCACAATTGCACAGTCATGATAGCTAGTCATATAAACTATTTACACAAGTGGTCGACACCGAAGCTGACGAGTTGCCATGCTATAGCATGTTTTTGCCTTAACACTATTGTCTAGCACGAACAATAGCAAAATGTGTTGTTTGGTCAGTCAAACACCTGCGTAGATCCCATCTACCAAGTGAGGTTTGTCAAACCCAATAGATCTATCTTCAACTACCACGCTTTGCACTCCGGCAAATTAAACGGTTCGAAAGAGAAGGCGTTGTAATGCTAAGTTTGCACTTAATGTAAACAGATAACTCATGCAAGTGATATGTATCTAAAAAGAGTTTGTTGCACATGTTTTCTCCCCCAAAACAGTTAAAATAAGAAGGGGCCGTGTACGCACCTTTGTTTTTAGCAGAATGATCAAGTATGTGTAAACTCGCGTAGAAATCCTCTACGAAGAATCTGTGATTTAAACAATAACCTATTGTTATTCGAATAATCGTTTTGTGCTTGAAATCACATACGTGTCAACACACGTATGTTAAAGTGTGAGAATTTGGCATACGGAAGTACACGTGTCACTGAAATCGTTTAAATAAAATCACCTTTGATTTTATTTAATTAAACGTAATTATACGCGATTTCGTGTTCGGATTAAAATATGGATTTTATCATCCTAACACGTTCGTATTCTAGTTACGGTTCCAACGCAACTTGAACGGACTTAATCGGAGTTCGTATGTGAAAGTTATGACCCAAAATACAAAAATGGTCAAAAACATCAAAAATCGGTTGGGCCGGGACTCGAACCCGCGACCCTCAACACTACACACATGCATCTAACCACTACGCCCGCTAGGGTATCGCGAAAGATAACCAGAAAATAATTCTTTTAAATCCTAACTGACCGGATTCCCCATGTTCTACTATAGCCGAAGCATTCAATCCCCAATTGACTACGAATTCGAATCCTATCAAACCTAAAACCATAGGGCTTTTGTTACTAGGATTCAATCGAGTCTATCCCAAATTTTAATTCGAAACTAAGCATCATAACTCAATGAATCTGATCTTAACATGTTCGAAATTTTAGTTCTCAAACCCGAACTCTAATCCGTTCGATTAACTGATATTAATCTGCAAATTCCTAGGGTTTTTAATGACACCATGATTTCGAAACTATCAGTGTTCATTAATTTCATTTTCAGATTCAATTGTAGTGAAATCCCCAATTCTTTTAACTCTAAGAACCCTAATTGTCGAACTCACAAAATCTGATACTAGAACTTCAAATTAATAC
Organism: Mikania micrantha; assembly: GCA_009363875.1. NCBI lineage: Eukaryota > Viridiplantae > Streptophyta > Magnoliopsida > Asterales > Asteraceae > Mikania > Mikania micrantha. The sequence continues at coordinate 92,492,900 of CM018696.1, forward strand.
ATGGTTAAGGTTGATCGGAACTATCTGAGACTAACCATAACAATCAATTTGATTTTCCAGTTCGATTGTTATGAAATCCCCAAACCGTTTTCCCCTCAAGAACCCTAGAATCGAATACCACCAATTCGTTGTTGTTTGATTAAATTGACTTAGGCATTTCATTCTATATAACATCACGAAGCTACCAGTATACTTTAATTTCATTCTAGATCATGTTTACTACGAATCCCCCAAAACAACTCCAACTATGAACCCTAGAAATCGAACCCTTATAATCCGAAATCCTTAAAGGAAATTGGGTTAAAGATATTCTTAATCGGCATGTTTAGAAGTTGTAGAAGTCAAGAATTACCTGAATTGATCTCGAATTGATGTAGTTCCACTTATGGCTCAATTTCGGTTGCCTCTCGATCGACTGCCTCACTCCCGTAACTTCTGTGTCAAATTGTGTTGTGCAATGGTTTCTAATGATGCCGAATAGTTATCAGGAACCTTCAATTGTATGAATTATGCTCGATTTATACCACTTGCTTGCGATTTGTAACGGTTTTGACTTTAGAGATAACCCCAATATTAATTTGCACATTATTGAATCCTATAACGCCTGTTTGATGTTAATAATCATCAATACACTTAATTGAAAGGTTTAATTTACCAACTTCAGCCGTTATTAAGAGGAATTTGAACTATTCTTGATTATCCCAATCGTATTTTGACTTCTAAAGTCAAAATTGAGCTTTCAACTCAATTACAAATCTAAACTTTGTAATTTAGGTATATTGAGACTGATTTCAACAATTTCTAATCCCTTATTCATGATTTCACCCAATTACATAATAATTCATTTTACAAAGTTGAACCTAAATCTCAATTTGTCACCAATCGGCTTCTTTTAATTCATTGTTGGCCTAAATTAAACTAATTGGGCCTCACAAAATACTATTGGGCCTAATTTAAACTTATTGGGCCTATCTTAACCTTACTGGGCCCACAATGGCCTTATTGGGCCTTCTTAGACCTCAATGGCCTCATTTGCCCCTATTGGGCCTAACTTGATTCTGTTGGGCCTTCATAGACTTTATTGGAACTAATTTGTCTTGTTGGGTCTTCCTTGACTTCACTGGATTTTCTTTGGCTTTATTGGGCCTTCATGGACCTTACTGGGCCTTCATTGGCCTTGTTGGGCCTTCATTGGCCTTGTTGGGCCTGTGATAGCACCAACTTCCGTTAACAAGGTTAGTGTGAAAAGTCGGATTGTCACATACGGGCCCCATCACATGTTTGTCGTCTTAAACGCTCGCTTTATGGTCTTAAACAGGCACCTCGAACATGGTACACCCGATTTTCTGGTTATATTACCACTCATGGTTTTCGCAGCAGTACGTGTGATAATTCTCTGTTTACTTACCATCACGGGGGGAAAGCGGCTTATCTTCTCCTTTATGTGGACGATATAGTGTTGACTGCTTCAGACTCTAAGCTCCTCCAAACCATCATCGCCACTCTATCTCGGGAATTTGCAATGAGTGATTTGGGGCAACTACACCACTTTCTTGGCATTACTGTTACTCACCACAAACAAGGTTTGTTTCTTTCACAAGCTTCATATGCGCGAGACATTATACACCGAGCAGGTATGTCTTCATGTAAACCATGCGCCACCCCGGTAGACACATCTAACAAACTCAGCGCCGAAACCGGCAACCTACTACCTGACGGATCTCAGTATCGCGCATTAGCTGGAGCACTACAGTACCTTACGTTTACTCGACCCGACATAACGTATGCCGTACAGCAAGTATGTCTTTTTATGCATGCTCCACGCGACTCCCATTTTCCATTCATGAAAAGAATCATTCGATATTTGAGTGGGACTATTGACTACGGAATCCGATTGGTTCCGTCTCCTGTCAACTCTTTGACAGCATACTCCGATGCAGATTGGGGTGGATGCCCGGACTCTAGGCGATCCACCTCAGGGTATTGTATTTTCCTAGGAAATAACCTCGTCTCTTGGTCCTCTAAACGTCAAGCCACCATCTCTCGTTCTAGTGCCGAGGCAGAGTACCGGGGAGTTGCTAATGCGGTGGCCGAGGCCACATGGTTACGTAACCTTCTCTTTGAACTACATGTTCCGATTCCAAAGGCTACTATCGTATATTGTGATAATATATCTGCAATCTACTTATCTGAGAACCTGGTGCAACACCAACGTACAAAACACGTGGAAATTGATATTCACTTTGTACGGGAAAAGGTTCGACTTGGACACGTTCGGGTTCTTCATGTTCCATCCTCCTCTTAGTTTGCGGATATTTTCACTAAAGGACTTCCTCGACAGTTATATCAAGCCTTTCGATCCAGTTTAAGCGTATGTCCGATCCCCGCTCAAACTGCGGGGGAATATTAACCAATATATATTTTGTATATTTATAGAAGATACGGAAGATTGTCCTTGTAATTAGTTTGTATCTCCCTATATAATGGGATGAATATTTTGTATTCCGCACGATTTGAGAAAGGGGATTACGATCATCCAACAGTCACACCTCTAGCTAGGTCGGATCAAGGATCAATTTTATGTTTCTTTGTATTTTGTTGCTAAAGACCTAGGCCCCCCAACTCTCTATAGGATATTTTTAAACACACACAAATATTGAAATTGAGATTACCTACAAAAATATTATATCCTTGCTTGAAACACATAATATATCCTTGTTTTAAATTCTAATCACCTTCCAATATATACTATATTGAACTATTGAACTAACTTATTGACCTGTGTATTTCGCGGATTCAGTCGTAAATTTATACTAAATAAAACGAATTAATAACTAAGGTTTAAGATTGTAAATTTTTTTGTGATAATTTTTTGTTGTTTAATTTGTAGAATGAAGTTAATTGAAAAAATATATATTTAATTTAGTTGAGATTGAATGAATAAATTTAATAAATATGATGCAAATACCAAAATAATTATTTTCATGTAAGATTGAAAATATATAAGCAGTTTAGCCTATTTAGAAAAAAATATTTAAGATTTCAAATTATCTAATAATTTCAAACGATCTTTATTTAAGTGATTGAAATAAACATAAAATAAGGTATATTGAAAAATATCTAAAATTAAATAACCATAATCACATGAAAAAATATATGACAAAACTCATTTTTCTGAATCATCATATTTGTTCTCTTCATTAAATATATATAGGATGATGTGTTTACTTAATTAAATAATAAATTATAAAATAAAAAATTATTTTTTGTAAATTAATATTTTGTATTGGCAAAAAAAATGTAACATTAAAAAAGAATACAGGTTTCATAATACACACAAAAGATATAACAAATATGTCTTTGCAAACAATTAGTCTCAAATGTATATATATTATTTAAAGGCCGTGTAGATCATACTTCATAGGTTTAATAACTATACAGATTACAAACCATTCATAAAATATTATTATCAATATTTTTAGTTTTTAAAATTTTTAGTTTAAAAGTTCTAAATTGTGTATTCTGATAATTTTTATGTGAAAAATTTTTGAATTTCAAAATTATTAATCAAAAATAAAAAGTTTGAAATTATTGAATTTTCAATAATATTTAAACAAAGAAAATATGATTTTTTTTAAATATGATTTTTTGACCTAATTAAATTTATAAAATGAAATTAATTTTTACAATATTGGTAATTAATATAGTGATTATATTTGACATTATTTTTTTTTATTTTTCTAATCATTTAATGCCAAATAACATATAATTTTACCAGAAAATAACAAGTGACAAAGTGTTAATTTTTTTAATTTTAAAGAATATTCACAAATAATCTTTAATATTATTTAAATAACACTTACAAGTTACAACCGATACAAACCAAAACATATCATTTAGAACGATATCTCTTACGACCCAGTCAAATTAAAAAAAAAAATAAAAAAAAAAGTCATTTTAGTGACCCAACCTTGTACATGTACCGATGGCTAGAAAATTATGACTGGGCAGGTCATTGTCTCAAGACTACCAATTCGTATTTTTCAGGTATCCTAAGGTCGCTTGACGTAGAGGTGCTCAAACCGGTTTTTTTCTCCAAACCGGTTTGGGTCACAAACCAAACTGGTTTCATCATTGGGTCACATAAACCGGTTCCTCTCCAAACCGGTTCGGGTCCTAGACCGGTTTCGAACTTGGAATAACCGAACCTATCAAACCGATTTGGGTTATAACTAAACCGGTTTTTGTCCAAACCGGTTATGGAAACCGGGTTTTTTTTTTTTAAACCTATTAAAACCTTAACCATTAATAAAAACTTAAACTAACAAATCTTAAACTAATAAAACCTAAATCTTAAACTAATCAAATCATAAACTAATAATTAATTAAACCCTAATAAAATCTTAAACTAATCAAAACAAATAATAATTAATAAAACCTTAAACTAATCAATTCATAAATAATAATTAATAAAAACCCTAATAAACCTTAAACTAATCAAAATCATAAACTAATCATTAACCAAAAACCCTAATATAACCTTAAATTAATCTTTAATAAATATACACATAGGGGATGAAATTTTTTATAACTCTTATCTTTTGCTACAACTACATAACTATCATCCAATGGTTACTTTAAAAAGGTAAGTGTATAGAATCGTGCCACGTATCAATTTCCTTTTTTTTAATAAGACTACCCGGTATGCCTTTTGATTGGGCGTGATTGGGGCATGGGAGGGCGTGATAGGGGCGTGGGAGATGGGGCGTGAGTCGAGCAACGGTTGTGAAGGGCGTGGGTTTATCTTTTTTTCGACCGTTACCCATTAAAAAAAATTAAATAAAACCTATATATAAAATCATCACACACTCTCTAATATTCACATCTCACTCTCTAAAATATTCACATCTCACAAAAAAAATCAAATAAAAAATCAGTATTTTTATAAAAATGGAGTTTCTACGGGAAGATGATGATTTTAGCAAAGGAGAAGATTTTTTAATCGAATCCGCACAACTTACTCTCGACATCATCAGACAACAAGTTGAAAGACCTGTTCTAACTAGAAGAGCACGAATTACTCGAGATCGTCTTGGAGCTCACGCACGTCTTGTTGAAGATTATTTTTCAGAAAATCCGAAATACCCCGAAGATTTATTTCGGCATCGGTTTCGTATGAGTCCGAATCTTTTTTCACGAGTGCGTGATGATTTGGAACAAAACTATGATTTTTTCCAACAACGGTGTGACGGAAGAGGAAAGATCGGGTTTTCCGGTCTTCAGAAATGTACTTCTGCAATACGGCAACTAGCCTACGGCACTAGTAGCGATTCGTTTGATGAGTATTTATAGATGTCTGAGCGAATGAGGCGGGAATGCATTTGTAAATTTTGTAAATGCGTAATTAGATTGTACGCGAAGAAATACTTGAGGAAACCAAATTCCCATGACATCCAGCAGATTTATACGTTTCATGACGAGGTTCAAGGTTTCCCCGGTATGTTAGGTAGTCTCGACTGCACCCATTGGGAATGGGACAATTGCCCAACAGCATGACGAGGTCAATTCCAATGAGGCGACCATCCAAGACCAAGTTTTATGCTAGAAGCTGTTGCGTCTCAAGATCTTTGGATATGGCATGCCTTCTTTGGTGCATCGGGATCGAACAATGATATAAATGTTCTAGATCAGTCGCCGATTTACAACGATCTTATTGAAGGCAAGGCACCCGGTCAGCAGTTTATTTGCAACGACACAACATACAAATACGGGTATTATTTGGTCGATGGTATTTATCCACAATGGGCTACTTTCGTGAAATCATTTACCTCACGACAAACTGCAGATGAAAAACGTCTGTATTTCCAAAATCGTCAAGAGGGGGCAAGAAAGGATATTGAACGAGCATTCGGCGTTCTAAAACATAAGTGGCACATGATTCAACACCCTGGTAGAAGTCGGATCCGAAACGCGTTATACGCATGTGTGATACTACACAACATGATAATTGAAGATAACGGTCGAGCGATATGTGAATTTTATGAAGAAGACGAACCGAATTTGTTGGAGCATGTGGAGATCAACGACGAATAAAAACAAGCAAACCGTCGAATGCTTCGCAACGAGGATACACATGCGAACCTCAAAGCCGATTTGGTTGAACATTTATGATAAAATCGTTTTATTAATTAGTAATTTTTTTATTAATTTTTTTTTAATTTGTAATTTTTTTTATTAGTTTGTAATTTTTTTATTAGTTTGTAATTTTTTTATTAATTTGTTTTTATTAATTATATCTCAATTTAATTTAAAAAGGAATGATGACGTGGAGTGAGTGGGTAACGGGGCATTTCCACAAAAATGGTGGGGTGAGTGGTTGTGGTGAGTGCTTATGTGGCGCCTACGTGACGCATAGGTGGAGTGATTGGGTAACTTGGCATACCTAATAGTCTAAGAAGGGCATTTAGGACATTTGTTATTTAAGTAAAGTTTACCCCCCTTTTTTTAAACATTCATAAACTTTTTATACTATATTATTTTTTTAAAAATATTCCACCATTATACTCGTCTCATTTTTCTCTTTAATTTCGTTATAGTCTCGACTATTTTTTTTTGATATCATGTATTTACATCCTTGTAACGAGCTTAAAGATAACAAATTAATTAGAAATTTTTTCTAATAATGGTAAATTACAGTAATGTAACATAAAATGAAGTAATGTAACAGAAAATGAAGTAATTTACAATTACATAATTAACGGTGACGTAACACATTATTTACAGTGATGTAAATTTCTCTTTATTTCCCGTTATAATGTTGACTAGTTTTTTTAATTTTTTTTCTCATTGTCCATTATTTACATCGATGTAACGAGCATAAATATAGCACATTATTTTGAATTTTTTCTAACAATGATAAATTACAGTGATGTAATATAACACATTATTTTATTTTTTGGTATAACAATGATAATTACAATGATAAATTACAGTGATGTAATATAATACATTATTTTGATTTTTGTCTCTAACAATGATAATTATAGTGATGTAATTTATCATTGTTCGGAAAAAAATCAAACTAATTTGTTGTATTTAGGTTCGTTACAAATTAGAGATGAGCAAAAAGCCAAAAAAAACCGAACCGAAACCGAATTAACCGGAAAAACCGAACCGGAACCAAATTAACCGAGATAACCGAACCGGAACCGAATTAACCGAAAAAAACCGAAACCGAATTTTGCGTCAATGTAAATTACATCACGATAAATTACGTCAATGTAAATTACATCACTGTAATTTATCATTGTTAGAAAAAATTTCAAATAAATTTGTTATATTTAAGCTCGTTACAATGTTGTAAATATATGTCATCTAAAAAAAGTAAAAAAAAATTAGTCGAGACTATAACGGAATTAGAGAAAAATGAGACGAATATAATGGTGCAATTTTTTTTAAAAAAATAATATATTATAAAAAAGTTATTAATGTTTAAAAAATATGGGGGGGAAAACTTATAAAAGGTAAATTGACTATGATGCCTTTTCTAATATTTTAATTAAAAGCTTATGTGTAATTTTATTATTGGTTGAAATGAGTTATGTAGTTGTAGCAAAAGATAAGGGTTATAAAAAATTACATCCCCTATACACATATAATACAATTAGTTTAAATACTAGTTGTTTTTATTAGTTTAAGGTTAAATTAGGGTTTATTGTAATGATTAGTTTATGATTTGTTTAGTCTAAGGTTTTATTAATAAGTATTAGTTGTTTTTATTAGTTTAAGGTTAAATTAGGGGCTGTTTTATTTGGACACCCCACTTTTATATTTTTACACCCCTGCGACTCAATACGGGTCGTACTGGCCATTATGGCCCGTATTGGGTACAGACAAACATTCTAGAGAATTCCTTGGAATCAGTGAAACATTCTGTGAGACGGGCCGTACTGGCCAGTACGGCCCGTCTTGGCCCAAGCTTATTTTTCCAAGCCATTTTGGGTGTAAACCAGTTTTGTAAATGTTGGTACGGCCCGTACTGGCCATTACGGGCCGTCTTGAGTTAATTTATTTTATTTAAACATAATTTACGTATTTAAATATTTTTTAACAATATACGTTTAATACGTGAATTATTTGAACATATGTGTTATTTATTTTATTTAATCATAATTTACGTATTTAAATATTTTTTAACAATATACGTTTAATACGTGAATTATTTGAACGATATGTGTTACTTATTTTATTTAATCATAATTTACGTATTTAAATATTTTTTAACGATATACGCTTAATACGTGAATTATTTGAACGATATGTGTTATTTATTTTTTTAAACTTAATTTACGTATTTAAATTTAATTTTTAACGATATACGTTTATTATGTAAGTTATTTGAACGATACACGGCTATTACGTTAATTAAACGTCATAATGTCGTTCAAATAACTAAATATTTCATTTTCTAATCAGTTTGTTTACGTTAATTAAAATAATTTAAACAATATAAAGTTTTTCGCGCAAATATTAAACAACACAAACAGAAACAATACAAATGTAGAAAGAAACATACGTATATACACTGTACGGTTTTATATACAAGGAAACAAAATACAAAAATACAAAATGAACTACGATCCGGATGGTCCAGCGTCTGATCCGTCGTCTGCGTAGACGCGTGGCTCCGGGAATGGTGGAAGCTGTGTCCCGTCCCGTCGCGCATGCTCTGACGCGACTGTCCACTGGACCAAATTCTCGTACCGATCGAGCCGTCGCTCGATGCGTGCCATCCGCTGGGTCGTCTCGTCGCACTGGGCGGCTATCTGGTGCTGCAACGCCTCGAGTGGCTCGGTCAGGCGCACCGCACGGTAAACGTGCGGTGGATACTGCGGAGGCTCCTCATCGCGCGGCGGTGACAGAACCGGCTCCTCCCGAATCGGCTCGGGCTCCGGTATCGGGCCACCGTCCTGCTGCTGCTGGTCTGGCAATACGATGACCTGGGCCGGCAGAAACGGGCGGCCGTCCAGCCCAATAAACACGTCAAGCCCTGTGCGAAGTCGTCACGAACGGTCTCCGGCTCGTAATAGATGCCTAAGTGCACGGCGAACCGCTCGATCGACATCTCGAAGTGCTGGCCGCATAAGGAGAACTCGATATCCGGAGGAAGCTCCTCGTCATCCTCCTCCCGAACTGCGGCCTGGTGAGCTCGGTATCTAAATGTGGATAGAAACTCCACAGTGATCAAGCGGTAGGTGGGCAGGTCCGCGAGATCGAACAAGCGAGTCCATGGCGTGTCCTCGCCGAGGATGGCTCTCGCACGTGCTGCCTCCCCGGCATCAGCCAGAAGACCCCAGTCTATACAACGGGGCGTCGGCACGCTCATCCGTAGTATCCGACGGCACCTCACCGCCTGTGCTGACTGTGGCTCAAACTGCAGCCACGCGTGCTGCGAGAGCGCAAAGGTCTCCGGATCTAACGGCTGCCCCTGCTGGGCGACCTCCTCCTGATGTAGCATCTCGGCATCCATCTCGGCAATAAATGTGTAAGCTGAAAAAACCGAAAAACGACTAAACGTTTAAAAAATTTCTGGCCAAGACGGCCCGTAATGGGCATGACGGCCCGTCTTGGCCATACCAGGCCAAAACTAGGCTGGTATGGCCAAGACGGCCCGTAATGGGCATGACGGCCCGTCTTGGCCATACCAGGCCAAAGGTCACCTTCTTTACTTGTTGAACAAGACGGACCGTACTGGCCATGACGGCCCGTCTTGGCCATACCAGGCCAAAACTAGGCTGGTATGGCCAAGACGGCCCGTAATGGGCATGACGGCCCGTCTTGGTCATACCAGGCCAAAACTAGGCTGGTATGGCCAAGACGGCCCGTAATGGGCATGACGGCCCGTCTTGGCCATACCAGGCCAAAGGTCACCTTCTTTACTTGTTGAACAAGACGGACCATACTGGCCATGACGGCCCGTCTTGGCCATACCAGGCCAAAGGTCACCTTCATTAAAGAATTTGTTTATTACATTTAAACGTCTATGTAGTCGACCAACTTATTTTCATCTATGAATTTTTGGTATTCTTGCAACCTGTCATGATATACGAACTCCCAGTCGGATGCGGCATCATTTCGGTAACGTTTCCAGATAGGATTTACCGTTGGCATAGGATAACATCCTTGTAAGGTAACATTAACGTAATGGACGCCAAGATGAATTACTGATACGACGTTATGTCGCGGAAGGAGAGAAAGGATGTGATGACCGAAGCGATAAACATTGTTTAATCCTTCTGGCTTCATGTTACGTGGAAAACGAAATTCGTTTTGACTTAACGAGTCCGATGGTGGCATTGCTTTTGATACCGATGTGGAACGGCTGCGCCGAAATACGGGTTTCTGACTTTTCTCGGTCACGGTTGTAAACGAACTATGCCTCGAAGGTTCAAATGTACTTTCTTGGGACGCTAAATTATCTTTAACAATGTATTGCTCTTGCTCTTTTTGTTTCTGTGACTTTAAAGTTGGACGACCACGTATATCTTTTTGAACTGAAGGCGCCTTTTTGTTGCTTTTGTTTGGAAATACCTGCGCCAAGACCTTCTTTATTAGACTCTTTTTTATTTCAGGAGGTTTGGAATTTATTTCTTCTGTAACCAGGCCCATTTGTCCTATAACATCTATTTCTTCTTCTTCTAACAGTGTTGGGTTAGCTGTGTTAAGTTTTGTCCAAAAAATATCTATATCTGAGAGCGGTATCTTTTTATCTGCATAATTTATTATTAGAATTAATATAACAGTAACTACGTGTGAAACATCTAAGATTTACATTTAATATTACGAACCTGTGTTGTAATATTTTGATATATTACAAGCGCACGGCAACCCACAACTCGTCCAAAGTTGGTGGCCACACGTCATATTTGAGTCGCGCATAACTCTTATTTTGTCTTTTTCCTCGACCAACAAATCAAGAGCTTTATGGGACACCTTTCCTCGAAGGTTATCAAATATTGGTAGTTTATGATGACCCATAGTTTTAATCAAGCTCGTTTCAAAATCGTGTTTCATTTTTACTTCCTGTGCTTGCACGATTTCATTTACGAAACCTACAAGCGAGGCAAGCGTGCTGTTTGGTGATCTGAGGAATCTTTTTAGGTTCGAGTGCTGACTTTCCACCCGGTTTGTTGTACGTTGACCAAAGTTGCGCGTTCTATTGGTCCATGCGCGTTCTTCTTTTGACTACAATGTAACCATTGTCTACAGCTCTACTTTTCACCCACCCTACCAGCGCTTCCTCAGTCATAAACTCCTGACATATAAAAATAATAATAAATACCTTAAATGGATAGCGATAATATACAATTATTAACATTTAAGTTTCATTTAAGTTACTTCTTTGGTTTCCCAGTTAACGTTTGAAGCCCCCGGCTTTTCTTCATAACCCTCCTCCGTGTAACTTTGTTTACTGTCGTCATACACGAACCCATACGATGCTTGACTGTCAAAACCGACATCAGCGTTAGGTTCAGCATTCAGATCTATCGTGCCGTATGAATACTCGACAGGAGGCTCTTCGTTCGAATCTGGCACGGAATAGTTGAAAAAGCTCCCGTCCCAAAACGACATCGTTACAGATATGAACTATCGTGAAATATATTTGAATTCGAAAGTTACGCGTTCGTTTGAAACGATTCATGCTTATATACAAATTTGAAAATCTTCAAGACGGCCCGTAATGGCCTTTACGGCCCGTACTGGGTCAAATCAATTACCTTCTGTCAGAATTGAAAAAGCAAGACGGGCCGTACTGGCCAGTACGGGCCGTCTTGCTGTCAAATCATTGTACTAGGTTGCAGGGAATGTCTGTACGATGAATGAGACGGGCCGTCTTGGCCATTACGGCCCGTCTTGCTTCCAATCATTGGCACAGGTTGTCAGGAGCGAATGTTTGACTGAGGACTGAGACGGGCCGTAATGGCCATTACGGGCCGTCTCAGGGGTGTATTTTTAAAAAAAGTGGGTGTGAGAATAACAACACCCTAAATTAGGGTTTATTGTAATGATTAGTTTATGATTTCTTTAGTTTAAGGTTGTACTAATTAAGGTTTGAGAATAGAAAATACAAGATAATGAACAAATTGAAGTCAACATAAATTAAAGGGATAACTCTACACAAATGTAACCAACTTTTCATATTGTCCCAATTAAGTCACTGGAACTTTTTTCTGTCCCAATTAGGTCACTCAACTTAATATTGGTGTTCTAATCCTATATAAATAACCTGAATAGCAGGTTATCGTTAATTTTCTACATATTTAACTTATTTAATATGTTAAGTGATGATATAATCATTTGATAAAGTAAATAATAAATTAAAAATTATTTAAAATCATCCACATTTACGCATGATATTTGAAAAAACTTAAGTTTCAAACGTTAAATATTGACACATATTGTTTGAAAAACTTATTTTTTTTCGAAAAATATTGCGTAAATGTGGATGATTTTAAATAATTTTCAATTTATTATTTACTTTATAAAATGATTATATCATCACTTAACATATTAAATAAGTTAAATATGTAGAAAATTAGCGATAACCTGCTATTCAGGTTATTTATATAGGATTAGAACACCAATACTAAGTTGAATGACCTAATTGAGACAGAAAAAAGTTCCAGTGACTTAATTGGGACAGTATGAAAAGTTGGTTACATTTGTGTAGAGTTATCCCTAAATTAAATTATCTAAAGAGTTAAAGTCTTCAACAATTACAATAAACCAAATTATAAAACATAATGATGAAATACATGCGTCTTCTTCACGTTTAGTTTTCTTCCGAGCTAACTTGATAATATGCAGCTTCTTCCTCGTTGGTTATTCCTTCCGAAAAACCCGCCTCGACCTCCTCGGCTCCTCTTGTGCGTAACGAGGTTGAAGAGTTTGTTGAATAAGTCGAGTTAGACGAGGGGTGTCGAAGTGGTTAAATGGCAAACTTTGTTGAATCACGAATTGCGCCATTTGCTCCCGAACCGCGTCGACACTATAAACGAAAATACTCCCGTCGTTCGACATCGTCGGTTGACCTCGTGCCGCTTCGTTCTTCAAAGCTTTGCAATATTTGAACTCGTGATGGTTTTTCAAAGTAGTATTTGCGTCGTGTTTGAGAAAACCACCACAAAGCTTGCAACGAGCTTTATTCGGACTGCTCGACATCCTACACAAATCATAGTTTTTCCATATTTCGGGATTCCTCTTCGTAGGAATAACTTCAACAACTTCAATGTTTTTTGAAGCACCACAACCAACAGAAAAGTTAGCACTTGATGAAGCCATTTGTGAGCGGGTTTGCGTTTTGAGAGTTTGGAGAGCCTTTTTTGCGTTTTGAGAGCGTTTTTTGCGTTTGAGAGTTGTGTGATTGAACCTAAACAACCACAACCTATTTATAAGGGATATATGGGGTCTAGAATGCAAAAAAAAAAACCAAAAAGAAGGTCAAATTTAGCCCCCAACGGCTCTTTTTTCGCAAAAAAAGGGTCAAAAACACAATATAGCCGTTAAACCGGTTCCTAAACCGGTTTGGGAGACTGGTTTCTAAACCGGTTTGGGAGACCGGTTTCTAAACCGGTTCGGGTCCAACCTGGTCCAAACGGTCAAAAATCCAAACCGGATACAAACCGATGGTTCGGTTCGGGGGCCAAACCAGTTTTCCAACCCGGTTCGGTTTTTTTGTGCAAGTCTAGCTTGACGTAGAACAGGAGGAGCTGAAATAAAATTGAAGGGTCCAAAAATGAAGGAGATTTTATTTTAAAAAAAGAGAACAATTTGAATTATACATATATAGAATTGTGTTCTTATAATAACTAATTTTTAAAGCAATAACCCATATAACTTTATCAATATCCATACAATCTCTGATTTTTTTAAAACATTGTTGTAACACGAATATAATATTTTTTTTATGTATATGAGTATATTCGTCATCGTTTGAGTTGTGTTTTTATAATAACTCACTTTTAAAGTAATAATCCATATAACTTCACCAATATCCATCCAGTCTCTGATTTTTTTTTTCAAACATTATTGTAACACAAATAAAATACTTTTTTTTATGTGTATGGGTATATTCATCACCGTTTGAGTCTTGTTCTTATAATAACTCACTTTTAAAGCAATAACTCATATAACTTCACCAATATCCATCCAATCTCTGATTTTTTTTTCAAACATTATTGTAACACAAATAGAATACTTTCTTTCTTTTTTTTTATGTGTATGGGTATATTCATCACCGTTTGAGTTGTGTTCTTATAATAACTCACTTTTAAAGCAATAACCCATATAACTTCACCAATATCCATCCAATCTCTGATTTTTTTTCAAACATTATTGTAACACAAATAGAATACTTTTTTTTATGTGTATGGGCATATTCATCACCATTTGAGTTGTGTTCTTATAATAACTCAATTTTAAAGCAATAACCCATATAACTTCCCCAATATCCATCCAATCTCTGGTTTTTTTTTTTCAAACATTATTGTAACATAAATAGAATACTTTCTTTTTTTACGTGTATGGTATATTCATTATTGTTTGAGAATTTACATCATTGTAGATTTTTTGCATCTAAAACGTTTACAGTGATTTAAGCTAAAAACATACAATGGGTTATTTGAATATTTACAAAATAAGTGTTTTTCATTTATTTTTTAATAATCAACATATTATCATATTAGACTGAATAAAAAAATGGAAAAAAATTTTATAGTATGTTTGTTGAATTAAAAATATTATATTAACATAGTTAAAAATAAAGAAGAAAAATCCTATAATATGTCGATTGAATTGAAAAAATTATAAATAGTTAAAAATAAAGAAATAAATAAAATCACCTATTTTGGTACAAAATTTTCAAACCACACAATTTGATAAACAATTTTTCTACCAACATCCTTCATGGAAAAAAAAAAAAACAAACTAGATTTGCTAGTGGGTTGTGTTCTGTGCAGGATTCGACGATTCGTGATGGGGCTGGCATTGGGCCAAAATTGGGCCAGACTGCAAATATGACATGCCACATGGTACCAAGTACCAACAAGGCAATTACCAACCACGCTACCAAAAGTTCATTCATGGTTGTTCTGATGTGGAACTTTATGAAAAGTTGTTAATTACTCTATCTAGGCTTTATGGTTGATGTCGACGGAGCTTAGCTAATAAACTAACTAAAAACCGACTTTAAACTAGACACAAAGTAATAAATCTAGACTCTCTAAAACCTAAGCTACCGACATGCAAGTGTACCTATCGTATGTAGCAAGACAAAAGTAAGTCCGGATATCGAACCCACAGACTTCTACAGACTGTACTAACTAGACTCTAGGACTTATCTATACACAATTTTGTACTTAAATAAAATAATAATAAGGAAGGGGGGTTTTCTAACAAAACTAATAATAACTTAAATAGACTAAAACAGACGAGCAAACCAAAGACTAAATCAGAGAAGATAAGAAGCACTACCTAGGCTTGAATCATATACATGTTTGACAAGGTTCTATCGGGGATTGGAACTAATGTGATACCGGGATCTTAAAATACTAAACTCACAGGAAAATTAGAGCACCCTCGACCCTTCTCAAGGATAGTCAACCAAAGATCCTAAAAGCCGTTAAACAACCGGACACATGGATTTCCCTCACAGGTTATCCAACTATTTATGAAATATCCGCTAGATTACCTACCTCACAGTACAATAATCTCAAAACACCAAAGAAATAACTGTCACACATTCTACCTCACGGCGCGAAAGTCACAGTTCACTTAAATGCTAGGGATAACTTGGATTTTCCTATTGGACTCGATAAACATGATTTGATAGACATACTAGAAAGATCTTCTCACAAAGGCTCTAACTAGAAATCCAACATCCAAGACTTATCGACAACTTCTCACCTCACGGCTGTTGAAGCAAGTTGCACATCTTAATCATTTAAATCATAATAAAACATTCCTATGAATCACTCGGCCAAAGCGACTCATCCACTAATCAAAAACACACAGTAATTGATTCTAGCATGCACCTATTATGTGACAGACAATCACCAAGACACATGAGGAAAATAATATCAATCATTTAACAATCCAAGATACACATACACATCCAATATTCAAAACCAAGTCTTTAAATCATAAATCATTCACATCATAATGTTCCAAAACCGAATCAAACCAAAATCAAACATGTATAATCATCCAACCTAGATAGTTCTAAATGTTTAGCCAATAAACATCATATGAAAACAATCCATAATCTGTTTAAAGTAAGAAAACAAGAGAAACAAAGTAAACCGATCACGTTACACCCTTCGGATCACTCGTCTAGGGCTTCCGATGATCAAGATCGACTCCAATCTTGTTCTCTAGCCTCTTGTCGCCTCCTAGGTCGTCTCTGGTCGTCCAAAATCCAATCTCCCCGACTCCAGCCGTTTCCAAAGTTTAAAACTCGAAATTCTGGAAATTTAACCCTGTCGCGTAGCGCGACAGGTTCCTCCAAACCCTTCGCGTAGCGCGACGGGTTCCACTACCGACAAAATAGTCGGGTCAACCGGCATTATTAAGTGAGGGGTATTTTGGTAATTTCCACCTGTCGCGTTACGCGACAGGTTTTCTTGAAGTCCTCGCGGTACGCGAAGGGCACAAAATCCAGCTTTTTTCTCCTCTTTATCTTCGGGTCTGTTCTTCTCCAACCGGGAGCTCGTTTTCTTGATCTTTTGTGCTAAAATGATGTGTTTATAACCTGCAAGCATAAAATCATAGAATTGTGAAGAACCAGCATAAATCGACTCTAAAACCTAATAAACTGTACAGAAACTCAATAGAAACAAATGGAAAAACAGATGTGTTTTGCAACACATCAATGGTAATGCGGTGTAACTGTTTTAAGTTATGGCCAACTAATCAACTGCCGGGTACTTCGTACGCGGCCCCCAATGGCTAAAGGATACCCAAGCTGGCCACTAGTTCAGACGGACGGATCCCCTAGCCCACCAGCTACCAATTCCCGGGGAAAACCCGACCCAAGCACCCGCCCAAAGGCACGACTGTGGAAAGTCAGTAAAACCGGGTGGGATCAAGAATCGAACCCAAGACCTGGGTCTTCTATCACTTCCTCATACCTCAATCTTACCACTAGGACAAGACATCATTTGATGGGTCTAATTAAACAATAATTACTAATGATGTCTAGTCCTAGTGGTAAGATGGAGGTATGTGGGAGGTGATAGGAGACCAATGTCTTAGGTTCGATCCTTGATCCCACCCGGTTTTACAAGCCTTTCACCATCGTGTCTATGGGCGGGTGTTTGAGTCGGGTTTTCCCCGGGAATTAGTGACTGGTGTGCTAGAGGATCCGTCTGTCTGGACTAGTGGCCAGCTCGGGCATCCTTTAGCCATTGAGGGCCGCGTACGGAGTACCCGACAGTTGATTAGTTGGCTATTCAAAAAAAAAAAGAAAAAGAAAAATTAAACAATAATTGTTCACCCATGAAGTGAGCACGCATCATTTGATGTTTGACAAATTCTTTGGTTTTAGTTTCTTCATCAATACATGTATAAAGAAGTTGGTTTCGTTTAAAAGAAACAAAAAAATAAAATAAAATAATGATTTATCACTGTTGATAAGAGTTTTTTATATTATATAGGTAATAGTTAGTTAAATAATAATAGGTAGGACCCGTTTCCTAATTGGGATTGAACCTAACCTAACATATGCCATAATCTTCCCAATATACAACATATGAATAACCTAATATAAAATACCAGCATAAACATAGCCCAAGTCCGAGCCCGAACCCAACCTAATAATATACATGGGCCAGGATGGGATTGGGCTGTTGATCGATCTAAGATTAAAATTTAAGAAGCGAGAAGCCTAACAGTGATTACTTGGTACAAGGTAAAATAATTGAAGCAGATAGAATAGTATACAAGGAAATTAAACAAGCAAAAGTTTGGTCCAGATTTACAAGAAATCAAGTTTCAGAGCAAATATTAATATTTTATTCTGCAATTTAATTTCAGACCATAAAGAAGGCATAGGGACCAGTACTGTCCTCCAAACTTTTAGTAGGTTTGGACATGGCTATTGAGTATAAAATTATATAGATTTCAGAAAGTTGTTATTTGTATCTGTCTAACAGTATAAAATGTATGATTCAAAATTAATATTCTTGCAAACTTTTAGTTTTATTTTAATATACTAACAGAATGCCCGCATTATATAACAAGAAATATAATGCTTAGATTTGTAACTTTAGAGGCAGCCAGTGACTTATCATGTTAACCTTTATAATTTATTATAATATATACACACACTAGACTATAGCCGATGTGTACACAAATTTAATATAAAATATTAAATAGTTAATATTATAAATTTATAAATTATAAAATAATATTTTTATATACAATGCTTAAAATATGTATTAATAAGTAATTTAAGTAATAAAAAATGATTAAAAACTTTATTTTTAAAAGAAATTAATTTTTAAAAATTTAATACTAAAAAATGTTATTTGTTTATAAAAAAACTATTATTTAAAATCTATGTATTATAGCCTATTTTATTTTTAAAATTGTATATAATACATGATTTTTAGAAAAACAAGTTTCTAAAAAAGTACCGATTTAAAATATTTTTATTTCTAAAAAAATATTGATTTGAAAAAAATAATATCTTAGAATATTTTTAAAAGTGTTTTTTAATAAAATTATTATTTTTAATTGATTATAAAACTTTTTTGTATCAAAAAGGTCAATTATATTATTAATATTATAATTATTAAACATGAGAGTTAATATACTTATTTAATAAAAGTGAGAATTTAATGAGTTAAGAAAAAGTTACCAAGTGGAATATTGGCCTTTGTAACAAGTGACAAATAATATTTTTGTTTATTAAGATAGTAAGATATAGGAGAATAATTAATTGTTAATCCTTACTTATCGCGATAACGAATAACTACATTTTATTACTTTAATTGTGACACACACTAAAATAAATCTAAATGTGTAGATTTTTCTTTTTTTTAATTAATATAATTAATGTGGGTCCCACTTGCATTAATTAAAAGATATGAAAAAACATACATCTTTAAATTACTTCAATAAGGGCTTTAAAGAAATAAAATGTAGTTATTCGATTATCGCAATAAAAAATGGTTAACATTTGAACACCTCCCTACACACACACTTACTATAGTATAATACATATTAAATTGATATCGATGTACATTATCATTTGTATTCATATACACACATATACAGAATTGGCAAAGACCCATCAATTGATAAAGATTTGTTGACCCAATTTAGCAGGGCTAAGAACAAAGAAAGAATGTATTGATCAAACGATAAGGTGGCTCATCTTGTCATTCATCGCTTAATATAGGTCATTCATATAAACCGACAAGAGACGGCATGGTTTGTACATTCTCTTTTAACGACAATGCATCACATATATTTAGGTGCAACGACTTTAGTTGGGTTAAATTTGGTTAAAATGGGTTTTAATGCCATTTTTGTTAGGAATCGATCATAATGGATAAAGTGCTTTATATATAACTATGTTTGCTTGTAATTTATTCAAAATGGTTCGTACTAAGTTGTAATGGGTAATAAGATGTATAAATAGTCATATTCGACTGTTTTTGCTACATTTAATTTAGTCATATTTTATTATAAAAAGGGCTTTACATACACACACAACAGTAAGGCTTTTAAACACACATATATACAATAGGAGAATGATTTTGCCTATGAAGAGTATGAGCAATAATCGTTTAACATGTGACATTTTAAAAATATAAAAAGAAATCCATTTCCAAAACAAAATCATGTACAAAAAAAATATAGTGTAAAAAATTTAAAAAAACTAGCTCAAGAAATCAAAAATCCTGTACAAAAAATAAAAATCCAGCAAAAAAACAAAAATAAAACACATAAAAATAAAAATCCAATAGAAAAAATGCAGAACAAAAAAGAATCCAGTAAATAAAATAAAAATATAGTACAAACAATAAAATGTTATACTTAAATTATCATTCATTTCTTTTTTTTATCATGACACATGCCAAACTTATATTGATTTATATTCTTTTTACACATAAATCTTTTCGTATTTGATCATTCCCTTATACACACACACACACACATATATATATGCTTATATATATATATATATATATATATATATATATATATCTGTGTGTGTGTACATAACTATCTTCTTTTATGCGTATGCACAAATTCAATGCATTTAGGAATCAAAGATTTAGGTTAATTAGGGTGTAGTTAGTTGGATAATCACAATTAAGGTGTGTTATTATTTGATCACATTCATATATATATATATATATATATATATATATGTGTGTGTGTGTGTACCCCATGGTTGTAAAATAAGACGACTCGGCCGATTAATCGCTGATCGGGCATCTACTGACCAAATTTCCCGAATCGGCCACTTAATCTCTAGTCGGTCAACAACGGTCAAAGTCAGACTTAATCAGCCACAAATCAGCCAAAAAACAGCTGATTTCTGACGATTCAGAGAACAAGATGTGAAAACAAACATTCGATCCACGTCGTGAACGAACGAATTCCATTCGAGTCTCGCTGGAACCCTAATTCCGACAACAGACAAATCAAATGATCGACATGGATTGATCGCAGACGTAGCCAGACATATCGCTCATCAATGGGCTTTGTGTTGATCTGTTAGATATTAGATGATATGAACTATGGGTTTTAAAAAAAATGATATTAATAGCCCAATGTAAATTAATGCATAAAGTTTTGTGTGTGTGTATATTATATAATTTTTAAAATTTATATATAAAATCGCAATCCAATTAATTCCGATTAATCACTAGTCGGCACCTCACATACTGACTAGCGACTGTTGATTTCTTCAACCATGATGTAAACACACACAAAAATAAGAACCAACAAGTTATGGTTAACTAAAATAATCATTTATAATCACATGATTTAAAAGATATAAAAGTAATTTTCTTTTAAGTTAAAAAAATACTTTAGGCACATAATTTACATAAAATTTATTTTTATTTCTAGATGTATCAATATAATATTACATATTTTATAAAATATATTAGGCGTGAGCATACTATAACCATAACCGAAAAATAACCGATAACCGCCTTGAACCATAACCGATTTAACCGAAACCAACTTTAACCGATGGTTATGGTTAAACAAAGCCATTAACCGAACCATTCGGTTATAGTTATGGTTAAGGCTAGTCATTAATCAACTTTAACCAAACCGAACCGAATAATATATATTTGTTTTTTTTAATGTTTATATGTTTGTATTTTTTTAAGAAGTTATGGTGGAAGTCAAATATAGAATGTGAATATTCACTTTTTACTATATGAAAATATCACGGATCATATGTGAGACTAAATATATTAGAAAATGAATCAGAGTTCACGTGGTTTTACTTTTTATTCACACATTTTCAGTGTCTACAAAGTTTTACAAGATTCACTAACATTTTCATCATTAATATATCTATAATTCAAAAGCAAATTTACAAGTTTTTCTTAGTTTTTCAACAATTCCATTATTAATCGAATTTAACTGCAACCGAACCATAACCAGTGGTTAACCGATTAATGCTTAATTAACCGATCAATTGATTATGGTTATGTTAAGGATTTAGAATTAACCGAAGTAACGGTTTTGGTTATGGAAATAGCCATAACCACACCAAACCGAACATGCACACTCCAAAATATATTATTATATTTATAGTGTTACATGTAACACTATGTCGACAAAAATATTTCTTGTTATTATATTTGAGTACAACAAGTTGTGTGTGGTTATAATCAATGACTTTTATTTAGTTTTTTATGAACGGCGAAGGTATCAATCGTGTGAGCCCATTGTTTCCATGCCAGGTCACCAAGGTCTAGTTACCTGGACCTTCCATGAGCCACCACAACCACCCCATGAGGAAACCCCACTGGGAAAACCCCTGACCCTCCTCAGACCCCTATTTCGCTACGAAAAGGTTTTGAGCCCAAAACCTCCCATTTGGAAGAATCCTGAGGTACCATCGAGACAATGCCTCATTGGTACTTGTATTTAGTTAGTAATGGCTAATAACAAGTCCTGATTATGGGCGACTCTATTGAAAGAACAAATAGCAAACTAAAAGGAGAAGAAAGGGAGAGGGTGGGAAAGAAGAGTAAATGTAAGAAAATAGAAATCGCATAAAATAAAATCCTAATTAATGCTGTAACGAAGAAAATTTGGTTAGCTACCATAAATCTTGCCACGAAAACTAATAGAATTAACACCATATTTTCTCTAAACACTAAAATATTCAATTTTATTGTAGATTTGGATAGTTTGTATAATTTTATGAATTCAAAGTATTTTTTTTGAATTAAACTACTTTTCTGACTGGTAGAACTTGACTGTGGCTGATCATAGAAAAAAGGGGGAAAAACACTTTTTGATTTAATATCATAACCTTTTGGTAACTGCAAATCCCGCACTACATGATCGGAAAACGTCTTTGTTTGGTACGAAACTTGTTGCTATATGGTTTACTCGCAAATCGCAATATGGTACACTATAACATCACAAAATCCACCGCTATTTGGTACATGATATACCTAACAATAATGGTAACCTAAAGCAAGATAAATATGTGGTTTGAGTTGAGATGAATAACACCTTAACACAATGCACATCAAGATAAGTAACCTAAAAAAGAATAAAATAAATCAAATGGATAAAAATTATAAATAATATATTTGATAAAAACAAAAACTAATAAAGATTATGCAAATAAACTATTCATTTACTTACAACTCTTTTTAACTTGAACAAAATAATTTTTTTTTTAAAACAACCCGTTTAGATCCAAATTAAATTGCTGAAAACTCATCATAACCTGAACCTGTTTTAACCCGTTATTGACCCAACCCAATCTGTACATTTTGCTAGGCTTAGTACAAAATCAAAAACTTCACAGCAATATGATCCAAATTGACACTCGTCTAAAATGCATCATAAAATGGTTTAGATCCTGTCATGTGTAGACTTTTTTCATACAATAAAACTATAACAAGCCGTCACTAATTGCTTTATGTTTTATGTTTCTTTATCAGCAAACCCTCTTTTCTTTTTGTTGCTTTTGGTTACCGAGTTTCATAGAATGTGGGTTATAACCACCCCATTTGTTTTTCAAAGATAATTAAATATATTATATCCAACCTATCTAGCTTTTGCATGATTTTTACTCATAATTTCTTTGATTACGAGACACACCCTTATATATGTTAGGTGAATCATAAAGCCCTATCTAGCGTTTTTCTTTTTGATAACCATATTTAAAAAACAAACAAAAAAGAAAAGAAAGAAACTTGAAGAAGCTACCTTAATTGATCATGATGGCACTTGATTTATCTATTGACTAGCTAGTTGCTTTTTCTTTTCTCCTCCTGGGAGATCTAATTGGTAATTTAGACGACTTTAATGATATATACCCTAATTATATATTATTATATATATTAAATGAAGAATTTAAATTGTATCATATATGCAATTGATATGATTCCAAAAATAAGCAAACAAAAAAAGTTTTTTTTTCTTTCTTCTTTTATCTCTTCTGCCATTGTTTGAAATCCTCTCATCATACAACAAAAACATAAAATGCATTATATATGTTACATAAAAAGTTCTATATATAATAAATCACACACACTCACCAACATCGTTGATATAACGAAATAAATGAGGTTATAACCAACGATTTGCATTTCTACATTAACTAAGCTGTGTGTGACACCTTTCAGAGAGACGTGATCGGTTGACATTGCATATTGGCATTGTTCGTATGAACATCACAACCCCTTTAGGCCATTTGAAGTGGTAAAGCCTCTATCACTTCACGTATGCGTTACATAAACAACTAACATCACCATCCTCTCATCACTACACCTCATTACGGCATTTGTTATCAGAACCCTCGACAAGCCCCCATCACCCCATCATTTTTTCCACTTTCTTCTCCTCTCACGCGATAACCACCCTCACGTTCAACCCCTCACTGCACGCCCTTTTCACCCGCGCACCTGTGTAGTGGGGGGAGGGAGTCATGAGGCCATGACTAATCATGCCCATTACGTCCCACTCACACACCATTACACATGGCCTTAAAAGAAATTAACTTTTGTAAAAAAATGAAAAAAAAATTATTATTAAAACTTTGTGGTCAAAATAAAAAACAATAGTTTTCATAAAAATTTGGTAATCAAAACAAAATAAACATAAGTTTTCTAGTTCAAATAATCAAACTTTTATAGTAATAAAGAAAAAACAAATGGTTTACTATTTAAACTTTTGTAACTATAATATAATAAAAGTTTCATAATTAATTAACTTTTGTGCCTAAAACAAAAAAAAAATTATTATACCTCCAATAAAAGAGCCAACTTTTGTAACGAAAACAAATAAACAAAAACGTTTACTATTTAAAATTTTATAATAAAAGTTTTCTAGTTAAATAAAATTATGTTATTTTTTTAATATATATATATATATATATATATATATATATATATATATATATATATATATATCACGCCAACAATGAACATCTAATTCATATCTTAATAAATGATTTCAAAAAATATCACATGCTATTTTCTTATTATTTCAAATAAAATGTTGTCATAAATACCACTAAGTTAATATTATAATTAATAATATTAAGTACATCTATGTTTTCATTTAGTATGCATTATATTAATTTAATTAACAAGTAATTACATAATTATTCAACTTATGACAACTTTCTTAATTTTTTTAATTAATAGGATAAAACTAAATGCATTAAATCCCAAAATATGTAATAAAATTATTTTAATTATATAAATTTCTGAAGATAATATAAATCACATCATTTTGATTTACATACCCCTATAAAACCTAGCTAGTATAGCATGTATCTCATTTACACTATTTTTCTTTCTTTATAATTAATAACGGGTTTATTAATTATATATAAACAACATCGATCTTTATAAATTCATTTGTAAAGTTTTTAAAACGAACTAAATAAACTACGAAACAACTAAAAGAATATTTTCAGCTTTTTAATGTTTGTCCAAGAATATGACTCCAAGTCGATCTCCCAAGGAATATTTTTTTCGTCCCTTGTTAGAATGGTCTCAATTATCAACAGCAAGAACGAAGTTATTGCACTAATTTTAGTCTTTATTCACATGCTTGTATCTGTGTGTACGTTTTTGGAATACTTTTACCCATGCATGCATAAACTGATAAAGGGTCATGCTAAATATACCATCATTCTGACTTGTTATACCCCCTTCTTCCAAATATTAAATATAAATTTGTCAAAATCAACCTTTCAACATTATAACATAACCAAAATGTACAAAACATCATTTTTGCCTTAAATTCTACTAAACATATCCACTTCTTACTTGTCATACCCCCTCTACAAAATATAAAATATAAATTCATCAAAAGTCAGATTTAATCGTATGAAGTATGAACCCTAATTCATTTTTGTTCAAATTCGATTGTACTGAGGCCTGATCATTGTTACAAACATATGGCTTTAATTCCTCGAACAAAAACGTGTAATGGTGTATGAAACACCTATCTTAGCTAACTAATTCGTGTTCGTTTCTTGATGAACCGAAGTTGAACCGCTAAGCTCTTACAAGCCTTTTTCTTAATGAACCGGGTTGCCGCATCGGATCAGATTTTGATGTAATTATGTAATCAACCATGGTCATAATTTAGAATTAAAAAAAAAGGAATCTAATCCCCTGAATTCGAACTCTTGTCCTATTTATAAAAATGATCCACGATTCTTCCATTAACTATTACACATACTTCAATTTTAGTAGTATAAATCTTTTTCAATTATATTTTTAAGGTTGCTTCAAAAAATCTTATAAGATCAAATAAAATTTCATGATATACGTTTTGTAAGCAAGTAGAGATTCAATTTGATTTCATGACCTTCAACATATACAAATAGGTTACATTGACGGGCAATCAATGTAACCTCGAGCTATACTACAAGTTGATATGAAAATAAAGGTTTCTGTTTGATATGGTATGAGTTTTGGATTTTTTTTTTCTTTTATGCTTCTTTTTTACTTTTGTAGTTTATATATATATAAACCAAAATATGCGAAATGGTCAAATAAATCGGATGTGCTTTGTCATATCCATTTTTAGCTTTTTGTTTATTATATTTATTAACTACTAACGAGTTAACTTTGTTGGTTATCAAATTTTTTAATAAAGTCATTGAAAGATTTTTCGAATTTTGAAAGTCATTCTACTTTAAATAAGTGTTTCAATCATATGTAGTTTTCTACAAGTATTTAAATTTTTAAAAATAATCGAGCAAATTAAATAAAACATTTTTTATTAGTTATTATTTTTTCTTAATTTGACTTGAATTTAATGATTGTGAAGCTCTGTTATTAATTCTTAAATTTGTTTCTTTCACGATTACATCTTATGTTAAGTTAATTAAAATAAAATAAAAAAGCTTTCCTTGTTATTAATAAAAAATTCATACATATTTCATTTGCCTTAATTAGTTTTAACAAATTTAAACAATTTTAAAAAAATTACACATAATTGAAATACTAAAAGTTTGAGTATATTTAGAAGGATAAAAAATTTTGAGTGACTTTAGTAGAAAACTAGTTAAACTTGATTATTATTATATATTAGGTGAAATTTTTGCTATTTAATATATTAATATACTCTCAAACTTGGAAATTGATAAATCAATTGGTTTAGAAAGAGACAACCTTATGACTTTCCAACGTAAAGGTCATGTGTTTGGTCCCACGTGGAACAATATGTTCCAGGTGGGCCAAATGTTTTATTACAGTGAGTTTTCCTTTGAAATGATGGTCAAGCCAGGTCTCTAACGTTGTCTGCGTTTCGTCGGGTGATCATTGTTGGGTCTAGAAACGTCAAGACCAACGGTTAATTTGGATAGATGGAATGTAAACAAGAAGTATTATGTATTTGTTGATTATGGAGCAACGAGTCACCGCACGAGCCACTAAATACTCAAGATTACAAAGACACTTGATGACCAAAAGACCCGAAGACCACAACAAATGATACAGTTTAATTTATTATTTATTATTTATTATTTATTATAATTTTGTTGTATTTGTTGTTTTTAGGGTTTTAGGTCATGTGACACAGAGAAGAGAGTGTGTGAGGGTGTGTTTCAATGTAGTCTTGAGAGCTCTTCCCCATGAACTCCATGGACTTTTTATCCATGGAGTTTGAGCATGTGAGGGGTAGGTAATGTAATCTTGTTGAATGTTGAACTATTATTGTTATATATCATTTCTTGTTCTTCAGTTTACATTGCATCTCAGATTCTTGACTGGGTTCTTCAACTTCTTCACCATCTTCAAGACTTTCTCTGTTCTTAATTTGCTCAATCTTCACATATCGGGTAGGTCCTATTTCACAACCTTTTTTACAATCATGCTTATAATGTATTCGTTAGCCGTTAAAAAACATCAACCAATCATGATAATTATAAGGAGTTGCGCATTATTAATGAGAAAGCAGCCAATTAGTCATCTCGAATGTTAGTTGTATGTCAAGAAAGGCTGAAGGGGAGATGAACTTGGCACCCACAAACACCAAGCCCGAAAATCCTCAACAAAAATGATAACCCTGCATGCATGAGGAAGTTCAGGACTTGATGGTTGATCATGGGCTGCCAAACATCATAAATATAATTAGAAATTAACCCTTTATATATTAATTACTTTAGGTATATATCGATCTTGTTACTAATTATTTTACAATTAATTAATATATAATATAAAGCAGTTGGAAAAGTATATTAGTTACTATTATAGAGTGTTTAATAATAATGTTAGAGCTAATTAATAGTCAAACTAAACCCAACTTGATAATATTTTTTTAATAACAATATGAGTTCAGAATGATTAATATAAATTAAACTTAAAATGAATATATATAGTTGTTTTACGAGAAAACCACGTAGGGTTAAAACATCGTTTTCATCAAATAATCACTAGCACCAAAATTTAAATAGCAAACATAGCCCACATGCCCACATGTAGTATGTATGTGGGGACATCAATTTGCCCTTTAAATTATTGTTAGTTTGAAAATTTGGCGATACGTATCTCGTTTGCTTCGTTTTATTTAGCGTGCATTGTTGTAACTTAGTGTTCTAGAGGTATGTGACACACATGGTTATCAGGGATGAATGTGCCTCTGGAGTTTACAGTAACTAGGAAGCAATAAAACACAATGATTTAGTTTTTAATCACATGAAGTTCTAATTGATAAGGTTTACGGATTATTACCTAACCATGTCGCTGTATTTAGTTTGATACCTGATTAAGTGTGGCTGTTAATACGCATCTTGGTTTGAACCAGTTGCATATTCGTCTATATATATTTTCTTCATGTGTATTATGCTCTGTCATAACATTGTCAAGCATATTAACATCCAATGATTTTGTGTTAGATGATTTGTTTTTGAAGCCTAAAGCGTGTCTATAATCATATGCTACCGTAAATTCAGGTGTTACGTAATTATAGAAACCCAAAGTCATGTATGTTAACAATCTTTATTAATGTTTTCAAGACCTTTATGAAAAAAACATATCACTTGATATTATAGTATTATCCAACACTTGTATCAATCAGTTGTCTTAAGTGCTTCTTATCAATTGATAGCACATATAAAGTGTTACTTTAATTGAGATGATAATAAAATAATTAAGAAAAACATAGGTAAGAAAAGACAAATGTTCTCAAATGACTACGATTTCATCATAGATTTTTTCGATACCAATAATCAAATAACACAATACATATACAAATGCATATAAACACAAGAAATAACAACCTATATAGGGGATGGTTCGAATGTTAACACTTCCTTATTGCGATAACCGAATAAGGACATCTTATTACTTTGGTGCCCACACTAAAGTAATCTAACGGTATAGGTTTTTTCTTATTTTTTTTATTAATGTAAGTGGACCCCTACATTAATAAAAAAATAGAAAAAATCTACACCTTTAGATTTACTTTAGTATGGGCCCCAAAGTAATAAGATGTAGTTTTTTGGTTAACGTAATAAAGAAGGGTTAACATTTGATCCTCTCCACACACACGTACGAGTGTACAACCAAGACATAACTAAACATATATACACACATACATAAACCAGTCAAATGAGTCAAAAGCTTTGTGTTTAAATTACTAACATACATACATATTAGAGACTCTGTGTGGAAAAAAATCAAGATAAATAAATTTTATCTAAGATAATATTTAATAACTAAACAAATATGACCCAGATTAACACTTAAAAATAAGCTAAATCAACACCTAACTAGCAAACAAGTTTGACCCAAATCAAATTTTAAGATGAAAAATTACTAGTTAAAAGTGAAAGCTAAAAAACATTTTGCTACTAGTATGCCCTAGAAAAAAGAGCATTTTTTCACAAGAGAGCCCCATAATACATATAAATATCAACTTAACAACTTGCATAAACTAATACAAATATATATACATACACACACATGCAACCAGAAGATACAAAAACCTACATATACACACGTACATACATGTTTCGGGTCAAAATGATCGTATTCGTATTACTAGCATACATACATACACATCTACAAATACATACAAAATACATATGAAAATAAAAAATAACAACCAATATGTTCATATATATATTTATACAGATATATATACATATACACTGCAAGAAAAAGTAGCAATAGCGGCGACAAAAATCGCCGCTAATAGTCCATAAAATCGCCACTAAAGGTATTAGCAACGACAAATCGCCGCTAAAGGTTCGCCACTAATAAATTGTCGGTAATGGTCCAAAATCGCCGCTATTGACCTAGTGGCCAATAATACTGGTCGCCGCTAATGATCTCTGTCGCCACTAATGCTCAATTTGGGCCATCTGATGCAATCATTAGTGGCGACAAAAATCGCCGCTAATGCTAACTGTCGCCGCTAAAGGTCCAGAAACCTTTGAAAGGTGCTGCTTTAATATTTACGTTTCCTGGTTTTGCACCACCTAAATATACAAAAACTAAAAGTAGCATTCAAACCATTCAAATAACTAATTAAAAATTCAAATCATGTTTACAATACGCATAAAACAAATAATCCATAGTTTTGTTTCTAGTTTAAAACACGGAGGATCAAGTACATCAACTAAGATCATTTGTCGGCTTCATCCGAATCATCTTCATCATTTGTGTTCGCTTTCTTGTTTTTTAAATCAATGAAGTGTGAGAGTTGTTCCATAAAGCTTGGATCTTTAAACAAACCTGTAATTTGAGCCTATAAAAGAAATTATAAATTAAGTTAAACCAAAGTCGATTTAAATGAGTCAATAAGAAACTTTGCTAAACCATAACAAATTATCTAACACTTTTCAAATGGTCAAAACATACCAAAGTTTCTAAAACTTGTATAAATTGTCCAACACATAACAAAGTTATCTAAACTTTGTCTAAATGAGTCAAAACAAATTTCAAGGAAATAAAATAACAAATTAACAACTATTGGTAAATCAGAACTCAAATTCCGAATCAATAAAATTTGAACAGCTATATGAACCACGAAACAAACACATAAATACACATAGATACACATAAATACACATAGATACACACAAAGAGGAGAAATAAACCACATACTAGATCTTGAGGTGGAGTAGATCGATCGACGGTCGGGAGCTGCCAGATCGAGAAACAAATGTGAGACGTCCGGTCACAATTGCTAACACATATATGCAACAAATCAGCACAAATTAAACAAAGAGAAGGAAAAAAACCTTTGAAATGGGAGACGTCGGTGAGCAAGAGACAGTTGTGAGTGCCACTAGGAGACGGCTGGACTTGCGCAGGGAGACGTCGGTGAGCAAGCGACGGCTGGAGGGTCGTCCGGCAGCTGGAGTGGACGTCCGACGGCTGGCTTCGTCGATTTCACAGGGAGTGGACGGCAAGAGTGGCGCAGGGAGTGGCTCCCTCGATTTCGCTAGGGAGAGAGTAAAGGTGAACGAACGGGGCGAAAATGGGAGTGGAGGGAAGGTGAGCGCCATTTTAATCACCATTAGCGGTGACAAATCACCACTAAAGGTGTCGCCGCTATTAGGTTCTCAGTTCCGTGCTTATTGTCACCGCAAATAATGATGTCGCCGCTAATGCCGTTCCCTAATGAGCTCTTTTCTTGTAGTGATAAGTGAAGATATAAAAACATGTACACACATATATACACATACATATACAGTATGTTTCGGGTCAGAACAGGTCAAAAGGTTCATCTTCATATTACTAAGTAAATATCACTAATTTAGGGTAAAAGGTTTAAAAAATGATGGCCTTTAGTGAGGTTTTGTAGCTATATATAGAGTTTCAGTAACTCATCACTATAGAACATTCTATACGGAAGATTTTTTGTTGCTATAATCTTCACAAGTAATTTTTAAAAACTATAAATAAAATTTAGTCTAAATAGTATTAACTATGTCAACGACATGTTATTGGTGCAAGATTTTAGAAACACAAATCATATTTTTCTAGCTCGTCATAAACTAAAATTCGCATGTAGCATGTAGGGTATGGCTAGTCAAAACTTTCATTACTATATTACAATGGCAAATCATCGATTCAGGTGAACTTATTTTAGTAAAGTTTTGTCTCTGCTACAAAGAACTTATTTTGGCAAAAATAAGAACTTGACCTTGAAAAGCATGACAAGGTAATAAAAGTAAAGTTTGAGTAGCATAAACTGTTGGTCTAGAAAAGTCAAGACCAACGGTTAATTTGGATAGATGAAATGTAAACATGAAGTATTATGTATTTGTTGATTAGGGAGCAACGAGTCACCGCACGAGCCACTAAAGACTCAAGATTACGAAGACACTTGATGACCAAAAGACCTGAAGACCACAACAAATGATAGAGCTTAATTTATTATTTATTATTTATTATCATTTTGTTGTATTTGTTGTTTTTAGGGTTTTAGGTCATGTGACACTATAAATAGAGATTATTCTCATTTGTAGAAAAACAACACAGACAAGAGAGTGTGTGATGGTGTGCTTCAATGTAATCCTGAGAGAACTCTCCCCCATGAACTCCATGGATTCTTTATCCATGGAGTTTGAGAGCATGAGAATGGCAGGTAATGTAATCTTGTTGAATGATTGAACTATTATTGTTATAAATCATCTGTTTGTTCATCAGTTTACATTACATCTCAGACTCTTGTTTATGTTCTTCACCCATCTTCAAGACTTTTCTCTGTTCAGAAATGGTTAATCTTCACAAATCGGGTAGGTCCTATTCCGCAACCGTTTTTACAATTGGTATCAGAGCCAAGTTCTCGAGATTATCATTTTAACCATTGATTATCTCAAACTTGTGTTCAATACCCTGATTTTGTGAATTTTTGTGAAAGTCCTTTGAAGATGTTCGTGATCTGGGTTCTGCGTTCTTCAATTTATTTGGGTTATATTTTTTTTGTGTTTTGATATGATAAACACAAGTGGGTTTTGACTCTCCCTAATATATGTCAAAACCCCACCCAAATTTGATCGTCATCAGATGAATAATCAAATATTTGTTCGTTTGATAAAAATGGAGGCGGCTGAAAATTTTTAAGGCGGCTTTTGTTTCAGAAAAGAACATAATGATGACGACGGCGTTCTTGAATTTAGGGTTTTCAGAAGGTTTTATTTAATTGGTTTTCGGAAGCTCACAATGGATATTCTTTAAAATTATAAGCTTCCGATGGCTATTGCTTCCTATGGATATTGCTTCCTATGGCTACTGTTTCTGATTGGAAATTGCTTCCTGAGAACAAGTTGCTTCCGAAGCATAAAAATTGCTTCCTAAGCACAAGTTGCTTCCGAAGCATAAAAATTGCTTCCTAAGCATAATTTGCTTCCGAAGCATAATTTGCTTCCGAAGCATAAGTTGCTTCCGATGCATAAGTTGCTTCTTAAACAAAAGTTTCTTCCTAAGCATAATTTGCTTTCGATTGGAAACTACTTCTGAAGACATCTCCTTCTGATGAGTGAAGCTTTTTCTGAAATTGAATTACTATTGCTTCCGAGAGTTACTTCCAAAGAGCAGAGGTATTATTGGTATGTAAGAAGTTAGTTTCTTAAGTGTTAATTTGTGATGTCCAAGTTCTAATGCGTCTGCAAATTAATACTTCTGAAGTTAACTAAACTGTTCTAAGAACCAAAGTTTTTGGTATAAAAGGGGTTAGCTTCTTAAATGCTAATTTATGATGTTCAAGTGCTAATGCATCTATAAATCAGTACTTATGAAGTTAACCAAATATATTTCTTAAGTAAAATCATCTCTTGATATGTAATGTCTTATTTTTAAGTGTTAATTTGGATGATGTCTGATGTGTGCAAAGTAGTTTAATTAAAACTAATAAAAATCAAAACTAACCTAGACACTAAGTAATACTCTAGACTCTCTAAACTAAACTACTAACAGGCAAGTGAACCTATCGAAAAGTAGTACAGAAAAGCAAGTCCGGATATCGAACCCACAGACTCCTATAGAAAGTGCAAAATAGACTAAATGATTTATCTATACAAATGACTTAAATTAAATTAATTGTTTGAATGGGGGGTTGGTAAATAACTGATTAAACTAAAATTAATAAAATCTGGAAAACCTAATTAAGACTCAAGTTGGAAAATGCAACTAAAATTCACGAATGATGAAATGACTACCTAGGGTTTACTTTATACATGTTAAATGCGTTTAGATTGATTAGGGAACTTATGTTTGGAACCGGGATCTTTGAATTTTAACTTATCAACAAATTAGAGATTCTTTAACCATTTTCAAAGTTTCAACTAAAATGTCTATAAGTATTTTAAATACCGGTTTTGTTTAATTACTCTCACAAGTTAACCAACCCGTCAATGATATATCCTAAAGACCATCTACCTCACGGAAATGAAAGTCTCAATGCAAGAAATGCAAGGGATAATAAGGAAATTCATCTTGGATTTAGCATACAAGACTATGCTCAATTTACCTAATTTTGGTCTTTTCACAAAGACTTTAAATAGTTCTTAAACATGCAAGATATACTAACAAACCCTCACCTCGCGACTATTGAATTTTGTTAAACATCTAATTCGTTTGTGACATAATCAACCTTCCTATGAATCACTACGTCTAGTAATCCATCCACAAATCAAAAACACCAAGTAAATGACCTAGCATGCGCCTATTACATGAAAGACATTCGCCAAAGCACACAAGGAAACAATAACTCAATCACAAACATAATAAACATTCATATACATCCAAGAATCCAAACCAAATCATTAAACCATTGAAAAACCCAAACTTGTTCCACAATCAATCGTTATAAGCATCAAACATGCATATTTATGAAACCCTAGGTGGTCTAAAAGATTTAGCCACAGATCATACTAAATAAATAGTAAGAACTAATGTCAAAACAAATCTCCAACATCATTCAAATGAGAATAACAAGAAAGAAAGAAGAACCGATCACGTTACACCCTTCGGATCATTTGTCTAGGGCTTCCCGATGATCCAACTCGACTCCAATCTCGTGTCTTTGCTTCTAGTCGCCTCCCAAGCCTTCTCCAATCGTCCAGAATCGAATCCCCCGTCTTCAGTCGTTTCCCAAACATTAAACTCGATTTTCTGAAATTTTAACCCTGTCGCGCTACGCGACAGGCTTCCTTGAACCCTTCGCGCTACGCGAGAACATCTGCTACCCGACAAAAGAGTCGGGTCAAACCCATCATCATTAAAAAGGGCAAAATTGTAATTTCCACCTGTCGCGCTACGCGACAGGGTTTCCTATGGTTGTCGCGATACGTGACAAGGGCTTTTTCCCAGCTTTTGTCTTCTTTTGCATTCGGGTCCGTTCTCATCCAACCGGGAGCTAGTTTTCTTGATCTTTTATGCCATAATAACATGTTTATTTCCTGCAAACAACAATTTATGGAAATGTGAAGAACCAGCATCAATCGACTCTAAAAACGTATAAAACTGTACAGAAACTAACTAAAAAACAAATAGAAAAACATATGTGTTTCACAACACATCAATGTCCAAGTGCTAATGCATCTTCAAATCAACACTTTAAAATTTGACAACATATAATTTTACTTCTGAAATACATTTGACTTTGGTTCCCTCATTTGGCATGACAAGATGTTAACTTTCTAAGTGTTCATTTATGATGTCCAAGTTCTAATGCATCTACAAATTAGCACTTTGAAATTAACAAAATGTTTCATAAGTGATGTCTTTTCTTGATATGCAATGTCCACTTCTTAAGTGTTTATTTCTGTGATGTCCACGTGCTAATGCATCCTCAAATAAACACGTTAGAAATTGATAACATATGACATCACTTTTGAAACACATCAGCCTTTGGTTCGCTCGTTCGGTTTCATCATTGGAAGTACTTTACTCCTTGGCATGATAGAGCTAAAACTTATACATCATCAGAAAATCAAAATAAGTTAATGATGTCTATTCTATAAGTCCAATTGGTGTTCCAGATCTGCTACATGGAACATATTACCGGTTTGCAATGATTGCTTCTGAAGAACACTACTTGTTTTTGAAGACTTGATGGATCTTCACACGTCAGTTATCTATATTATCAGTTTAAGAGGAGATTGATGGAATAAACTGATGGCAAGTGTGTTACCAGTGGTTTATCAGTAAAAACTTATGTTTCATTGATGTGAAGATTTCTTGTTTCTACTTTGAAGACTCTCAAGAATCAAATTGTTGGGATATGGTTTACATTCACCTTCGAACCTTTATTTGTCACATGTTCATTACAAGGAAGGCTGGGTTTCCTATACTTGGACTGACACCCTATATTCGGATATCTTTTGGGTTGGGATTGAAGATTAAGATTGTTTAATCGTAGGGGGAGCTTTATTAGAGGGGGAGAAGATAAATGGAAGCCACGGAACTTCAAGAAGTTTCTTTTGGGTTTGAGAAATGGAATAAAGAAAGCTTCAAAATTGTTGCGGTGAAAGAAACATGAATTGAATCTACACAAGTTCAATCTTATTATTCATGTTTGTTTCATCATACTTCTGCATTGGCTTACATTCATCTAACCAAATAGGGGGAGACTGTTGGGTCTAGAAAAGTCAAGACCAACGGTTAATTTGGATAGATGAAATGTAAACATGAAGTATTATGTATTTGTTGATTAGGGAGCAACGAGTCACCGCATGAGCCACTAAAGACTCAAGATTACGAAGACACTTGATGACCAAAGGACCCGAAGACCACAACAAATGATAGAGCTTAATTTATTATTTATTATTTATTATTTATTATCATTTTGTTGTATTTGTTGTTTTTAGGGTTTTAGGTCATGTGACACTATAAATAGAGATTATTCTCATTTGTAGAAAAACAACACAGACAAGAGAGTGTGTGAGGGTGTGCTTCAATGTAATCCTGAGAGAGCTCTCCCCTATGAACTTCATGGATTTTTTATCCATGAAGTTTGAGAGCATGAGAGGGGTAGGTAATGTAATCTTGTTAAATGATTGAACTACTATTGTTATAAATCATCTGTTTACATTACATCTCAGACTCTTGTTTATGTTCTTTACCCATCTTCAAGACTTTTCTCTGTTCAGAAATGGTTAATCTTCACAAATCGAGTATGTCCTATTCCGCAACCCGCAACCGTTTTTACATAAACTATGTTCTATATGTCTCATTGATTAGTGATTACCAGCATCATATTGGTTACCAAGGTATTGATAGGATTTGGTATTTATTTATTTAAATTTATTGGTGAGAATATTGGTGGTGTTGACCCCAATCAACCCAATATTACTCATCATATATCATTAATGATAAGTTATCACATCATTTTGTGCAAAAGTATCATAAAACTACCTTAAAATGAGAGGTGAAACCAATCAACCTAAAACTATCTTTAACAATTCATCCTCACAAAAACTCAAGCAAGCAACTTCATTAGCTAGCTAGGTTGATAATCCTATCCAACACAAAACTAAACTACTACCCACAAGACTTGCGAATGTGTTCTCACAAAATCAAGTGATCCACTGCCCGAGTTTTACTTTAAAATTAATTAAAAATTTCAAAATTCAAAATTATTCAATTTCGAAATATTCGAGTTATTCGAAATTCGATTCGATGAACACCTCTAAATTAACTCAACTGATCAATGTGATCCACTACCCGGGTTTTACTATATATATATTCACCCCAAAGGAATATATATACATATATATGTATGTATATATATATATATATAATTAAGAAAAACTTTTATATATATATATATATATATATACACTTTGTTGGTAGGTATTTGTGATGTAGGGTTATGATTTCCTTAATTTTCTCTCATGTGGGGTTTGATTATGCTTTCCCTTTCTCATTATATATAATACAAAGCAAGTGTCTCTCATGGGATAAAAAGAAGCCTCATGTAGTCATGTGTTCTCTTTTTTTAAAACCTAAACTTCCACCATTACCATCATATCGATCATAGTTTATTATTCTTCTTCAATTCAATTCTGTACCACCATTCAATTCAATTCCATTCCTCTCTCTCTCTATCTCAATCTCTATCTCTATCCACACACATACATACATACATGGCTACCGATTCCACTTCCCCCTTTCATCTCCAACACTCTCGCCCTGATCTCCACCTCCAAATCCCACAAGATTCCGAAGAAGATGATACCAACCAAACCACGCCTGGATCCGGTGATGGAACCGGCCGCCGCCCTCGTGGCCGCCCACCCGGTTCCAAGAACAAACCCAAACCACCGGTTATCATAACCCGTGAGAGCGCAAACACCCTCAGAGCTCACATACTCGAAATCAGCAACGGGTGTGATGTTTTTGAATCGGTAGCTGATTACGCCAGGAAGCGGCAACGTGGGATTTGCATACTTAGTGGAACTGGTACGGTGAACAATGTTACTCTCCGGCAGCCGGCTGCAGCTGGATCGGTTCTTACGCTTCATGGTCGGTTTGAGATACTTTCACTGTCGGGTTCGTTCTTACCGCCTCCGGCTCCACCAGGAGCCACCAGTTTGACTATTTATTTAGCGGGTGGTCAAGGTCAGGTTGTTGGTGGGAATGTTGTTGGAGCTCTGGTGGCTTCTGGTCCGGTGATTATTATAGCTGCTTCTTTTACAAATGTGGCGTATGAGAGGCTGCCGTTGGATGAAGATGAAGCAGCTGCAACAAGCGGCGGAGGCGGTGGTGGTGGAAATGGTGACGGCGATGGTGGCGGTGGTCACCCGTTTCCTGACCCGTCATCCATGGGTTTACCTTTCTTTAATCTACCACTCAACATGCCAAACGTTCAGCTACCGGTGGACGGTGGTGGTTGGTCGGCCGGTAACGCCGCAAACAGGCCGCCGTTCTGATACAAAGGTTCAGGTATAACGTACCAATGGATCTTCGATCGATTATTTACCAATTACCAACATTTATCAATTAATCTTTCTTTTATTATTCCACTTTATATAATGGGATTTTAATTAATTATTAGGTTTATCATTTTGTTAATCCAATTAATG
The DNA here is from genome assembly GCA_009363875.1 of Mikania micrantha. Lineage (NCBI taxonomy): Eukaryota > Viridiplantae > Streptophyta > Magnoliopsida > Asterales > Asteraceae > Mikania > Mikania micrantha. Next base: position 92,531,682 of record CM018696.1, read on the forward strand.
TAGTTTAGTTAATTTTAAGTTTGTGAATTGAGATAAGATCATCTAGCTTCTTTTGTATTTGTGAATTAACAATATATTTTGATCTTTTTTAAAAGCAAGCTTTGTGACAAGTGCCATGAATAAATATTAAACTAATTAATCTTCTTTCTTGGGGTTGATGAGTTTTCTAATTATAATATAAAAAAGTTTAAAGTTAAGTCACATATTAATATAGTGACGTTTTCCATAATAAGATAGTATTTTATTGTTTATCAATGTGATGTTATCAATTTTGATTTTGAATTTTAAATGAGAAATAATCCTTTGATTAACATGAAGGAGCAAATTAACAATATAGTTTAATTATATATTTGCATTATTTAATTAACAAACTGTCAATAAGCTAGCTTTCCAATCACGATATTTTTATTAGGAATCTATGATCTTATATATGAATATCATGTTATTTTTGAATCACCTTTTAATTTTATTATATTTTAGTGATTTCCCGTTTGTTTATGGCATTTAATGTCCTTGACTAAATGAATACAAACCCTATTTTTTATTATTTCATGTAATTTTTAAGTAGTATCAATTTTGGGTTCTTTGTAATTCCTCGCTGAATTCGATGGATAAACATGTGTTCTTGGGGATAATAATCTAGGCACGTGAAGTCTTAGGGGTGTTTGTTTTCTTAAAAAAACCTCTTCTAACATCTTCTAACCTCTTATTTCTGCGCCGCGCAGACGCGGGAAGAGGTTAGACTGTTTGTTTTCTCGAAGACATTTTATTAAAAAACGTCTGCGCGTCCTCTTCTTGGCGCAGACGTGAACCAACCTCTTCCCACATCTTCAAACCTCTTCCAGCCTACTCCCCCACTTTTCATCCCTTCGGCCGAACTCCTCCACCCCCTTGCTCGCCGTCGCCGCCGCCATACTCCACCGCCGTAGTCGTCGCCGCCCTACTCCACCACCATCGCCATCGCCGATCTCCTCCATGCCTTCGACCTACTCCGTTTCCTCCACTGCCGTTCGATCTAGGGTTCCTTCGTTTGTGATTCCGCCTCAAGCAACCACCGATCGAGGGATCCTTCTTTTGAGATTGCAGGTTAGGGTTAGATCGACGGGAGGGGTTAGATCGTTCAGGTTTTAGAACGAGGGCTCGATCGAGGTTAGGGCTCGATCGACGGGAGGGGTTTGGTCCACGAAGGCTCGATCGAGGTTAGGGCTCGCCCCTGGTTCATTCGGTCATCACCCCTGGTCGACGGTGGTGGCTCAAGAACAGGTCGACGGTGGTGGCTCAGAACAGGTCGACGGTGGTGATGGTGATCGGTGGGGTTGAGCAGACGATCGGAGGTGATGGTGATCGGTGGTGATGCTGATCGGAGGTGGTGGCTCAGAACAGGTCGACATGTGTGAAGATGTTTATTTGTTTGAAGAGGTTTTTGAAAAACAAACACCCTTAAAAACTCTTCTTGCAGGGGTTTGGTCCACCTCTTCTGCAAAAGAGGTTTGCAGATGTGGTCCGCAGACCGCAGACGTTTTACCTCTGAAAAAACAAACACCACCTTAGCCTTTTTCATGAGCACATCATTCTCTCTCTCTCACTTATTTAGCATTATGGTCATAAAACTTCATATCCTAGTATATATTATTAATTAGTTTACAGGAGTTTTAGATTAAATATAAATGGTTAGGTTAAACTAAATATTATGTTTATTCTAAAAAAGTGTAAGAATGATTTTGACCATTTGAGCATGAGATTAAATTTGAGAGAAATTCAAAATTTTAAAGAAAAAAGTTGTTAGACAGTAATTTAATCATAATCACTTTCTCACAACATTTTTTAAACGTTAATAGTTTTTTCATACGATATTATTTTTTTAAAAAGAAATGTATCATAAAAATGAGCATTTCTAATCTTTAAAATAAGTATATTGTTTATATAAAAATGAAATTATTTCAATTTATTGTGTATAATTATCGTCATTGTGTCTGTTATTAACATTTGTGTATAATTATCTATTTTGTGTTTTTCTTATAGGTAAGTTTGTCTTTTTACAGGTCATTGTGTCTTTTTCAAATATCATTGTGTCATTTATACTCATCATTGTGTCATATTTGATTAACATTATGTATCTTGTAACATCTTTGTGCCTTAAATGGTTAAGCAAAACACAAAATTGAACCTGAAACATAAGACACAATGACATATATATAGGACACAATGAACTAAAAAAGCAACATTTTTTATATAGCAACAGTATACTAATTTTGAAAATAAAAACTACTCGTTTTTATGGTATATTTTTTTTACAAAAAAATAATGTTGTATGTAAAAGTTATAAATGTTTAAAAAAGGTAGAAGAACTTGACATAAAGTCAACAAAATTGGTTACTAAAACACCTTCCATTAATTTGATTAAATCATAACCGTTGATAAATGATATAATTGCTAAAGATACTTTTTAGGATAAAAAGTTTATTTAGTTTAACGTAACCTTAAAAATATATTAGTTTTGATGTTAAATAATGTCTCTTTCTATTTTTTTGTATTAAAATCTTAATAAAATATGAATACAATTTAAGATTTTACAACTCCAAGAATCTCCCTTAGAATCTGTTTAGTGTATACTTTAGGTAGAGTTGAAAATTTTACTTTAGTTCGAATTGAGATACTATGTACATGAGGTTAACCTCGATCGATTTTGGCTTCGTAACACAACCAACCTTTCTGATTCAAACTTGAAATTCATATAACAACCATTTAAAATCGGCTTAAACTCAACTTCAGAATGTCAAACATTAAAGGAAAAATTAGCATCGGTAATAATACTTTATTAAGAATACATAATAGTTATCTTAAATAAGAAAACAAATGTCAAGTAAATACATAAATTACATCAACATAAAATGTTCAAAATAGAAAATAATAAAATCTTACAATATATACTTGAAAAGTTGGATTAATATACATATCTTAGTCAGCTAATTTTGTTATTATTTTTCAGACAGTAAATATCGTCGGATCTTCCGAGACATTTGAGGGTTTTTTATATTGTCGGCATTATGTGTTAGTTCAAGTTTTTTGTCACATAGCTATTTGTAGGAAATAGGGAAGAACTTTTGACATTTTGTTTTAGTTTCGGACGAAAAAAATTATAGGAAAATTTTTCATTATTTTAGTACTTAAGATTTAAAATAGAGATAACTCTACACAAATGTAACCAACTTTTCATATTGTCCCAATTAAGTCACTGGAACTTTTTTCTGTCCCAATTAGGTCACTCAACTTAATATTGGTGTTCTAATCCTATATAAATAACCTGAATAGCAGGTTATCGTTAATTTTCTACATATTTAACTTATTTAATATGTTAAGTGATGATATAATCATTTGATAAAGTAAATAATAAATTAAAAATTATTTAAAATCATCCACATTTACGCATGATATTTGAAAAAAGTTAAGTTTCAAACGTTAAATATTGACATATATTGTTTGAAAAACTTATTTTTTTCGAAAAATATTGCGTAAATGTGGATGATTTTAAATAATTTTCAATTTATTATTTACTTTATAAAATGATTATATCATCACTTAACATATTAAATAAGTTAAATATGTAGAAAATGAGCAATAACCTGCTATTCAGGTTATTTATATAGGATTAGAACACCAATACTAAGTTGAATGACCTAATTGGGACAGAAAAAAGTTCCAGTGACTTAATTGGGACAGTATGAAAAGTTGGTTACATTTGTGTAAAGTTATCCCTTTAAAATATCAATAAAAGTATCCAATTAATAGACTTTGAGTTTGGCTATGTATATATTCCAAACTCATATTAACTCAAATAAGATTAAAGCTTGGCTCAAAATGAGTTCAAATAACTCAATTAAAGTTCAACTCGTTAGGTGGGACTCGGGAGTGCCTAATTTCTAGGCTTTTTGCTCTTAATTGATGCTAATAAAAAAAAAACTAATTTTTAGTCAATCGTATACAGTGTTTTCAAACCCGGACCGGATCGGCCGGTCGGACCGGGATTCGGAGTGTTAAATGGTCCGGTTCTAGCTTCAAAACCGTTTTTGGGTGAACCGGCCGGTCGGACCGGTGATTGAACCGGTTTTTTAAACTTTTTTATATTTTTTGATTTTATATATATATATATTTATAAAATGTTTATAAAATCATCCAGTTCTTAAATCTGGTCCGACCGGTCGGACCTCTGACCGGTAAGGAGACCGGTTCGATATCCGGTCCGGTTCTGAAAACATTGATAGTATATCTATCATGATTTGTAGTACCACTACTAGAAAAAATGATTTTTGCTACCAAAATTTGCTACGCAAAAAATTTTGTCGCAAAATTGCAACACATTTGCGACACTTTTCAGTCGAAAAAAAAATTCTTAATTTTATGTCTACCTTGTGACAAATTAACGACACAATTTAAAAAACACTCATTTTTGTCGCAAATGCGTTGCAACTTTGCGACACATTTGCTACAGAATGTGCTTTATATTAATTAATTAAATTATGCGTAGCAAATGTGTAACAAAACATTATTATTATTTTTTATTTTTATTTATATATTTATTCAAATATCAAAAACAATATTAAAACGTATATTCAAAATAATTCAAATTTTGTGTTCAAAGTTTGCGACACTTTTTTGACAAAATACAATTTAATTAAATTGATTAAAACATTGCGTTGCAAATGGGTTGCAAGTTTGCTACACATTTGTGACAAAATGCAATTTGATTAAATTAATTAAATTTTGCGTCGCAAATGGGTTGCAAGTTTGCTACACATTTGTGACAAGATGCAATTTGATTAAATTAATTAAATTTAGGGTCGCAAATGGGGTAGCAAAATTTTTTTTTTCTAGTAGTGTACAATCTAGCTAACACGACTACCTGGTTTCTAGGTTTTTGCTCTTCACTCCTTTAATACCAATACAATTCTTGATAAAGTTTTATCTAGCTTAGGATTAAGAATGCCAAATTTTTTTATGTCAAAATAGGTTAAACACTTCTAAACCTATTAACAATCTGTTTAACATTATTTTTAAATATGAACAATATTTTTAAATTTGTTTAAGCACTTGTTTAATAAACTTGTTAAAAATATTTTTAAATATGTTAACAACATTTTTAAATCTGTTTAAACACCTGTTAGTTTGTTCACGACCTGTTAATTACCCTATTTAAACATGTTTATATTTTTTGAATTTTAAAAAACAATGAAGTACGTGATTTTTATCGTGTACTTAAATAAGTCGTTTCTAAGCATGTTCGTGTTTGTTTTACTAGAAAATAACGCGATTAGTTTTCATGCTGCGTTTATATTTTATCATATCATGTCTAACATGTTATGTCAATCCTAATCTTTATCTTAAGGCTACTCTTGAACACAAGACCATGCAAATTTAGCTTCAAGGAATTGGCAACTATTAGTGGCATCAGCCAAGTTTAGTGGATTGGCATGCCTACATGTTTACATTCGATTATTTCCCAAATCAACAAGTGGTTTTAATTAGACTATTATAAGTTCTCACCACACTTCACTTCTCCACTCAATGTCACATCAACTAACATTATCTTTAACTCCTAACCACTAAAATAATTTTTACTTTTCATCACTCTTCACAGTTCACTCTATCATTCTATTTATTTTAAAATGCAAATAATATTATATATTTTCTTTTTATATGTAACTAAAGATTACTGTACATATTAAATATTAATATTAATTACTATCACACGTATCCCATTTAAGTTGTTTTCTCAAACATTTGCAAATACTATTCACTTGTGTCCATGACAGAATATGTACGTACGTGCATACTTTACCCGAATGCCTGTGCCATTTTGGGTGTCGTCATATACGATTTTCACTAAATTAACAAGAAATGATTGTATTGTACTATAATGAAGCTATATTGTTTTGCGTGAAAATCTATAGATGAAGATGATGATTAATATATGGTGTGTTTTTTAATAGATTTGCAATTGTAAAAATACTTTATTTTTTAATTAATAGATATTTGAAAAACTTTTTTTTTAAATTAAAAATATCTTTGTGCAATGGTCAAATGGTGAGGAGATCACCACAGCCACATTCGTGGACTAGCCAGTGAGCTGCCCTCGTGGATCAGCCGGTGGACCTCCAGTGCCACGCATGGCTTCACTGCCACATTAGCCACGGGCTGTCATGTGGAAACCATGCCGAGCACAGTCTTAATGGAGTCTTTTGAACTATAGTGGGTTAATTACAGGTTCATATATAACTCATTATTAATATGCTGTCCAGAAAAATTAACAAGATTGTTTCAAACAAAAGAACCTAAAAAGCAAGCAAAAAAACAAGTCGAACCAAATTCTAGAAACTAAAAACAAACATTTCAAATAAAATCTCATTAATCACTAAGATTTGGCATCGGGTAAGATGAAAACAACAGTACAACATTACCCTGTCTCAATAGAATAAAAATATTGCTTACAAAGACATCCACGTTCAGAGACGAAGCTTTATAGGGGCCGCGGGGGGTCGCCCCCCCTCTTTTTCCGTTCGTAGTGTTAATTTTTCGGCCGAAATGTTATTTTTAGCTAAAAATAGTGGTTTCGCCCACCCTCGCTTCAAAAAATTAACATGTATTCCGGGTTTCAAAACTTTCCGCCCCCTCCTACTCCGCCCAAGCTCCATCATTGTCCACGTTATAGAAACCAGAAAGAAAAAAGAAAAAAAAAGAAGGAAACTAATCACCCTGATAACACAAAGCAACGTACCCAAGCTAAAAATAACAAGCTGATCATTGATGATAAACAAAAGTACAACCTGCTGAAACCATCAGCCCAACTAGACAAGCAGAGATTGAATTATTCTTACAGCAGACCCATGCACAACTAGCCATAAAATAATGTTCTTATTATTCTCACACCCACCTCACATCCTTCACACTTTCTATACGTCATATGAGGCATATAGGAGAACAATCATTGTTTGTTAGAATTTATCAATGTCAGTGATTAGACTTCTATACGTTGTATAGGCCTTATGGGACGTATAGGTCCCATTACGAGGCAAGAGCAAGAAAAATAGAATTTAATTAATACAATTAATAGTAGGTCGGTGAGTTGGTCTAATATAAAAAAACACAGCCTAATACAATTAATAAAATAGAAAATAGACCTCCGTTTATTTTGAGATCCAATGTTAGAGGTGGGCAAATCGGGTTTTTTAAATTAGTTCAGGTTCGGGAATCTGTTCCAATTTCAAACGGTTTCATTTCCGGTCAACAAAGTCAATAGCCGATTCCGGTTTCAGGTTCGTTTTTTTGACAGGTTCCAACCGGCTTTCGGCCGGGTAAAGGTGAAACCTTTCTGATTTTTCTGAGAACGGGAAACCATCTTACCTACTTGTTCAGGTATGACCGATTCGGGTTGTTGGTTCCGCTTCCAGCTTTTTTGCCCACCCCTACCCAAGGCAATTACCCTTTTTTTCCTCTCATATTGGGGCGGCTGTATAGATGGTGACATGGTGCTATCTAGGGAGACATTACTATCAATAAAAAAAACATGTTGAAATCTATATCAATTTATATTGTATGATAAAAAATTAATATTATGTCACGTGACAGTCTTTATAAGTTACTCACAACACATTTGTCACGTGTCGTATTTTAGGTTATTCATATGTCATATTTGACAAATTTAAATACAAATTTCATTTAATGCAATCAAGTTAAACTATTGAATTAAAAAAAACAAATATTTATTTTCTCTAAATATTAAAGAAATTCCAATCATTTCAAACTTTTTTATTTTCAATCAATAATTATAAAAATTCAAAATTTTCAAAAATCATTTATATATATAAAGAAGTGTTTAGACATTTATAAAATATTATTTTCTTTTCTTTTTTTAAATATTTTAAAAAATTTATGTCATATATACATCTATTTTTTATCACTTTGTAATATTTTTTTGACACGTATGTTTAATTAATACACATGTTAATAATTTGGTAATGTATAAAATATTTTATTTTCATTGGTTGCTCTACAAAAGATGGTTGCATAATCGCCCAACCAATGTCTCCATAACTCATGAATACATTACACAATTGTTTTGTATGGGTTTCTAAGCATAGAACTAGTCCTGAAATGAAGGCTTCCCGTGTTGTGTAGCATTTAAAAAGTTTCACCTGCTGATCTGCCGGATGGCTGCAACCCATATGGAATGAAGTTTGTTGATTAGTGTAGAGGCATGTTTTGCCTGGATCATATGGACTTAAAAGATATGCCAAAATCCACCACACAAGAGATTTTGTTCCCTTTGGTTTTTCTGGCTCAAACAGCATATACCTAGCTATCGTACTATTATTATAAGGAGAATCTCTATCTATTCTCTGTCTTATTCTTGTTGTGCATATGTTCCTTCAACAAGCAGTCTAATTAACGATGTCTCTCTCTCTCTCTCTCTCTCTATATATATATATATATATATATATATATATATATATATATATATATATATATATATATAAAACAAACAAACTTAGTATATTTCCACTATTCAGTAGGGTCTGGGGGTGGATGAACACAAACCTTACCTTTATCCTAGTTGGGATAAGAGGCTGCTCCGAAAGAGTCCCCGGCTCAAAGTTATCTCAACGCTTTTAACGTTATTTTCACAAAATAATTAAATAACGTTAAAACTAATCCAATTTTACTTTTGCCCCTTAATTAGGGTCCACACATATGTACATTATCGCATGAGGCGTTACACACACACACATATAGAGGAATGTTAATAAGAAAAATTCTCATTTTGGAGATAACTAAGAAAATTCATACTTACCAATAAATTTTTAAAAAAAAAATTTCTTAATTTTTATTATAAGGTTAAAAATGTTATAATGAAAAATAAAATTTTAATAAAGATATGTTGATCACGAATTTGTGCATATGTAATTCAAAAATTTACGCATGTACCTTACAAAGTTACATATATGTACTAGTATGTGTAATATACAAGCATTACAAGAAAAGAGATCAATAGGAACGACACCAAAAGCGGCGACACATTAGCGGCGTTTATTTTCCTTTAGCGACGTTTTATCAGTGACGACTCTTTAGCGCCGACATGTCACCACTATTGCTATTAGAGACGATTTTTGTCGCCGCTATTGCTATTTTTTCTTGTAGTAAAGTTACATATATATAATAACATGAAGTACATTTTCTTTAATTTCTTTTTTTTACTTTTTTGTAATCTCGGATAATAATAGGATGATAAAACTAATAGCCATGGTAAAACTGTTATAATCATCCTATTATTATAAAAGAAGGATGATAAAACTAACTTTTTAGATGTTTTATAAACTGATACGTGTTTATGAAAACTATTACATAGTACACATTACTTTTATTTTTTAAGAAAATAGCCACATTTATGGACAGGTAACAGCCATGCGGTTTTCTAGATGAAACCAATTTTAAAATTTAAAATATTAACTTTACAAAATCTATATTTAATTTTCTAAATTTAATATTTTTAAATACGAATCAGGATTATAGTACATTACCCAATGACCCGCCTACATTAAATCGTACTTTAAATTTCTATTAGCACTCGTGCATATTTTAGTTACATAAAATGTCCAACAGACGGGCAATTTTTTTCATACAAGTAGAAAAAAAAACATCAATTTTTTTATCCATTAATCAAGAGCCATAGGTAAGGAAGCGTTTTAATTTATATAATAACTATGTTAAAACCCATATGTTACATGGGTTTAAATTATATAATTTGTTAAAATCGTTGATTCTTTTTCTTATATTATATAGATTGAATAAATAAGTTTCTCTTTTTACATTTTATTATTATTATTTACTTTTGTGTATTTTTTTTAGTTAAGATCCTTTTTATATTTTAACTTTAATTTTCATTTATTTATAGATACACAATTTTATTATTTTAAACATAATTCATTTTTTTTATTATTTAATAAGAGAAAGACATTAATAGAAGAGAGAGAGGCAGAGAACTTAAAAGTTGACTTAACCAGAAATTGACATGTGGCAAAGAAAATTTTTATTTATTATAATACATAGATGATTAATTGGATTTTCTCCAAATCTTTGAATTCCTTCGGCACCACATACCTAAAGGCCCACTTTAATATGCAACTATTTTAACCTTCAAGAAAGTAGTACGGTAGTTAAAGTGAAGGATGACAATTTTCCTTAGACACCGTTGACCCGGTTGCTTGTGATCGTGTTTTATTTGTTTCTCCCGGTTAGTCGGATATTAGGGGATCCTAGGGTTTATCACGTAAGTGAGTTCCTAAGATCATTAAGAAAAATGTAACTATTTTGGATATAATATTTGATATAAACACCTCCAACGTAGAAAAAGGAAAATATTGGGAATATCCTCAATGTACAAATTAAGGCATAGTGGCTTAGTGTTTGTGATTTACTATTGCATTTTGATGAATGTATCCACAATGCTTGAGTGGCTTTGTGCTTGTATTCTGACATTATAACTAAATCTTTTAAAGAATGGGCAAAAACACACATCACAGTCACCAAGCTAAATAGCTAATGATTACCTACTTTGAATCCTCAAAATGATTAATCACTAAGTCAAATCAATGTAGTGTTTATAATAGAAAAATTACTCTTATTTATTTAAAACATGTAATACACAAATGGGTCATTTTCTTTTTTTTTTTTGAACGGCCAACAAACTCATTTTATTAAATAAACATACAAGAGGAAAAAGAAAACACATCAGGACTAACAAATAGTTAGACCCGAACCCACAAGTTACACACCCAGACTAGATAACTCAAAATTACACCATTGATCCCAAGTTAAAGAATTAAACTTAGCCCGATTACTCACCCATAAGAAACTTAGGACCTTTATCTCCTCCACAATGTTTTCCACCACAATAGGCTTTGTATTAAAGATAGCTGCATTTCGGGTCTTCCAAACACACCAAATAGAAGTGGCCAGCACCGCATGAAGGATTTTCTTCCACTTCTTAGATCCTTTACCAAATCTCCTTTGATCCACCAAGTCTTGGATGCTAAAGAAAAAACAATGCCTTAATTTACACCATTTCGTAATTTCATCCAAAACAGATTGCGTCACCCTACATGACAAGAAAATATGCTCGGCCGATTCGTCATGTTCCTTACAAAAAACACACCAACAAGAATCCAAATGTATTCTTCTTTTAACCAAAGCTTGCTTTGTTGGCAATCTGTCTAATTCAGCTCGCCATGCAAGGAAATTAACTTTCTTTGGGATCCAATTATTCCAGAAATATTAGACATCAAATTCTGATTTGGTTGGTGTAAGGCTTGAAGGGCATCTTTTATACATCTAACAGTAAATCCATTACCACTTCCCATATTCCAGGTCCATCTATCCTCACCCAAATTGAATTTCACATCTTTGATATTATTAGTAAGAGTAATAAGTTGCTGTTGCTCATGCCTTGAAAACTCCTGTGTTGTCCATTGGAAATGCAAATATATATTGTTGCCATCCATGGAAATGCGATCCATAATCTTACATCCTTTAGAGGATTCAAGTGAGTATAATTCCGGAAATCTCTGACATAACGGTTCCGTACCCATCCATGTATCAATCCAAAATAGAATTTCAGCACCCCTTCCAGGCACCCCAATTATGGCTCTGCAAATGTTAACCCCTGCTTCCATTAGATCCATGGTGTTCCTCCATATCGCTTTCCAAGGGCCAGGCGTCGATAGCTTAACCGGGATGAAACACCAGGACCTAGAATTTTGATGGAATTCCCAAATTACCTTTCTCCAAAGATGAGCATCCATTGGTTAACTGTTGGAGAAACCATTGTGTAAAGTTTCATATATGTGTGATATTTGTCAAAGGCATTTCCCAATAGATCACCAGGGGACATGCCTTATCAATATATAACCGATAAATTATGTTGAGTCAACTATTGTGACATTTTCTAATGAATCACACAAAAGCCAACCAGCGACAAAACAATACCAGTTTTATTATTTATGAAAAAAAGTAATAGTTTACTTTATTAAATTTCTCACAAAATAGATAAAAATTCTAAATTCAGAAAATTCACGTTTAAAAATTAAAATTTGTATAATAGACCAAATAGAACTATACATTAGATGAAGTAAAATACAATTCTATCAATTGTAAATTGCCATTATGCTAATTTTACGGGTCATCGTTGATTTTTCAAAGTATGTTTTCATACCCATAAGACAATAACCAGTAGGTCTTTTAGAATATGTGTATTGGATCAAGTTAGATTGTGGCTCACAATAGGTTTGAATAAATACAAGTTTTGCGTACACATTTTTTATATTTATATACTAAGCATGACACTATAATTCAAACTATCATTTCTTCTATTATACTTTTGAATGATTATATTTTTATTATAAACTAATTTATTTTATTTATATTAAGAAAACGGAATGTTACATGTACAGCTAGAATCGAACTCGAACTAATTGGGGTTTTCCAAACCCAAAATCCTAACCAAACAAAGAGTTGAATCAGTTAACTGGTAAAAATTGCTTTGTTTTTACAATTGAAGCGGTTAACAGGGAAAAGCTCGTTAGAAAATTGGTTTCTAATTAGTTTGCATATTTGAAACTCATAATTTATCGATGATTTTAACTAGTTCAACAGCCCATAGACAAAAGCAAGTTCTATATAGAGTTCATTTATTAAAACCGATTTTTTTTCTTCCAATCTATAGTTTCTTTTGAAAATCTATTTGCATCAAGGATTGATAAATTTGATGCTGTCCATTTTAATATCACATATTCACATTTATTTAGTTGTTCCAACTCTAACCCATTCTTTTATTCAACATTGTTAACCCATCTAGACCCATTAATAAGTTCTGAGTGGCCCAAAATGACCCATTGACTAACCCAAAGCTAGAGTTGTGGGTTTGTTTTTCCAGGTGGACCCATAAACCACCATCTTGCCCCATAGATGTAGCGGGGCATTTTGTGTGCATCATGTGTGTTATTCCTCTTGGTATCAAACATAGTTAACGAATTAAAACTTTTAATGCTTCATTAATGCAAAGCGACATCTTTTAACATACATGTTGTGGGGTCTAATGAGCCAATTCAATAGTCAACTTGACTAAAATCAAAGTGTCTATGTAATTTTTATGGCTCGAATTTGGAAGAACCGAGTCAACCACTAGAACTCCTAGTCTTAGAGCTAGAAAAAGATAGGTTTACTCTTTATTCACTTGAATTCAAATCCCCACCTAACTCAAACACGGATTGAGATTTTGTTGGAAAAATCCAAGAATCCGGATTGAATTCTCGTGCCGAAAAAAAAAGAATAATCTGGGAAGAATAAATTTTTTTTATTGAACGTGTTGATTCGTATTTGTTTTGACTACTTTCTTTTAACTACTTTCTCATATTTTATCATATTCTACTCATTTTTATTCGACCTTCCCGGAGTTCATTCTTCGGGCAACTCCGTTTAACCGGTGGATTCCTTTCAACTTACTTCTTTTATGATCTCATCGGAAATCATATAAAGACAATTCCTATTTGATATAGCTATTTGTGCAAGTATTTTACGATTAAGACGCAACTGGCTCTTGTAAAGATCATTTATTAATCTACATTTTCTAAAAAGCTCGAGCTTGATTGGGTATCAAAGATCTCCAGGTCCAGGGACTAGAAATGACTTTTCTCAAACTTAATTTCAGATTCCATTTACTGATCACTCCAACTTGCCCCATTTCACTTCGTGTGTGTGTGTGTTTGGTTTCATCCAATATCGTCGTAATCCTTGTATACAGCAGCAATGTCGACAAGCTTTGGCAAAATCGATTTCATATCTTGCTGTGGAAGCACCAAATTCTCGGAAGAAATGGTCGCCGATGGACCTTTTGCTAATTGCGACGAAGCTGTTGTTGCAGCCAAGAACATCTGGTTCAATAAGGTCTAATTATTCTTCTGTTTTTTCTGCGTGTAAGAATCTAGATCGAATTTTCAATTTGATTGATTTAGTGGCCACAGGTTGATGCACATGGTTGGCTTGAAGCTTTCGCCGCTCATCCCCAAATTGGACAAAATCCTTCTTCAGCTGCTCACAAAAGTTCCACAAGTGCTCAGTTAACTTCTTCTCCCTCGATTGATCGATATTTTTTGCGTGCTTGATCATCTCAAACTTTCTACTGATTATATATATAAATTATAAATAAAAAGAGCAGTGATATAATTTCGAAGCTTGGTTTTTGAGATCTGTAATACTCTTTAATTTTGTTTTCAGGTATGATTAACAAATTTTAACTTTAAAATTGATCTCAGATCTGTAGAAGATTTTAATCTTGTTTTTAATTATTACTTCCACCTTTATAACAAATTTGTACAAACAGAAGTCTTTGGTGTCAACAAAAGGGGAGTTACATCCCCTTATATGTGCACGGGAGTTTGATACCACTTGCATATGCTAGAAATTAGATGTATGCTGATATCAACTCATCAACCTTAGGTGCAATGTTTATCTCTGTACTTGTTTACGATAAAAAAAAATTAATTAGAGTTTCAATCTAGGATCTTATATTTATTGGGCACAATATTGGCATTTTACTTATCATGAATCTCAAAGAAACATAATCCCACTCGTTAGTGTTCCATTGCATGGTGAAATTTGAAATATTGCAAAATCAGTATTGAAGACCTAGTTGTTAACTAGGATAAGATTGGGAGAGCTGCAGGTTGGTAGAGGATGTACCGAACAAGAAATGCAATTTTTCTATATGATGCTGTCCACCGCGTTTAGGCAGGTTGGTGCAAGACTGCAAGTGGAGAGTGGCTACCTAGTATTATGTGACAAGATTTCCAACAAGATTAACAGGAGGTTGGTAGTTGACTAGCTATGTTATATAGAATCAGTTGCCAGGCCATTAGAAAAACACAAGTGCGAAATTGGAGGTAACAATGATAGATGAGGTGGATATGTGGTCACACAAGAATAGACTGATTAAGAAATGAATTTTTTTGGTAGATACTAGGGGTGGCATGTATTTCGGTTAACATTAGGGGGGAGGGAGATTAAGATGATTTGAACATGTGAAAATTAGATAGATGACAACACAATTGAAATTGGTGGAAACCCTCGCTATGAAGGGGAAGAGGAACAGAGGAAGATCCAAGTTGGCATGGGATGAGTGGATTATGCAGGGTTTTGTTAAAGCTCTAATGGGCATGATTAAGGATATAAATTCCAGAAGACGTTGCTTTAGGGTTATGAATTTTATAGGCAATGTATAGACTTTGCCTTAGATTCATATTGGGACCTTAGATTTCTCTTTACTTTTGTATGCCTTTACCTTAGCAAGCCTTTTGTCGTCTTGACGTAGACTTTTTTTAAGGGTGTCTTTAGGTATTTTTCTAGGGATTAATGCTTCCTTTTCATGTCTATTTGTTTTTTTATATGTGTCTATTGTATGATTGTTTGCTCTTTTCCTCATATGGTTTTACTCCTCGCTGTATATTAGCTGTAGTTTATGACTTTCATCATCAATATTCATGTATGGTTGTTTCTCTGATTATCTTGACTATAATTTATGCTATCTGGACTTCTATACTATTACTAACCTATACCATTTTGTTAAAAAAATAGAGATTTTGGAGCCGGGGGTCTCAATGGGAGCAACCACTCTATTCCCCAGGATAGAGGTGAAGTTTGCCTCCATCACACCCTTGTTGGACCCTACAGCTCTGCTATGAATGGAATAATGTTGGTCACGTGTGTTTGTTTTTTCTTTTGCAAAGCCATAAATGGAGGATTCATGGAGACAATACACTGCCGTCTAGCATGTGTTAATATGTTAATGTTCTTATTTGTGGGAGGGGATATATTATATCTTTTAAATATGAACAACATACTTTGTTAACATATGGCACAATATGATTTAGATGGGTCATGAAGTTGTTGGGTTTTAATTAATGTCAAGCGGCTTGCATGTCTGTGATCTTTCTGCGTAAGAAAATATGAAAAGTGAAAATTATAGAAATTGAGGTATTATATACATAGGTAATGAAAATCCTGTTGTGCTTTACATGTAATCTCTGCATTTGCTCTCTGGATGTAGGTGGAGCAAAGGGGAGCAGTCAGCTGCCTTAGCCACTGCAACTGATTCTAGCCTACAAGTATTTTCTTTAACACTAAAAAGTCTAAAATTATAATGCATTAGAAATATTCATATGTGTGATTTATGTAAACAAAAAAAGGAATCTGTCAACGAAGATGCAAAATTATGTCTCATTTCAATTTAACTGCAAACGCCTGCTATACTGCTCAGGAGTGGCAGCTGACTCTTTAACTGCAATAAAGGAATTCACAGTTCTTGAATATAACAAAGTTTGTTGAAATATTGAACTGCTACGTATATTTGAATTGGAGTTCTCTTTATAGGAATTATATGAGTGGAATTCACGATATAAGCAGAAGTTTGGATTTGTTTTTCTTATATGTGCATCCGGAAGAAGTACTCCTGAGATATTATATGAGTTGAAGGTAATCTTTGCATATGCATATATATTATCTTCTTTTCTATACAAGAAGCAGAAAAACAAGGAAGTTATAAGAACAAATGAAGTCATGTTACAGTATAACCAATACTACCCTGCTCTTGTAGAGACGTTTTTCAAGCAGGCCAATTGTTGAATTTGAGAATGCAGCAGAAGAACAAATGAAAATAACTGAATTACGTCTTCATAAGCTTTTCTCAAATGTAGAAGTTTCTGATTCAACTCAGACTCAGTCCACTGCAAGTGATGTCACCAAAGCAGAAGGTACTATTAGTTTGTTTATTTGACTTGTTTATAAACAATTTTTTGAACAACTTAAATTACACCATATTTGTCTTCAATGGAGCTCGAGCCCATGACCTCAATGGGGAGCAACATCACATTAACCCATGGGCTTGAATCCATTTATAAGCATTTGATTTGTTAAATATGATTAAGAAACAATATTGTTACAATAATAATTTAACTGGATGAATAAAACCATTTAGGAGGTTGTGTGCATTAGGAATAGGCTTTGGGCAACTGCCAACCCGGTTCACCCATTTAACCGGTTCCCCTATTGGCCTTAACTTTTTTGTTTGACCCATTTTACGTAAAATACATCCCAAATCGGCCAATTCATAATAAATGGGTTGAAAATTACCACCTTCTACACTTCTTGCTTTTATGACACACTTATCATGTCATTATTGCAAAGTAATCCCTGTGTCTTAAAATATTTGAAACAATCTCCATGATTTGGCTAACTTTTGGATGAAATTCCATATTTATCTGTTGTGATCAGTAAAAATTATAATGATATTAAGTTTGATCCATATTTCTTTCTATTAAGTTATGATATTAAGAAATGTAAATATTGTCAAACACTTATTGAACTATGTGCAAAGTGAAATGCTTCAGTTATTATGGACATATAGAGTATTATGACCTAAATAATATATAATTTAAAGAAATCTTCATGAATACAGAAGGAATGCTTTTGTGATTGCTAAATTCAAGAACAAAAATTTTCCTCTTTTACTGGTTTTTATTTATTGAAGTTATGAAAACAAATCATTTTGGGTCGTATTTGTTTGATAACTGCTAAAATACAAAAAAAAGAATTAATTATGAGACT
Source organism: Mikania micrantha (assembly GCA_009363875.1). NCBI lineage: Eukaryota > Viridiplantae > Streptophyta > Magnoliopsida > Asterales > Asteraceae > Mikania > Mikania micrantha. The sequence continues at coordinate 92,549,388 of CM018696.1, forward strand.
CGTCAAACAAGTTAATCAGGTCAAAAGCGTCTAACTTATCATCTTTCAAAAAAATACGTCTTCATGTATTTTGATATGCTTACAGCATCCATATTCATTTTATTTAAAAAGAAATGTATTGTTATTTTTCTAATAATAGAGTTTTTAAGTTACGTTTAGTACATTAAATACTTAAGAGATTTTAAAAAGTGTTTGGGCTGGGGACATGATCTGTTTTGTCCTCTACATAAAAGTTAGCTGTTTTGACTTTGTTACCAGCTTCTTTTGCCACCTTGCTGTTCAAGGTTGACGAGATGATGTGATACCGTGACAAGATGAAATGGAAAAAGCAACATATAAGTTGGGGTCCACTATCATATCATAATCATTTGTTTGACCTGGTTACCCTTCCCTCTAACACTGTCTCTTTAATGTAGAAGGTCGGATGAACATTTTGGGCGGGCATCTAACTGCTTCATCAATAACTGCACGGGTTCGGCCACCCATCACAACCCATATACTAGATGTAGCCCGTGGGTGTCCTGCAGCTGGGATCGAAGTCCAGTTAGAAATGTATGACACCAGACAGCCCGGTCCAGTGTTTGGTGTCTCGGATAAAGACAGGTGGATATTACAAGGTTCTTCAACTACGGATAAAGACGGAAGAAGTGGCCAGCTCATGAAAATAGTCAATGATTTGAGCCCGGGTGTATACCGAATAAGTTTCAATACAGGAAAATACAACCCAAATGGTTTCTTCCCGTTCGTCTCCATTGTATTTGAGGTCAAAGAGTCCCAGAAAACGGAACATTTTCATGTTCCTTTGTTGCTGTCTCCTTTTTCATTCTCAACCTACAGGGGCAGCTAGGTATTGATGGCCCGTCAGAATTGTTATAATCTGTGTGGAAAATTAGGCACAAGTTTCTATTACTATGTTATGTAAGTTAAGTTTGCAAATTATTTGTGATTGCTGTTGAAATACTGTGAACCTAACAGGTGTTCATCAGGTCTAGGTAGGCTGGACGGAACGTAACCAAAACCAATGTATAGAAATAAAAGGAACCAATAAGATGTAGTGATTAAAACTAGGGTGCTAGTGGTTCAGTTCAACGGTTTTTGATAGAAATTCTGGGTCAAATCGCTAATCTTGATTCAAAGAAAAGAAAAACCAAAATGGCCAGGTTGTGTGGTTCTGCCAAACAGGCCAGTTTTAGCCGTAGGCATTTTGACGGTTTGGTTTTGACTATCGTTTCTCTCTATTTTTTTTTTTAATCATCAGCTTGTATTAAAGTTAAAACTTTTTATTGATAAAGATTTTTTCTGATTGTAATGCATGTATTGTAATTGAGTCTGTAGAGGTGGGGAAAATAGCTACCCGAATTGGCGGGTGCAGGTGATTCCTGTTTCTCAGAGAAAGCGTAACCGGAACTGGAAACGATAAATATTCCTGGTATGGTAGATGCTATCACACATATAATCATACTCAATTCGTTGGAATTGTTTGATCTAAACAGTGTATGTATACATGATATGATATGCACATGTATGTTTGTTGAATCATCCCATATTCTAATCATACACCCAGATTACATATCAAGTTGGAGCTCTGAAATTTATGAAGGTAAATCATATATTCATTAATTCATATACTATTACTTTGTGTATTACACAAGATGAATAAAAAAAACAATAAACAAGGTTCAAGAAAAATTCACAACTCACAAGGTTAAGACCTGTACCATACAAAAATGTTATGTATCGTATTGGCTTAGAGAGAATTTAGAAGAACTTGAGAGAGGGTTTGTATATAAAATTCTTTGTAAACAAAATAATATGAAATTTGAAACCCAATATTAGCTTTCCATTAATTTTTATTTATTTAACTTATTTAACAAATTTCAAAATTTTAAATACGTTGCATAGAAGTCTATTAATCTTGTAACCCATTTAACTCGTTAATCTTTTCACTGATATAACCAATTAATTTTAACCCAATGAAACAAAACATTGGAAAATTATTGTTCCGGGCATGAAAGTCAAAATCATAACGCTTGGTTTTCTTTTGAGTTCAAGATACGTTCTATGACTTCTTTTTTTTTTTTTATTTTTTTATGTATGGGTCCCTTAGGTTACCTAAAATCAAGCTCATTTAGTTCCCAAGCCCGCTGAGATCATTTAGACTCGTGAAGAGACCATTAAAAATTTAATTATTTAAGGAGCCATATGTAATCTTATGGTGGTGAAGGGCCTAAATGGTAATTCATCCCGATACAAATAGCCCAAACCTCTCCAAACGAGCCGATCTAGGGTATTATCGGGCTTGGCTCGCTTACACAGACCCATAATATTAAACGGGTTTCATGCTTATTTTATCCATCAGGGACAGCCCAACCCATTAATAAATCGATCTGACCCGATGATGATTTGCTGTTCTGCAGGTTGTAATTTCTAAACTGCCTACTATCCCATTCTTGCGACTGCCGGTTGATCTTCATGGCGCCAACAAATCAAGTATTCTTTCTATCTATTCCTGTTTATTTGATTGTTTAATAATGAAATCGCACGATGTTATTTACTTGATTATGCTTTCTACATCTTTAGCTGTCAGAATTTGATACGAGAGTGCTTATTTATCTTCATCGCAATATAGAGTATTAGATTGCTTTGATTGAAGTATATATTATGGTTTCTTGTGTTCTAAGTTTCAGTAGAACTAAACCCTATTTCCAGTTGACTGATTTCCCACTTTTTCGTTTTCTTTTGAGATAATAATCAAGAAACTGAGTTTAATTTACTGTAGTTGGTGATAGAATCAAGATTTGGTGCTTGTAAATTTTAATTCTAAATAATATTTCCGCTTTTATTCTTTTTGATGAATCTGATCATAGGTTCTGATTATTCTATTCTTTGATCAGTTTTGGATGCTAGTTTAAAATTTGGGGAACCATAAGAGCAGCTGAAAATATTGACAACGTGTTTAAATTATTTGTAATTATTTCAGCTGATTCATCTCTGAGCATAGTTCTTTTTGAGATTTGCTTGACTATGCAAATTGACTAGGGATGAACAAAAGTCTGGTTTTTTCTATAATTTAATTCTTTCGAATGATTCATCTCTGGGTGTAGTTTTTTTAAGGTTTGTTTGACTTTGATCTATTACAATTAAAATTTTTTTTGATAATTACATTCCGAGTTCCTTTCTGTGGAATTGATTTATTTTGTGGAATTGCTATTTTTTTCTGATAATTACATTCTCGGTTCGTCAATGTGAAGGGGACAAGGAGTAGAGGCAAACTCAAACTAACTAGGGATGAGCAGAGTAGACAGGATTTGTCCTAATTGCATCTCTTTGAGGACATAGTTTAGGATAGGAGTTTGTGAAGACGTAGGATTAAGTTAAAGATTATTAGGAGAAACGGTAGATGTAGCTAAGCTACGTCTTAGGGTCGAGGATTTTCTTATAATCTTAGGAGAACTTTGCATACTATTGCCATATTGTATTGTATATTTGTGTGTTGTGTATGATATTATAGTGCTATGTATGTTTCCGTCTATCCAGCCACCATCATTATTGCATTGGTAGCTTTATATTTATATGTTTGTTTATGTGTTGTGTTTGTTTGTTCTTTGAGTCGAGGGTCTCTTTCTTTGGAGGCAGCCTCTCTTTCCTTAGAGATAGAGGTAAGGCCAGCCTACATCTCCATCCACTCCAAACCTTACCAATAGCTTTGCTATAAGTGAGATTTAATGGGTATTAGTATGGTTGTTGTTTTTAATTTTTATCTCATGGAAATATTAGTTAGTCTTTGAACTTTCTTCATTTAACAGGTATTGATAAGAGAGAGCTCAAATGTAAGGACCATCATATTGAACAGGCCTAAGAAACTAAATGTGCTTTCACTAGAAATGGTAAGACCTGAAGCATTATAAATTTTCTTTGTGACTAAAAGCAAAGGTTTAACATAGCATTTTCATTTTATCTTTCTAGGTATCGCGACTCTTGGAAGTTCTTCATGTGTATGAGCAGGATCCAAATGTCAAGTTGATTATTATGAAGGTACTCTTCTTTTTGTAATAAAAACCAAGTTAAATTATATTATTTTAGATGACTTGGGAATGTGGGCGCAGGGTGAAGGAAGGGCTTTCTGTGCTGGTGGTGATGTTGCAGGAGTTGTTAGTGATGTTAATAAAGGTCAATACCTTCATTGACATTCATAGTAGTAGTATTTGCAAAGTTTTCTTCTGGCTTTTAAGTTTTAATGCTTTGTTGTTTATCTGATGATTTATATCAGGTGGTTGGAAACTGGGAGCAAATTTTTTCTCAATAGAATTTTCATTGAATTATTTGATAGCAACTTACAGCAAGCCCCAGGTAACATGTCTTAAATTGATGATGTCTTTGTATCAAGAAATTTGTTCAGTAACTACAAATTCATATGTATTCACTTTTACAATGGATGATATCTATAATAATCTTTATGTTAACTTGAAATCTTACATGAAGGTATCAATCCTTAGAGGTATTGTAATGGGAGGTGGTGCAGGCGTTTCCATACATGGTAGATTTCGAGTTGTTACAGAAAATGCGGTATCCCTCTTGTCATATGCATCTACCTGAAGAAACTCTCATGCATCAATTTTTGTATTATATATATGCATAGTATTAAACCAATATATTGTGCCATGGTTCTAGGTGCAACGCACTTCAAAAACTTGGGTCTGAGATAAGCAAGGCATATAGCATAAACACACTATTTTTAGGAATTTAGACATGTCTTAGGCTTGTTTAGAGCTAGATTAGGATTGTATAGACTGGTTCTAGGCCATTTTTTAAAGTTTCACACAAGTTTGGCTAGAATTTGCAAATATTTGCCAAAATTTATAGAATTTGGCTGGAATCTCGACCAAACCGAAATCTTGACGTTTCTAAAACCTTGTCAGAACCTCACCTGATGACCTGGATATCCACAAAGCATTTTTCTTGTGCCTTGTCTCATCTCACCTAAAAGCCTAGGCACAAGCCCGGATGGATTTTGACAACATAGTATATATGTGTGCGTGCGTGAGACGCGTTACATGGCTATCATAATAGCCTTACAAGACTAAACTACCATCCTACTTTACTAAAATGGAAGAAACTAGCCCACTACTAAACAAATAATGACCCACTTCACCAGATACTAAGACCCAGTACCAAACTATCAAGTTGTTGAGGTGGCATGATATTTTACTGATCGGTGAACATCCCTCCTTTATGATTGTTGTCTTGCATGAATAACCTTCATGTGCTCTTGGAGCACTGGAGTGGGTACATGTGTTACAATGGAGTGGATATCATTTATCTTGCTTAAAGGACCTTGTCTACATGGCAGAGAATCTAGATGATACTTGGCAAGAGACCACAACAGCCGCAATTGGTTATCCGATGACAATTGCGGAAGTCTTAGCAGAGCGTCATAGTGAGCACCACTTGCATTTTCTGGTTTCACCTTCATCGGTTTATTGATATGTGTGTCTTCCTTTAAAACCATGTAGTCCATGCACATCCATGCAGGGGCGGCTTGGAGGAGGGGCAAACCCGACCTCCGTCCCGGGCCCATTTTTTTTGGGGGGCAATTTTTTTAAAATATACGTATATATAGAAATTCATTCAAATAAGAACCAACAAGTTGCAGATAATTAAAAGGAACTATTTATAGACACATGATTTAAGATGTACAAAAAGTAATTCCCTTTAAGTATAAAAAGTTACTTTCATGCCCTTTAAACTAGGGGTGTTCATTGGTTCGATTTAATCCGTTTTCCATTTTTTTCCTATCCGAAAACCAAACTGAATTCGGAAAGTGGTTTGGTTTGGTTCGGTTTTTTTTAATACCAAACAAACCGAATAAACCGATTAACAACCAAATAAAATGGTTAGAAACCGAATTCAACCAAATAAACCGATTATAAAGTAAATAAACCGGTTAAAAACTGAATCGATAACTACTTGATATATTATTAATAAAATAAGAAATTTAAATCTGAATTAGGTTAAATGAGTTAACTAAATAAACCAAATAAATCGACTTAAAAAAAAATTGGAACCGAAAAACGAAATTCCGAATTCGGATACGATTAGGAACCGAATTCGGAATTTGGATATAGTTAGGAACCGAACCGAAAACTAAATTCAGTTAGGAACATAATTCGGTTTTTTCAGTTACGAATACGGTTCGGTTTTCAATTTTTTTAACACTCTGTTATAATATTTGTATTCGCCAGGGGTCTTTTTTGCCCGGCTCGTCCTAGGCACCTTATTTCTCAGGGCCGCCCCTGCATCCATGATCAACAGAAGCCCTATGTAGCATTTTCTTATTGCACTTCCTTTGCTTCCTTATTATGCATATTGTTAGTTATACTAGTAGTAGTGGGTTATCTCAATTCTCAAGTATGTCCATATCCTTTGATCACACGCCTGTAAAGGCCTTGTTGATTTAGGAATAGATATGTATGAATATATGATTAAGGCTAGATCTCCATGTATCTTATATCTTCTCTAATTACTGATTTGAAACACAACAAGTGGTGTCAGTGCTAATGCCAAGTTCTACCTAGATGGTACGAATCCTAGGCAAAACACCAGTTCAATTTCAAGTGGGAACACACCTTATTGCAAATTATCCAGACCAAGTTGCAAGCCCTTCGTACCAATTGAAGCCAAAACCCACTTCTTTCACCAATCATAGCCTGCCCCATAAAACAACTTCTTGTCTTGTTGTGCCAATATCGATCCCGCATCAACAGTGACCCATGATGATTAAATTTATGGAGCCCATAGATACCAACAACTGAGCCCACCTCTCCAACACATGATATAAGGCCCTCCATCATTTCTGGCTTTCGCTACGAGAGATACCATCTTGACACTGCTAGAATTTCAACAGGTGGATCTAACAAGGTCCGAAAAACTTTGAGGAAGGTTATGATTTTAGTGACAAACAAGAAAGTGACACCTATCTAAGGGACAACCACAAAGTATTACTGGCACCCACCATGGCACTTTGCTAAACCAAGTGGCCATATCTCATCCAGAATTTCTTCTCTAGGACAAGGAACATTCAGACAGAGAGAATGACACGTCTTTTTTTCCCAACCTCACGTAGTCCCAATGCATCCCAGGGTTGCATACATGATGAGCATATGCAAAACATGGGGTTACCTAATTACATTTCCTTTGTTTTGTTTGGTTGTTTGTTATGCATATTGTTAGTTATTCTATAAGCGCCTAAGCTCAATTGGACTTTGACTTAGCTCAAGCTGCCAATTTCCTTTGATTGGACGCTTATAAAAGGCCTTGTTGATTTAGGATTAGATTTTAATGAATATATGAATTGAGTCTAGTATTCATGTTTCTTGTATCTTCTCTACTTACAACCAACAAATTTAATAGTATCATTTTTCAGGTTTTTGCAATGCCTGAGACTGAATTAGGGTTATTCCCGGATGTAGGTGCCTCTTATTACTTATCAAGACTACCTGGATTCTTTGGTAATTCCATTTTGATTGTACTCTCATAGTGTCTTCCATTGTACAATATAATATGATTTTAGTGAATGGAGGTTATTATAATCACACTTTGGGAAATTCATCTAAATTAAAAGGAAACAACATACTTTTGTGTAGTTAGTTTTCTGAAAATTTGTTGAATACTAATGAACAAACTTAAGAGTTTGGGGAGGGTGGAATGAGGGCAAATATTTACTCTGTCATAGGGGATAAAGAGGTTGTATGCTAATCAGATAAATATCACATACTTGCAACATTTTGGGCGTGATATATCATATGCAATTTAAGTTTTAGTGCTGCATGCTATTTTTGAATTAGAAGTTCCTATTTTGACAGGAGAATATGTGGGTCTTACGGGTGCTAGATTGGATGGTGCTGAAATGCTTGCATGTGGTCTTGCAACCCACTTTGTCCCGTTGGAGGTACGTGATATTTTAATTTTCTAGATTTATTCCTCCTTTTAGCCTAGAATTATTGTTGTATTAATTTTAGACATTCAATCTTGCTGCTTCCTAAATTCAAATATATTTCCCACTTCATTCCAATATTCCTATGTTAAAAAAGATGCATTTATTTGTTTTCGCATTCGATTAAATAGCCACCTTATAAAAATAATGCAGATTGGTAAAAGTTTTGGACATCATTTGTTCAATTCCATGCGATTCACGACCACATATAACTTCAGTTTTGTCATTTTCTTCATCTTTAGCTCTAATATGTTCCTAATGCCCGACTGACATGTTTGTGTTCTATCTATTTACAGAAATTAACCTTATTAGAAGATGCATTGTGTAAAACAAATTCGGGTGATCCAAAAGTTATATGCAGTATTATAAACCAATTCTCGAACAAAACCCCAAAATTGAAAGAAAAGAGTCAATTTTTTCGGTATATGTTACTCCTGTTTTTATATGGCTTTTCTTTGCAAGTGTCGTTGACTTGAGTTTTGGTACTATATGTCAGGTTGAAAACAATTGATAGGTGTTTCTCTCGGAAAACCGTTGAAGATATTATATCTGCACTTGTATGTTCCATCAACATGAAATGTACTTTTTTCCTGCATTTCTGCATGAAATTAGGATCTTGTCCTTTTGTAAAGTCTGCATTCAAGTAATATGTCTGTCCATTTGTCAAATATATAAAATACCCTATTTTTCAATGTTCAGAAACTAATGTAGTATTATTTGCTATTATACTTTTTCAATGGATATTTTATATACTATTGCTGTACCTTTGTCTTTGTCTAGGAAAAAGAGGCTGATAAAAACATGGATGATTGGATCTCATGGACCATCCAATCCTTGAAAAAAGCATCACCAACAAGTCTCAAAATTTCTCTTCGCTCTGTAAATATTTATCATGTTTTTTTATGCTAACTATTGTTTTTCATATATTTATTTACAACAAGGCAATCTTTTTACAATATTCTCTATTTGTAAGCTATATTGCTTTGGTATGCAGATTAGAGAAGGGAGACTTCAGGGTGTTGGTCAGTGTCTTATCCGTGAATACCGTTTGGTTTGTACTGTCATGCAAGGAGAAATTAGCAGAGATTTCTTTGAGGTATGGATTATTTATTATTTTACTTAGAAACCGAGTTGAATAAAGGACATGATAAATAATTAAGGGGTGAAATAAGGAAAATTAAGGATTGAATAAATGAAATAATAAATATTACATGAGGAAGGAATATAATATGAGGGGTGAAAAGAAGTGGAAAAAAGAAATTTTGAGCTTACAAAATTACAATTAGTTATTTATTACGTATAGATCTTGTCAAAAAAATTTCTATGCTTGACCAATGTCAATAAAAGTATTTGACTATCAACCATGCTTTCTGCATATCATTGGTGAAATTCAAGGTTAACTCTTTTTAATGCAGGGATGTAGAGCTTTGCTGATCGACAAAGATAAAAATCCAAAGGTAAAAGATATAGTTTAGGAAGACTAGGTGGACTAGGTAAATGGTTAAAACTGGTTTGGGTAAAATGGTAATTTTTAGTGTGGGTCAGATCATGTTTAGACCCGATTTTAAACAATTTCATCTTTATTTTATTTTCTTTTTGTTTTGTAAGGGTTTAATGTTCGAAACGATATAATTTTTATAATCATATAACTTTTAAATAAAGCTAATTAGAAGGTTTTATGCATTTGAATACATTTTAGTTGACTTTTATTCGGTTTTGAATCAGTCCATCCATTTGGTGTTAGTAAGCTTACCGTATAGCACTACCCAAATCTATCTGTTTGTATGAACTAGGTTGAATATCATCATCTCCAGGCTCCAGTGACGTGTATTGACATTTTCATTATTTTGATTTGTTTATTTTAGTGGAACCCTTCAAAACTCGAGTTTATCAGCAACGATATGGTTGACCGTTACTTTGCTGCCTTAGATGATAAAGATTGGGAAGACCTCAAGCTCCCTGCTAGGTCAAACTTACCTTCATTTGCCATTTCTAAGCTCTGAGGTAATAAACCATCAACACTGTGATGATTAATGTAAAAAGAATAATCAGGCATGCTACACATGTTAGTAGCAGCTATGCTGTTGTGGAATATCTACAGTAAGTTTCAAAGAATTTTAATCATTATATATTTTGTTTTTAATGACTAAACGCCCTCTGACGATGACAGAAGGTGGATATCAAAGACATGGAAACGTTGTATAAGCTGACAAATACACGTTCTTGTGAATATTCAACTAAATGGTCTTCGATGTGGCAAAATCATCTAGCCGATGAAGGGGGTGAGATTTGAAATGGCAATGGGTCGGGTTTGGGTAATTTCAATCACATACCTGATTGCAAAAGCTTGTCCTCAAAAATTATCCAGTACCGGCTATATACGTGGGTTTTGGTATAATGGTATCTATTAAAAATACGTGTATTTTCGGCCCAAAACCGAATGAGTAGATATCGGGTTTGGAACCAATGAGGCATTGCCTCAATGGTGGTCCAAGATTCTTTCAAATGGGAGGTTTTATGTTTAAATCCTTCTCGCAGCGAAATAGGGGTCTGAGGAGGGTTGGGGTTTTTCCCAGTAGGGTTTTCTCATGGGGTGGTTGTGGTGGCTCATGGGAGGTCCAGGTAACTAGACCTTGGTGATATGGCCTGGAAACAGTGGGTTCACACGATTGAGACCTTCGCCGTTCAGAAAAAAATCTATTGGGTTTGGAGTGAGGGAATTGAGATATTGGGATTTATCGGGTGTATGTCAGATATATATTCAGGTAAATGCGGCTTATATTAGGGTTGGAGATGGCTAAATCGGACCATATTTGCATTGAATCTGAGCGAGACCAAAAGCATGTGTATATATTGAAACTGATGCATTTCAGTCAGTATTCTGGTTTAAACAAACATAGCTTTAGTTTGAACTGGGAACACCAAACTTGTCTCACCATCAACGAATGGGGAAAGTGGGTGTTTGATCAACAGCCAGTCAAAACTATTTCTTTTTAATTTAAATCATAAAATATTATTTCAACTTCTCTTTTATTTTTTTAAAATTTTATCATAAACTATTCAAACTAGTTTAATTTATGACATAAAAACATCTGCAAAAGAAACATATGATCTTAAAATTACAATTTGTCATACGTTTTTTTTTTTTTGGTTCGAAAGAAATGAAATTTACTTTTTTAAGCGTTATAAAAATTAATATTAACATATAATTCTTTAAATTTATATGCTTTCATTATTGTGATTGTTCATTATGATTGATCACATCTAGTCTAATCTAACTATTCTAATAAATCAATGTTTTTTTTAGAAACATGACATGTTTCTAAATCAATTCAACTTTAATTTTTCATATTTCTCTCGTATTAAATACATCTTATATTAAATATACATTTTATAAATTTTTACAATATTTTTTCGTAATACATAAAAATATATTAATATTAAGAAACAATTTTTTAGAAAACAAAATTATTATAAAATACAAAACCTTATAAATCAGATTATTAAAATGAAATATTTAAAAAATAAAATTTTAAAAAAATAGTATTTAAAAAGATAATTTTATTATTTTATTACTTAAATTATTAAATTATATTAACTTTAATCATATATTATATCAAAAAATTGTAATTTATTGTTTAAATTTCGTATGTAACTATTTATTATATTTTTTATCTAACCCGTTTAATACTGGATGTGGTTATTATATATAATATAAACTAGATTAATATCCCCGTGTATTAGACGGGCTAAATACAAAAATAATATATAGTCATTAAAGCAAATCTTTATAATATAAGTTATTTTTAAAATAAAATATGATTAAAATTTTGAAAAACTTTATACTTTAATTAATAAAATAATAATATTATTTTTTTAAATATTACTTTTTCAAAGTTTGATTTTTAAAAATTTTATTTTAGAAAACTGTTTTCAATATTTCTTATTTTTTAATAATTTTGATTTTGAAAAAAAAGTATTTTTTATATTAATATATTTTTAAAGTCTTAAAATTTTAAATTTAAAAATGTATATAAATGTGTATTAAATATTTAATATTATTATTTAATGTATAATGTATTAAATAAGAGTGAGAAGCGAGAAATTATTGTGAGAGTAGTCTAGATTAATGACATGTGGCATATTTTATTTTGATTTATTATTTAAATCCCATGTATTATACTGGTTGGGTAGTAAGAAAACATAAAATTTTTAAATGTATATATAATCAAAAATGAGATAATATTTTCGAAAGAAAAATCATACAATTAAAAATCACTTAATACAAGAATTAAGGTTTGTGTTTAATTTATTGAAAACCTAAATTAAGGGTTTCTAATTGGGTATAAAATGATTCATGTAAAAATTAGTTTTGTGTTAAGTAATAGGAGGAAAAATAAAAATTTTAGGATACTAAAAAATTGACAAGTGTCGCTTAAATATACTTATTTATTAGTTTAGAAATAATAAAGGAAGATATAATAGATCTGTCCGTCTGGACTAGTGGTCAGCTTGGGCATCCTTTAGCCATTAGGGGTCGCGTACGGAGTACGCGGCATTTGATTAATAATTGGTCGTTCAAAAAAAAATAAAGGAAGATATAATAGATGTGTGGGCGCACGCTTTGATAAATTAGTAAACCGTGGTTTTCATATTCAAATATTATCATTGCATGTTTTTTTTTTATATATATTTTAATTGGAAATCAGGCTTTCGTTTGGTATGTATATTGTTCAAAATATCACCTAGGTTGTATCTAAGAATAAGTACTCACTGAATTAGATCTATACCAATAAACAACTAACCAAAAAGACGTATCATTTTACCAAAAACTTAAAATACTTGTATTCTTGTCTCTTTTTTTCGTATTGCTATTTAATGCATTGGTACTTTTTCATTCTTCTATTAATTAATGATATTAAAAAAAAACACATATTTTTATATATTAAAAATAAATTTAATTATAAATTAAAACTAGATTAAATTAACGAGATAGTCCATGTGGTTTGTTATTATTTCACTTTTGATTCATATGTTTCATATATTACATATATGTTTCCAAACTTTAAACATTTGTAACATACATAGTTCTTATATGAAAGTAATTTAGTCAACTATGTGAGGGTAATTTCGTGACCTAAGAAATATATATGTTATAAATGTATAAAGTTTTGGATCATATAGGTAATTTTAAAAACCTAGAAACCAAGTGTGAAATACTATCAAACCACAAGAATTAAAGTGTTTTTCTAAACTAGTAATCAGGGGCGTAGCATAGAAGGGACCGAGGGGGACCGCCCCCTCTTTTTTTCGTCAGTAGTGTTAATTTTCGGGCTAAAAGGTTAAATTTTTAAAAAATATATGATTTCGCCCCCTGATTGAAAAAAAAAATTAATTTCGCCACCTGATTGAAAAAAAAAATTACATTACCATCTCTTTTAAATAAAAAACTAAATAAAAATTACCCACTTATTAAGAACCTCAATTTTTTTGTTCTTTTATAATTCCCCTAAATTTTAAATCACTCTTTTATTTCCCCCTACTTCTTATCCTATTTTCTTTCTTTTTCTTGGTCCCGATCAGAGGTCCACACCGCCCGCCCCCATTCTACCACCACAGATTCCAGCCACCGCCTCATTCTCTTTCAAGCGCTTAGCAGCAACCATTTCACCGGCTAATCTTGACACAATTCTAGTTGGCAATTTTTTTCCCTTCTTAAATTATTTCAAAAGCAACCTATTTTAATGTTAATATTCATGATTTTCTTTCAATGTAACTGTGAAATTTAGATTAATCAAATTAGTCATGTTTAATCTAAAATACTGTATTATCTTCAAGATGAATGTTCCTTATTGTTTGACCTGAATTGACCCGAATCACTGACCCGTACATTTAACCCGACTAACCGAAACATACCGATCGAATGAGAAAAAATTTTTTGAGTTCACGTAAGTTTTCGCTCCCCTTTCAATTATCTGAAGTTCCGCCACTGCTAGTAATATAATGAAAAGTTATATAAGCGGGTACATATATACGAACATACAACTGTTCAAACATTGATTTGCATTTATATGCCTCATGGTTGCCATGTTCTACTAAATTTGACGTCCACATGTGGATGCTTTTAATTTATATTACCATCCATGCATATTCGCGGCACCTAACGTGGGTAAATCAAAGAAATTGTTACAACATATTTGACGCACGGTTGAGCTTCAAGATAACACAATATATGCATTAAGGTACATATTTTTGCTTTTGTGTTTCAAGTAACTAACTTAATATTGAATCAACATACGATATATATATACATATATATGAATGTAGGTACGTAGCTGCATACAAACATATCATAGAAAACATAAAACTCTAGAAAATACTGTGCATTTTAATCAATAATTTAAACACTTTATAGTAATAAATGAGAATATTTGTAGGTGAAATCTAAAGTCTAAACTAATTATGATAAATATAATTACAATAAATCTTATTATGTACTTAATAAAATTCTAACTTAGAACATATTTGACCATAGTAGTTGATATGTTCTATATATGTGATCATGACTAATATATATATATATATGTGTGTGTGTGTGTGTGTGACCATAGTTGTTTTAGCCCGACTTTTCTTGGGTAATCGGCGGCATGTTTGAGTTTGTTCGTTTAATTTTAAACCGACTAACATTTGATCCTCAACATTTAAAGAAATAAACATTTCTTGTTTTTGTATGTTCATTAAGAAAATAAGCATGTTTGGTTTTGTTATGTTTGTTTATTTATAGTATAAGCAAAGGGTTTATGAATATAAACAAACATAAAAGATCATAACTAAACAAATGTAAACAAACATAACCGAATAGCCTTAATCAATCGAACAACTGAACATATATTAACTTTAAACATTTGTAACAAATATATTCCTTATTTTTATACTAGTTTTGAAGCTCACTCCATTGGAATTAGTTAATAAGTTTCGAATAATTTATCAACAAAACTACACGAATGAACATAACTAAACATAATAAACGAAGATGAATGAATAAAAAATAAACTATTATACGTAAAAAGAATAATATAAATGTTCGATCATGCATGTTTCGTTCAATTAAATGAACAAAAAAAGTGCTCATACGTGTTCGCTTATTTAATAGACAAACTTTTCGTTAAACGATTAATGACATGTTCAATTCGTTTACAAGCCAAGAAATAAGATATTGATAAATTAGGACCTTGTCAAGTTGTATAAAAATATTAGTCCAGAAAGTTGTATAAACTATTGTTATTTTAAAGGAAAAGGTTTCATATGAAAAGTGTTACAAGTATAACTAACATGTTAGTCTTACCTACCTACCTAGCTATGCATACCTTTTATTCATATAATATACATATATGTGTATAAAGTTATATATTTATGGTGTATATATAAGGAATGTATGTATGTATGTATGTATGTATGTATGTATGTATGTATGTATGTATGTATGTATGTATGTATGTATAGGAGGCGGATCCAATACAAATGATGTTTAACGTGAGAAGGATTCTGGACCTTTGATCAAATAAATCAATGATTAAGATCTAGTGGTCCCTATTCTTTGTTTAAAACTTCCGTAAATTAAAGATAAAAGGACAAAAAAGGAATTGCCTACATTTGTTGACTTCTTTTGTGGGTAAATCAAGTTCCACCATATTCTTGTAAATCGAATAACTTTTAAACGTTTAATTATTTTTTTAAAACAACTACACCATAAAATCGAGAATTTTATTATCTTTAATTTGATTATAGTATTGTTATAGTTTATTAAAAAAAAATTACATGGTCCGTGATTTTTATGCTTGGTACGTAATTGTTGGTCCGTGATTATCCATTTGGTCATAGATTATATGTATTAAACGACGGTCTGTGATTTGATATAACGCATTGGTCCGTGATTATATATAACGTGGTCCGTGATTTTACACGGACCATTATACCCCTTATCCAGATTACACGTGGCGCATTCTGGTGGCTTCCTACGCTTCTCACGTTAATTTCCTTGGTACAATAACTGATGCCTATATGTATGCGCGCTCACATTCACACACATATTGTAGGTGTCATCATTTTTGTTTTTTGAGGTGATTCCTACACGTACAATATAACGCATCGTACACTATATATAGTATTTAAAAATTTAAAATATATCTTAAATTAAAATATTGTTATATGACTGTAAATCTTTATATGTTACTAAGTGTATAATAATACTGTAGTTGATTTCATTGGGTTACTAATTAACCAAGTTAGTCTAATAAATCATAAGTGTTTGTATAACAAATTTGTGTTAACATGTTTGAAAAAAATAAATTAAATGTAAAAAAAAAATCCATCTGTGGCGAGCGTTGAATAACTTTGCTTACGTATTCCCATGTTTAATAAACTTCAAATCTAATCTCCATTGATATTTAATTTGTAGGTGCTGTTCAAAAAAAAAAATTTAATTTGTAGGTTAACAAACCAAGACTATAAGTTACACTTACATCCCTTCAACTACTATGAAATTGTCTTGGCATGTTTTATTCATTTCCACTAGGTTTACCGTTAATTAACTTTTTTTCAACAGCAATTTTTTTAATTTTCTTTTTCATAATTGTACTTGAACCATCAATCTATTTTAGAATGTATACCTTAACACATATTGATATGATTGGAATAAATGTTCTTTTGGTACCCGTTAAATCGTTAATTAACTAAACACGGCATAAATTTTAATCTATATATACACACACACACACATATACATCTATTATCTATTATACTTAATAAATAAAAATCTTGAAGGACACATGGCACTAATCTAAGCATTCTTATATCAATTTTTCCGCTTCTCTCTCATATTAAATATTTACTATTTTTATAAAATGATAATATTAAATACCTAATCATTAAATTGTTAATATACTAAAACATATCATCTTATTAATAAACACATTTAAAAAACAAATTGTTTTAAAATGCGAATATTTTTTAAAACTAGCATCTTTAAAAATACAAAATATTTTAAGGATGGGTTTTCTTAAATAAAAGCTTTATAAAAAAATTTTATAAAATAGATTAAAGAACAAAAAATAATCAAATTTTGAATTATTTAATATTTTTTATTTATCACGTGTTATACACATGATATTAACCTAGTATACATATATATAGAGGAAAGTTCTCCTAAAAATTCTTTTTTGTCTAGGAAATTTTTTAAAACTCGAAAAACCGACCTAAACAAACTCCAATTGAATTCATTTTTACATCATTGGAACCGGATTTTAATTCCTTACAACCTAAACCTCAAGTCATAAACAATGAACACCAACAATAAAACCAAAATTATAAAAACAAATTCTAAACCTAAATATAAATATAAAAGCTAAAAAAATGCCCTAAAATCAAAACTTTAAAACTAGTTGTTAAAGCTAAAACCAAAATATAAATATAAATATGAGACGATTTCAATGCCATCAAAATAAGTTCATTCGGAGTTCGTTTGGTTTGGTTTTAAAGATTTTAAAAATCATTTTTAGCCTTTTTAGGCAAAATATACTTTTTATTTAATCATCTATACTACTATATAATACATATTAAAATGACAAAAGAGTAATTTACTTAAATCTCTTAAAATTAAGAGTTTTACAACTCTTAAATTATATGGTACAACTTTTTAAATCTAATCTAAAATTTTTTTCTACTTTCACTTTGTCCCACATTGGTAGCTTATAATAATTTATGTGAGATAAAGTGATTATAAAAGAAAGCCACTCAAAACAAATTAATCACATCTTGACATTTTTGGCACATTTGGCCTTTTATGTTAGAAGTTAAAGCCATTTTTAATTAACTACTAAGTTAAAAAAATTGTTTTTATTATAGTTATAACTAAAAAACGAACCATGCAAACATTTAAAATCACCAACTTAAGTGTAATGTTTCTCGCCGCATCGCGCGGGCATCTAACTAGTAAAAAATAAAGAGTCATATAATATCTATAAAAAAACCTCTCAAATCAAATTACTTTTTTACACTTTTTTCATATCATATTTGGTATTTTAAATTGTGAATTTTATCATGATAAATTTTTTTGTTAAAAGAGTTGCTTTGAGAAAAATTGGGTGGTTTAAGTTTTTTACGAGCCACAATTAGTAGCCTAACTGTTTTGTTTTACGCACATCGTGCGGGCATCTCACTAGTTACCCTATATATATATTAATCTATATATTTGGTATTATATACTTGCTCAATTAAGGATATGAATAAGGGAAAATTACCAAAATAGCCACTTTGACCAAAAAGTTATCCAAAATGTCCATTTGACTTTACAAATGCCAAAATGTCCATAACCTTTACAGGCGCCGGCGCCTGTGTACACACGGGCGGGCGCCTGTGTAATATCCAATCAAAAAACGCCACGTTTTCTACACAGGCGCCCACGCCCCTTAAAAACCACGAACGCCCGTATAAAAAAAAAGTTGTCACGGGCGTCGGGCCCACACTGACACATCTGTCACGGGCGTCCGACCGTAAAGAAAAAAAAAAAAAAAAAAATCCCGGGTCAAGTCACAGGCGCCCAGACCACCTACACAGGCGCCCGAACCGACCACACGGGCGCCCAAACCTAGTTACGGGCGTCCAAACTTTTTTTTCGAAAAAAGTGCCACAGGCGCCCGCCTGTAACACACAGGCGCCCGCCTGTGTAGTACAGGCGTCCGCCCGTACAAGTTTTTTTTTTTTTTTTTTTTTTTTTTGAATCTTTATTTTATAGGCGTCCGACCATAAAGACGGGTATATATATGCGTAAAGTGTCCCTACCTAAAACGCTCACTTTTTTTTTTGCAAACAAATTTGAAATGGAATTTACGGTTATTTTCTGTATTGGCGGAAATTGGGAGCTTAAAAATGGAATATATGATTATCTTCCTATTGATTGTTTGCGACGTGCTGTATGTCTTCATTATAAAATTACTTATCAAGAACTGCTTG
Organism: Mikania micrantha; assembly: GCA_009363875.1. Classification (NCBI taxonomy): domain Eukaryota; kingdom Viridiplantae; phylum Streptophyta; class Magnoliopsida; order Asterales; family Asteraceae; genus Mikania; species Mikania micrantha. Next base: position 92,568,391 of record CM018696.1, read on the forward strand.
AGTTAATTTCTGTTCGTTTTGATATTCGAGATATAAGTCGAATATCGTATAAATTTTCAACATATATATATCCTGTTGATATATGTGATGATAACGATGTTTCTGTTTTTTTTAAAATTCTGGAAAAAAATGAGAGTGAAATATGTTATATGTACGTCGTTAATGATGTTAGACCTGATCATGTTCGTGATAGAAAAATTTCATCACATGGTTCTAACTCAAAAAAAAAATTTGTAGTTCCTGATTTAAATATTAGTGATTGTTTTGACAGTTTTAATGATTTTAATCAAAAACCTCAATTCAGTTTTGATTTAAATCAGAATGTTTTTAACGATGAATCCGTACCAGAAGTAGAAGCAGAACTTATTAACTCAAAATTTTGTAAACCATCTTCATCTTCACATGCAATAATAAATAAAGTTTTTAAAGATAAAGAAGATTTAAAATTAGAAATTTCAACCATGGCATTGAATGAATGTTTTCAGTTTAAAGTTCAAAAATCATCAAAAAAAAGATTTGTTGTGGTATGTTATTTCGAAAATTGTAACTGGGTTTTAAGAGCCTCTAGTTATAAGGACACGTGCGCATTTCACGTGACTTATTTTAACAATGAGCATACATGTTCAAGGACGCAAACTTATCCTAACATTAGAAACGCAAACAAAAAAGTTCTTGGTCATATAATAAAGGACCAACTTACTGACTGTGGACGTGTGTACCGTGGAAAAGAAATAGTCAAAGATATAAATCAGAGATTTAAGGTGAACATATCATACAATCAAGCATGGCGAGGGAAACATTATGCCGAACAAATTTTGGCTGGATCAACTGAGGAATCATTTGCAAAACTGCCTGCATATTGTCATTATCTTCAATTAGCTAATCCAGGAACAATAACTCATATTTTGAGGGACGAGTTTAACCGTTTTGAAATGGTTTTTGTTGCTATTGGTGCAGCGGTAAGTTACGAATTATTAAAAATATTATATTCTTGTATTATATATTTATTAATACTTATTTACAGGTGCGCAGTTTTGTTCATTGTTTGCGTCCTATAATAATTATTGACGGGGCACATCTTAAGGGTACATTTAAAGGCACCATGTTTTTAGCTGTTGGTATGGATGGAAATAATCAAATTTTACCTATTGCATTCGGTGTGGGGAAAACAGAATCCGGGGAATCGTGGACGTGGTTTTTGTCAAAACTCAAGGAGGGCATTGACGATCATTCAAATCTTGCAATTATTTCAGATCGAGCCGCTTCCATTGATCAAGCAATAAGAACAGTATATCCACAGGCTTATCATGGTCTTTGTTGCCGACATTTGATGATGAATCTACGTCTAAAGGGTAAAGCACAAGAAAACTTGTGGTGGGCGACTTGTAAAGCTTATACGGTTGGGGAATTTGATATCAATTTTAACGCACTCTGTAGTAACCGTTCTAATATTCGAGAAATCCTCACGCGAGCTGGTTTTTCAAAATGGGCTCGATCACATTGCCCGGTGCAACGATTTAATATCATGACGTCAAATAGTGCCGAGTCTATTAATGCGTTGTCCCGGAGCGCACGAAAGTTACCAATCACTCGGTTAATCGACTTTTTTGTCGAATTGGTTCAGAAATGGTATTTTGAACGACGACAACTCGGAGGTTCTAATAAACACCGTTGAAGTTAATTTTAATTTATTTTCCCTGGTTTAATAATATTTATTGATAAATTATTTTAACTTTTTGTAGAGAAAAATAGACACTATCTGACCGCATGGGCTACAGACAAAATATGTAGACGAATTCAGAAATGCAAGACATGGTCAGTTCGTGGCATAGACGAGTATCAGTTCAATGTAGACGACGGACGTCATCGATGCGTTGTCGATCTTTACAATAAAAAATGTACTTGTCGCAAATGGCAGTTATCCGGTTTACCATGTGGTCATGTGATTAGTGTTTCAAAATTCTTAAAGCAGACAGAATGTTATCAGTGGGCAATGGACTGGTTTACAAATGAGGTACACGCTGCCACTTACGCAGAATCGATACAGCCGGTACCAGATGAATCAGAATGGGAGATAGATGAAAATTATGACAAATTAGAAACACCGCACATGGACAAAAGACAAGCTGGTCGTCCTCGAGAAAATAAACGAATTCCCTCTCGTGGTGAGGAAACTGTTCCGACAATATGCTCAAGATGTCATCGCAAGGGACATATGCGTCATCAGTGTAAAACACCTCTGGCATCACAAATGGGTTCATCGTCAAAACAAAAAATAAACGAAACACAGACAACATTTGTAGATGTAGAGAATTTTCGTGATTTTGTAGTTGGGTCAACAACTCAAAAAGATTATTGTTATGATTTAAATGACTTTTAATGAGTATGTTATATTTTTGTATTTTAATAATTTCGTATGTTTTATGATAAAGTAATGCAATATCACACATTATATACATATATAATTTCGAAATATTACAATCTTTGTAATAACCAATATTGTTTCCAAGTCTTCTAAGTTTACATTGTAGCACAATCTTTGTTTACAAATCAACAATATCGGTCTTCTAACTTTTCATAACAAAATTCTTCATAACAACTATCTTCGTGATTGAAAAAGTTGGTTATTTAATATAGTTTTCCCCAAAATACGTTTGCCGTTGCAGATAAACATCAACTCCAATAAGGCAGTAAGAAGAATGCCGATATAACTTATATAAATTATATTATATGAATGATTTTTTATATCAAACATGTAAAGTAAATCGATATAAGTATATAAGTGGTTTTAATTCAATAAGAATTATGATAATAAAGTTTTTAAAATATTATTTTACTTAAAATAAAATAACACTCTTTTTATGTTTTCCGAGAGGAAAAGAGTGGATTTTATAATATTGATTTCTTCTAAATACATCATATTTCGCGATGAAAGAGTTTGAACGCAGCATCTACCACTAGAAAACCAAGAGATATAAAAAAGTATTTTTTTTTATAAATATCAACTACATTACATAAAAGATTTATACAACCAATCATGTAATGTATGTGGATATATATATGTAAGTGGTTTTAATTCAATAATAATTAAAATTAAGTGGTGTTAATTCAATAAGATATATATAATCAAGAAAACATACTTTTATAAAACAAATTTTTTCTAACATTTTTTCTTATAACACTTAATTCATAAACTTGGAAAATAAAAATTTAAAAAGATTTTAATAAAAAGCAAAGAAAAGTTTAAGTTAACATTCCGATATGGGATATGAGTCTTTATTTATAAACTTTGAAAAGGCGGACGCCTTGTATAGTACAGGCGGACGCCTGTTTTTTTTTTTAAAATTCAAATTTTAGGCGCCTGTGTGTTACAGGCGGACGCCTGTGTGTTACAGGCGGGCGCCTGTGTGGTAAAGTCGGCCGCCTGTAATTTTGAAAAAAAAATTCAAAACGTCAGACGCCTGTACCATACAGGCGGGCGCCTGTGTGGTACAGGCGGCGCCTGTATGGTACAGGCGGACGCCTGTGTATTAGTGGCGGCGAAATTTTATTTTTTTTATTCAATTTTGTTAATAAAGTTTAAATATAATAACGTTTACGCATAAGATTATTTCGGTAAAAAAACAAATAAATGAAATATTAAGTAAAAACTGACAACACATTATATAATTTCGAAATATTACAATCTTTATAATAACCAATATTGTTTCCAATCATTCTAAGTTTACATAGCAGCACAATCTTTAATTACATAGCAGCATAATCTTTGATTACAAATCAGCAATCTCGGTCTTCTAAGTTTTCATAACAGAATTCTTCATAACACTCCTACTTATCAGGAAGTATGAGGGTGGACTGTTTAAAACAGCTCCTTTTAAAATATATATATATCAATTAAAACACACGAAAGATCTGTTCCATCAATCATGCATAGGAAATTGATATAATAAGTGGTTTTAATTCAATAAGGATTAAAATTAATAAAGTGGTGTAAACTTAAAATGAAATAAATTTTTCAAAGGAAAAACAACAGTACTTAAAAAAACGTTAAAGGAAAAAGAACAGTACAAATCAGTAATCTCGGTCTCGGTCTCATTCTTTTAACTCTTTATTCCACAAATCAGTAATCTCGGTCTCGTTCTTGTAACTCTTGTCTACAGATTTTCATCATTGTCTTTTAACTCTTGATAACACATTTTCGTTCTTGTAAATCTTTTTATGAGATAGCAAGAAGGCTACTGATATAATAATTAGTAAATATATTACATATTTGATTTGTTTAATCAAACATTTAAACAAAATCAATTTAAGTATATAAGTGGTTTAATTTCAATAAGCATTATAATAATATAGTTTTTAAAATATTTTTTTTATACAAAATATTATACCACTCTTTTTTTATATCAGGGAGAAAAAGAGTGGATTTTTATAATAATAATTTCTTTTAAATACCTCTTACTTAACATTGGATTTATTTAAATAGAGTATCTTCCACTGGAAAGCCAAAAGGTATAAAAAAGTTTTTTTTATAAAAAATATCAACTACATTACATGAAAGATTTATAAAACCAATCATGTAATGTAAGTGGATATATATATGTAAGTGGTTTTAATTCAATAAGAATTAAAACTAAGTGGTATTAATTCAATAAGATAAATACTTAAGAAACTTTCTTTTGTAAAACATATTTTTTCAAAGGTAATTTTTTATAAAACTTGATAGATAAACAAGGAAGCTAAAAATTAAAAAAAGAGAAAGTTGAATTTTTCATTTCGATATTGGTCTTTATTTATATACTTCGAAAAGGCGGACGCCTACTACCCATAGGCGGACGCCTGTTTTTTTTTTAAAAAAATTCAAAATTGAGCCGCCTGTAACACACAGGCGGACGCCTGTAAGTTACAGGCGGGCGCCTGTATCTTACAGGCGGGCGCCTGTGTGTTAAAAATTTCATGAAAAGGCAGACGCCTGTACCACACAGGCGCCCGCCTGTGTGGTACAGGCGCCCGCCTATGTGGTACAGGCGCCCGCCTGTTTCATATAGGCGGCTCAATTTTTTTTTTTTTTTTTTAATATTTAAATAAATAAATTTAAATAAATGTTTACGCACAATAATATTTCATTACAAAAATTTACAAAACAAATTCGAAAAAAAGTTACAAAATGCATCTATTCAACTTCTGATCTAATTTTATTTTCGTACATTAAGCGTGCAAAACTCCACCGAAAATCATGTGCGGTTTTTTGCGCATCCTCATCCTGGCTGCTAAGTCTTTCTCCATTAATTAGACGTTGTAGAAAGATACAGACCCAAACACCACAATCTCCTATAGTTCCGACTTGATGAGGAACATCATCCGGAAAAAGTCGCTTAAAAGGAGGTGGTCTGAAAATACCGCCTAAATCATGATCATTATACAGTAACCATTGCGGAAATATGTTGTCCAGGAAAAACAACATTTCGTTCCTTGCTTGTGTGCACACCTCAGGAAAACTGTACATATCAGATATTTATTATTATTACATATTTTACAAATATATTTTAAAAAAAATATAAATATACCTGTCATAAACACTCAATGTCCAAGATGAAAGATCAACACATGTCAAACACCAATGTTGGTTTTGCATGTTAATCGGAACATAAAACTACACAAAAAATATAAATAATTAGTATTTTATAAACGTTAATATTAAAAAAATAAAACTAATTTATTAACTTTGTTAAGTCCCGTGACAGCTGGAAATGGCCATATATCACCAGTGCCTAATTCGTCGATCCATCTTTTACTAAAATACATGGTGGTCAAGAAATGGCAAGGCAAAATGGTCCAGTCCGCATCTTCCGGCCTATCAAGCATTAATTTGTTGATCCAGCCATCGATATGCTGTTAAAAATATAGCAATCCGAATTTAGTATCAAAAATAATTTAATTTTATTTTAAATAAAACACTCACGTTGTTTTCAAACCACCCGCTTGTGATTCCTTTCCAAAACTCGTGAGTTAGACCGACGTTCGGCTGAAATCGCGTGTAGAAGTAAAATTTCTCACGGATTGCCAGCTCTTTTATAACTTTAATAGAATACGCCTCATCGTTATTTTTATCTACAGCAGGCGTAGTATCAAAACCTTGAAAGGGGGTAGTAAGAACTTTAGATTTTTTCTTTATTCTTTTACCACGTCCTTTATTTGATATCACCTAATAATAAATTTAAAAAAGTTAACTAATAATAAAAACAAATTTAAATGAAACTTTAATATGATAAAAAATATAAATAAAATAAAATACCTTATTTTTGGAAACTAAAACAACATCGGGGGTGACCATATCTTCAACTATTTCTTCCCTATTTTCTTCGTCTTCTTCAAAAGATAGTTTCTGTTTTGAAGTTTAAGTTAATCCTAAATATCAAAAAAAATTAAAAAATTATTTATATTAAAAATTTTATACGCTCAAACGCTGATCGGTTCTTTGGTGAAACGATTCACTTGCTGAAATAAAATTGTCAACATTTTCCTGCAAACAATAAAAATCAATTGAATAAACAATTAAAATAAGAATATTATATATTATAAATAAAATACCCGATGTTTCAAAAGCAACATTAGTTTTTCGATGATGCTGTTATACTGGTCTGCACTCATTGAACCAGTGGAAGATTGCTCTTGCTGTTTTTTGGTAAATTCTTCGTAAGACTTTTTTTCTTCCACATTGACGTCATCATCTAAAAATTTATTGACAAATTGATTGAAAACATCATCTTCCGCCCGAAATTCCTGGGCCGGCTGCGGTTGGAAAACAAAATTTAGGTTCCCTCCCATCCTCATTTGCAACATTTTATTCAAATAATCGAAGCTCTGACCATGAACTTTCGATTCAGTAGGATTGGGAAAAAGGTTTATAGGAGTAAACATCACCTAAAATTTTATAAAAAATTAAAATAAAGAAATTTCAATTATGTTAAAAAATTTCGTTAATATAAAAAAAAATAATAATTATTTTACCTCAGAACATCTTTGAAATATCACTTCCACGGTAGGCCAACGAGTTTTTTTGGGTTTTTCCCAACCAACCGCTCTCGGAATAGATTCGTTGTATTTACAAATTGTTTTCATATACGGAAAAGTCTCGTATATCCAAATCTGAAAAATATATTATTTTGATAATATTAATATTTAATAACATTTATAATTTTGCATTAATTTAATATATAATACCTTGAAAGACCAAACAAATCCTGTCAACGAATAGTATAATTTTTTGTTTCGAACCATCACTTTTTTGTTTAGCACGTTCAGAATACTGGGATACGTGCGGCCCCATAAATAACTACCCCAATTGAAATCATTCCAACAATCAAAATTATCTACCAAAAGTAGATGCTCGTTCTGAATATGTTTATCTGTTTCTACTCCCATGAAAAAAGAATATAGGATAAGTAGTAAACAGAGACGAACAATATCGTCATCATTGAAGTTGTTTTCATTCTCGACAAGAAATGATTTCAGTTTATCAACTGTAATCGGAACCGAAATGTTTTCATCTAAAACCCGATTATAAAACGAATCACCTCCTTTAGATTTTGTACTATTATCACCGAATTTAAATCCGGTAATAATGCAAAACTCGCGAGGTCCGAAACGTAACATAGGTTTGCCCTGTCCACCAACCGAGTAAACAATCCCATCAAATTCAGTATCATAGTTGACAGGAAGTTGATGAAGAAGCATCGCGTGAATCAGTTGCCCATCTGGCTGCGTGTTCTTTACATTCAGCCAAGGGGCAAAACATTGGTCGTTCCAAATATCAATTCTTTCCTGCGACTTGCTAATAACATTTTTCACAATCTCAACATTTTTCCATGAAATCCGCGTTTTACAGTCAGCCTAAGTCAGAAAAATATTTATGAAACAATGAGACAATAAGAAAACTAAATTAATCGTTTAAATATACGTTCGAAATATAATAAAAAAACTTACTTGTAACATTTTCTTAAATTGTACACTTTAAAGCGTAACCCAAAAGTAGTAAAATCGAGTGTCGTTTTCTACACGTGTTCTGGAGGTCCTAATCGTCGTGTGGTCCTTCCCAAACCCAAAAATTTCTTATGTAGGCGTCCAGGCGTTTGGAATTCGGCGGGAAAACGAAGCGGCAAAACTACATGGGCGGGCGCCTGTAACATAGAGGCGGACGCCTGTGAGTTACAGGCGGACGCCTGTAACACACAGGCGGACGCCTGTGAGTTACAGGCGGACGCCTGTAACACACAGGCGGACGCCTATTTAGGTTTTTTTTTTTTTTTTTTTTTTTAATTACTAATCGGGCGCCTGTATATTAAAGTCGGGCGACTTTATAGTACAGTCGGACGCCTTCAACTTTTTTTTTTATTTTTTATTATAATTCGGCCGCCTAAATAGTACATTTGGACGCCTATTTGAAACAATCGGGCGCCTGTTTAGATTGGGCGGGCGCCTGTTTAATTTAGGCGGGCGCCTGTTTTACATGGGCGGTTAATTTAGTGATAAAAATATAAATAAATTGTATATATAAGGCCGTCGTGCCCAGATGAAGGTTACCATATTGAAGATGTTAAAGAATGAAAATAAGTTGACAGAGGTAAACGTACAAGAGCAGCAGGTTCAAACAACCGAAGATGATTTCTGGAACCTGGCATTCGAAACTTTTTTGCCGGATCTGAATAGTTCGGTAGACGATTATTATCCTTCTGAAGACGAGTTTGTTCCATAGACTGAGGATGATTACCTTCAGATTTTGTATGAAAATAGACCAGAGGATGAGTACGTGCCTTGTGATCCATGGCAAGACGAGTATGATGATTCGTTTTCTGGTTATCACAACCCATGGGAAGATGAACACGAACCGGATTCAGATTTTAGTACTTAGCTAATTTTGTTTGTTTTCTAAATGGTATGTTGTTAGTTTTTGTAATATGATCTCCTTTTATATCATTTTTTTTATTTATATAATATAGATAGGATAAAATAATAAATAATAGTTTTAAACAACAATAACATGAAATCAGACAATATACCATTCATTTTTTATTATCAACACTCGGTAAACAACGCCAAAAATACATTTGATCAGCCATGAATCGTCGGTAAGAGATACAACAATTTTTAAAATCTAGTTCTAAATTAATTGGTTTTCCAGTCACCAAATGTTCCATCACCATGCAAACGTAAACAGCTTCGTTGCCGTGTAATTCGTTCGACGACCTCACGAAATCGTCATTCATCCCAAATGATACAGTTCTTTCTGGACGTCTTGTAAGTTTCCAATACCGAATGTTTACTAATAAGGCTGTAAAATAAACTGCAATCTTAACCATTATCGGATGGAAATTTGATCTGTATTCATCGCCAGTCAGGCGTTTGTTCTCATATAAAACTAGTTCTTGAGTGTTCAAATCGACTTTAAGTAGACACCACTCTTGACGTTTGAAACAATACGGCAAATAGACATGATCTACTTCAAAAAATGAAGGAAAGGGTAAATGTTTGCCATTTGCAAACTGTGTAGCATTTTTGCTACACGAATCTAACAAAAGGGTAACAAAAGACGGCGGTAATATGCTCCAACGCAAATTTAAATTTGAATTCTTTTGAACTTCTCTAGACCTCCATTTAATTAGTCTGCCAACCCATCCTTCAACATGCTGTTATATTTATAATATAAAATAAATACTTATGTTAAACCAATTTTAATATTAAAAACAGAAAGTTTAAATGATATTCTTACATTTGCTAATAAATTTCCGTTGGAACTGTATCCGAGCAAAGTACCCCAAAATTGCGTGTCCAATCTTTCATTTTTGAAAAACACTGCTGAGTAACAATATGTTGAGTCGCCATTCTGATAAAACTCAACAACGTCGTTCGACCAATTGTCAGACTCATCGTCAGGAATAGCCCATTTTCGTTTTTTTACCGGTTCATTTACAGGTTCCGCATTTTGGTGATTCTGATCACTAGATCCTTCAGTGTTGCTTTTTAATGTTCTCCATTTTGATAATATCCATTTCGAAGGTTTATCTGTTGGTTGAGAAAAAAATTGTTTATCCATTTTCAAATTTGTTTGCAAAAAAAAAAGTGAGCGTTTTAGGTAGGGACACTTTACGCATATATATACCCGTCTTTATGGTCGGACGCCTATAAAATAAAGATTCAAAAAAAAAAAAAAAAAAAAAAAAAACTTGTACGGGCGGACGCCTGTACTACACAGGCGGGCGCCTGTGTGTTACAGGCGGGCGCCTGTGGCACTTTTTTCGAAAAAAAAAGTTTGGACGCCCGTAACTAGGTTTGGGCGCCCGTGTGGTCGGTTCGGGCGCCTGTGTAGGTGGTCTGGGCGCCTGTGACTTGACCCGGGATTTTTTTTTTTTTTTTTTTCTTTACGGTCGGACGCCCGTGACAGATGTGTCAGTGTGGGCCCGACGCCCGTGACAACTTTTTTTTTATACGGGCGTTCGTGGTTTTTAAGGGGCGTGGGCGCCTGTGTAGAAAACGTGGCGTTTTTTGATTGGATATTACACAGGCGCCCGCCCGTGTGTACACAGGCGCCGGCGCCTGTAAAGGTTATGGACATTTTGGCATTTGTAAAGTCAAATGGACATTTTGGATAACTTTTTGGTCAAAGTGGCTATTTTGGTAATTTTCCCTATGAATAATATGATGACGTTTCCAGGCATTAAAAACGTTGAACCCGAATAATTCCAAGGGTAAAGTATGTAATTGTAGTTAGATCAGGGTGGTTGACTTTTAAATATATTTTAATAATTTATAATTTTCAAGAAAATCAACTCCTAACATGTTCATCTTGCTTACATGTTATACACTGTTGCACGCATCTTTTATTCACTCTCAACCTCGGTATTTGACTTTTATTTTTTCTTCATTAGACTTTTTCATCTCTCCCACTTGTATGATTATATATATACATATGCATATACATAATATACATATATATATATATATATAGAGAGAGAGAGAGAGAGTGCAAACCGTATGTTTATGATGTCAAACTCATCATCTCCAATAATGGAGATAGAAAGATCAAATCTTGATTTAGAAATGGAGTTTCCTCAAGATTTTAGATGTCCCATATCCATGGAGCTCATGAAAGAACCGGTCATCATCCCCACAGGGGTCACATATGAGCGTAAGAACATCGAAAAATGGTTCTTTCGCTACAAGAAAACAACATGTCCAGCCACAATGCAAAACGTACAAAATTTCAATGTCACCCCTAATCATACCCTTAAAAGACTCATTCTTGTATGGCAAAATAATCATTCACCATCTTCATCTTCACCTTCACCTTCACCTTCACATTCACCTTCACCTTCACCGTCATACAAGCGCGATGAAATGGTTTCATTGCTTCAAACACTCGGATCGAGCCCCTTCAAGGTAAATTCTCTAAAGAAAATTAGAGAAATTATTGAATCAGGGGATGAAATGAAGCTAGATTTCATAATATTAGGAGGGTTAGATGAGCTTTTTCAGTTAATTGTTCAAATACTAGTTGATTGTTTGGATTTCATGGTGTTTAGAGCTTGTGAGGAGGCTTTTGGTGTTCTTCAACATCTCCCTATATCGGAAGAACATGATGGTAAAGTAATTGAATTATTGTCTAAACCTGAATGCATGAAATCAATGTCAATAATCCTTCAAAGGGGTAGTATGGATGCTAGAATATACGCCATAACTATACTTAAAAAGCTAGCAAAAGCTGATTTCAATTGGACCGTTATGGTGAATCTTGAACAAGGGATTGGTATGTTCAAATCCATGTTGGAGCTTGCATCAGATGAGCTTTCAATCAAGGCAAGTTCGTCTTCTTTGCAAGTCTTGATAAAGATCCTAGATTCATCCAAGAAAAGCAGATCAAGAGTCATAGAAGCCGGTGCAATGTGCACCCTGATCGAGCTACTACCAGACTCTAACCGGTCCAAATGTGAGAAGATACTTCAAATAATCAAACTATTGTGCGAATGTGCAGACGGACGGATGGCATTCATTGATCATCGGTTAGGGATTGGTGCGGTATCAAAAAAGTTGTTCAATGTGTCTGAGATGGCTTCAAAGATCTGTGTGAAGATCTTCTCATTAGTATGCGGTTTTCATCCGACGGAGAAGGTTTTGGAGGAGATGATCGTCTACGGGGCGGTCAAGAAGCTCGTTGTGTTGTTGCATATGAACGGACCGTCGTCGACGAAGAACAAAGTGTTGGACATGTTCAAAAAGCATGGTAATTTGTGGAGTCGATACCCTTGTTTTCCTAGTGAGTTGAAGGAATACTTGTGTTTACATCCTCGTTAAAAAGCGTATGTATATAATCAGTTTGATCACAAGTACAAGTCTTATAACCCTTGTTTATTAATTGATACAACATGTAACATTAATATGTGAAACAAAGAAATATACAAAACATTTAAATTTGATGTTTTCATATTGGTTTGCGAGCATCCTGAGTAGTGAGTACGTATTGTAATGTATGATTTTGTTCATAAGCTAGAGTTTGTACTAATCTATAACGTATAATGAATGAAAAAAAAAAAAAGTATGTCGATCACATGGCGTCTTTTTAGCCTATCAACCTAACATTTGACACGTGACCGTTTTTTAGGCTATGTACATTACATATTTAACAAATTTATAGATTAATTTCATTTAATACAATAAAATCAAACTTTCAATTTTAAAAAAATATATATTTTTTCTTTAAACATTAATGAAAATCCGATTACTTCAAACTTTTCATTTTCAATTAATAATTTCAAAAATTCAAAATTTTTAAATCTGCTTTGTATTGTTTAAATAAGTGTTTCTATATTTATAAATATACTTTTCTTTTCTTTTTTCTAGTGTTAAAAATCTTACATTCTTTGTATATCTATTTTTTTATTAGTGGTTGTTTTGTAATATTTATTTTTCATTTAACTATATATGTGTGTATGTATTATGTATAAAAGGATAATTTTGCCGACTGTTGATTATTTTCTATTATGCGATCCAGAAAATCTTGGTAGGGTACGTACTAGGGTCGGTGAAAGCCACAAAAGTTTTAAAACTTTAACTTGAAATTTTTTTAGTCCAATTGGTTTTGATAATTAATTGATAATATACATGGTAAACCTAACCGTTACCCATGTCTTTGCTTCTATTCATTAACCTAATTTTATAGTCGTACGTATTAAATTATGATCAATTGTGGCAGTTGATTTGTTAGAGCCCAAATATCATTTAACGTACTCATTCATCCAATCAAGGGATACGGGTTTGAAGGTCGTAATTTAGTCATAAGCTTGTTAAACATATAGGCATGTCAACTTGCATAAGCATATGGTAATTGACACCTAAAAGTTGATTGTTTTGTATATACCGGATAATGTTAGAGTTATATTCAACCCTAGTCGCTTATCTAGTTTTTGTTGAAATATTAAACTAGACTTGTCATATATCTATATTATATAATAAATAAAGGTTTTACAATGATACATATCATTTTTTAGAGTATCTAGAATTTTTTTTCCCGCATCTCTTTCATATTAAATATTTATATATCATCTTTTTCTTAAACTTTGATTTTTTTTACCCTTTATCTCTTATTAAATATTAATTATTTTATTTAACTTTGTAGATAATATGATTACATTGCAAATGAATTCTTTAATTTTCTATGAAATATTTTTAAAAAATATACACTATGTTATTTAAAACAAATAATTTTAAACTTCAAATATTTAAACTGTGTAATACACATGTTTTAACATAGTTTGTATCATAAAATATATCCTACATACGGTATTATGTGAATTTGTTAATATCGTTAGGCAGTTAGGGTAGTAAAAGTTAATTATTGTTGTTTTATTGTTGGTTACTTAGTTATTTGACATGTTCAAATAGTTCAACCCTTGAAACTCATTTGAAGTTCGATAGAAAAAAGCTCGGAAATAAGCTCATTTGAAAACAAATGCTTAAGCATTTAAAGAGTAAATATTCATATTGTCAAACTCGCGATGAAAAAATCTAAGCCTAAGTATCTATTTAAACATTAAAAACATTCATTTCAATAATTATTCATCTTTTTTGCTTCTATAATAGGTGACAATTTGGTGTGATGTTACTTTTTATTTTGAACAACAAGAAATTTTATTAATCACCCAGTTAACTAGTGTAGCAAGAAGCTAGATCATATACGACACCTTATATTTACAAATCAATCAATACTTTCAACATTAAAATTAATTACATGCACCAATTGGCCCATTCAAGACTTTTTGTTTTTGATCTGTTTTTCATCCAAAGTAGCCTAATACTTTAACCTCTTCAAATAATCTGGTGTAATGTAATTACTTCAGTCTTATTCTTGATTACCAATAATTGACACAACCAGCAATGATCTTACCATTTTTATTTTAACACATGTCATTTCCAAGTTGTTAGAAAATAATTACTGTAACGGCTAGAAAATACAGTAATTAATTTATAAGGGAGGTTCAAAAATTTTTTTGAACAGCAACAACCGAGCGTAACGTCGTGTCATGTGCACCATGCCAACAGGCCTCGGAAGACTCCTTCCTCAAGGGAGCGATAGCCCGTTTTACTGGGCGCCACCCTCGGAAGAGTTGCACCTGATACGCAGAAACCAGCTTATTTTTTGCTGTAAAAACCGCACCCCCATCGGTTCAGAACCTGAGATTAAGCTCAAGATTCCTCCGGCCCCTCACCTGGTATACATCAAAGTGCCTCAAGTGGGAGTAGAACCCTTGACCTCCACATTGAAAGGTGAGTTTTCTACCACTAAGACAACTTATCTGGATATGAGGGAGGTTCAAATAAAAATGATATTTTGCCTAAGAACAATTTAAAAACAACATTTGACAACCTTAATGAAATCCGATTGAACTAATTCCGAATGCGTTGGAACCGTCTCGTCGAACTCTACGATCTTAGCATTTAGGGTTTAGCTTGTAGGGTTTAGAAATTAGGTTTTATAATTTGGCTTAGCGTTTGGCCTTAAAGTTTAGCTTTTAGGGTTTAGATTTAGCTTTTTAGGTTTAACTTTTGGATTTAGGATTTCTTTTTAGGATTTAGGGTTTAGTTTTAAGGTTTAGGATTTAGCTTTAATGTTTAAGATTACGGTTTAGCATTAGGTTTCAGGTTTAACTTAAGAATTTAGCTTTAGTTTTAGCTTTAGAGTTTAGATTTAGTATTTAGCTTTAGGGTTTAAGATTTAGCTTTAGAGTTTCGGATTAGGGCTTAAGTTTCAACGAGACGGTTCTAATGCATCCGAAATGAGTTCAATTTGAGTTCTTTAGAGTTGTCAAATATCATTTTTAAATTGTTCATATTGTTCTTAGGCAAAATCTTGTTTTTGTTGGATCTTACCCTATTAATTTATATTTCATATGGTCTTTCAGAAAATAAAAAATAAATGAAGTAGCTAGATTAGATAGAGATTGTTAAAACTTAAAACTTTAAAAGCATATGGCCATATGGGGTAGGGCATCGAGAGTTGATATTCTGACGAGAGCGGTTGGATTCTGACCTAAAAATATGGCCGTCGATCTGGACCTTCGGGCCCACTCACTTTAACCAATAATCAGTAAGGTTATGAGAGTTGACCAGTCCAAATTAAAAAAATATTCAGGTTCAAACTTTAAGCACACAACTTTGGATATCTATGTATTTGATGATGGTGAGGCACCAAATATAATAGTCAAAATGTGACGCTTAATTTAAAATATACATAAAAGGTTAGTTAAAGTACAAAATTCTATCTAATGTATTATTAGGTGTAATTTTTTAATAATTAAAAAACTATTAGGGTGGAAAAAATATTAATTTCATGTAATATTAAGTTACGAAGAATACAATATTTAAATATTTAAAAGCACCCTTTTTTTTTACATAAATAGACTAATATTCTCACAATTTTATTCTATTTTACATTAAGCACCTAACTTAGGTGTGAAACAGTTCAAAACGGCGTAGTTTTGATTAAATTTCATTAATCGAATGGAAATAGAAACAAAAAATAATAATCATAATTAATGAAATTTAATCAAAACTATGTCTTTTTGATGGTTTCACACTTAAGTTAAATGTTTAACAACCTCATATTCACTTTATTTAATATTATTTAATATTGTAACAATTTTATTATATTTTACATTAAAGTATCTAGAATTTTTGAATTTTATAATAAATAATCCAAAGATATAGTGATTTTTCTTTAGAATTAAATTGATCTTATTAGTTATCTCCATAATTAGCAACTATGAATAGTGATTCACTCTTGTTTCTCTCCGCTATTTGTATTTATTATCAAAGTAACAATAAGTTTAGTTAATTCAAGTGGTCTGGTCATTGCGCATGTCCTCCTTTTTCTTTGACCATGCTTCAAATCCCAAATAGGTTTCTTTTGGCATTTTGCAAAAGCAACTTTGAGTGTATACAAAAAAAATAATAATAAACCAAAATAGATTGACTGGTTGATTAGAAATTGTTACCTCATATTTGTTGACATACTTGGGTTTGTATTTGGATAGGCTTTTCTTTCTTTCGTTCTTTTTTGCTTTTCAAATTAGTTTAGTTTTTTTTTTCATGGGTATTATTTCATGAGGGATTTATTTCATGAGTCATCCTTCATGTTTGTGTCATGTTTTAGTTTTTAAATGTTGCATCTTTTTTAAGACTTATCATATTTGTCACGTAGCATCTTTTTAGACTATTAATTTCAAATTTAAAAAACAACTACTATTCATTTTTTTTTAAATATTAATGAAATTCTAATCATTTCAAACTTTTCCTTTTTTAAATATTAATCAAACTTTTCAATTGTATAGTTTAAAGAAGTATTTTGAGATTTATAAAAGAGACTTTTATTTTCTTTTTTAAATGTTAAATATTTTACCTTATTTGTCTATTTTTTATTAGAAATTTTTTTTGTAGTGTTTATTTTTCATTCCCATCTATATAACACGCAAGATAATAAGTTAAACTAAATAATAATCTATTATAATAAAAAGAATTATTGATAAGTACATGTGTTACTTTGTGGTGTGTCTTCAATTTTGTTTTGTATTATATGCCTCGTATTAAAAGAGAGGACACATTGTGTTAATTGTTGTCTTCTTATTTTCATTTTTCGTTTCCCTGTTTTATTAAATAATAATTTTAAAAGAATATATATTTTTCATTATTTAAATAAAATTAATTACTAATAACTGATTTTTCGAAAATTTCATAATCATTTATTTCATTTAACATTTATCTTCCTTATTTCAATCAAAATCAAAATTAGTTATCTTTTATTTATAAAATCATCAAAAAAAGTTTATTACTTTTTAATTTAAAAAATTTCTAATTAATTTATAATACGCCTTTTAAAACAACAATTTATAATATAGTATTGAATTCTATAAAGTATTTTTTTATCAAAATATATAATATATAATGTTTTATATGAAATTAGAACATAGTTTGTTATTTTTAAAATATTAATTCTATTAAAAATTGATTTATAAATTAGTAACAACTTTCTTAAATTTTGAAATTGATATTATAAGCTTAAATGCATTAATAAACTTCTTTATTTCAAACAAAATAACAAATGTGCTATACAAAAAAGTGTTTAGAGATATATAAATTTTAGTTATATTTTTATTTAATATTGTATTATGTAATAAAATTCTTTCAAATATATAAATTTATAAAATCATTATAAATTTATATTACTTTTATTCGTAAATTTATGTAATACACGAGTTTATAACCTAGTGGTTGTTATATTGTTTTGCAACTAAATAATTTCAAATTATTCTTTAATTTTTTATTTATTCAATTCATACAAATTTCATAAATTACGCGGATATCCGTCTTAAAAAATATATTACATATCTCATTATCTAACTCTTTAAATTACATATATACCGTTATCTAAATACAGAAAATTATATAAGAGATGGATATATGTAATTCAAATTTTAACTTTGGTATACATGTAATTACAGTTGTAAATAGAGAGATATATGTAATCATTCATTTAATTTAATTTAATTTATATTGTGTTATGTAAAGATGACGATTATGAAAAGCTTTAGGCCTTAATTCGACGACGACATTAGCGACGGATTTGACTTTTAAAATATTAATTAATGATAATAAATTGTAAAACATTATTTATTTCTATTTAAGTTTTTGATAATCTTTGAGACAGCCGATCTTAGTTGGTATTGTCAGTCACGAAATCACGATCTGGTTCCGAGACTTACGTATCCCAACCTTTGTTAACAATAAAATAAAGCCACTTTGATAAGAATAGTATTATAAAAACATTATTTAAAATTGATTTGGTGCTAAAAAAAATTAATATGATGATGCTAGTTTGGGAATAAACGATCCAATAGTTCACAAAAAACTTAGTTTGTCAACGAAAATATTTACTTCTCAGTTAATTTAGGTCAACTAATTGATATTCCACTAAAAAATGTAAATAATTTCATTTGTATATTCAAAGGAGAATATTCAATAACTAACGTCATTATATATTATTTCTAGTTAGACGTGAATTTCACACGAAATTAACAACCCATTAACTTAACATGAAAATCAGGAATTTGGGTTTGTTTGGTTAAACAAGTTCGGACAACATTTGCTCAGCTAGCCCACCAACAGGTCTGGTTTTGGGCCATGTCAAATTTTACGGGATATATTTAACCAGCTTTAAAAAAATCTAACGTGTTTTTTGAGTTGGCTGAACTGGTTTAAAAAAAAAATTATGCTAAAATTTGAAATTAAGTTAAATTCAAACGCACCAAGTTCTCTATTTATATAAAAAATGTATTATACATATTTCTTATTTTGTTTTAAATTTGTAATTTCAAAGTATTTAACTATTAATATGCAACATAATAATAATAGTAGTAGTAATAGTAGTAATAATAGTAGTAATAATAGTAGTAATAGTAGTAATACTAATAATAATAGTAATAATAATAGTAGTAATAGTAATAATAGTAGTAGTAATAATAGTAGTAATAATAGTAATAATAATAATAATAATAATAATAATAATAATAATAATAATAATAATAATAATAATAATAATAAATAATATTTTCTCAACTTATGAAAATGTATTCGAGTTCGAGTTAAGTGTGGACACAATTCATTTTTAGGTTTGCAAAAAATTCTAAGTTTATTTAACATTTATGCTCTTCTAAAGGACTATATAGTTCACATCAAAAGCTTTTTTGAAGCGAGTTTCAATTAGAGGTGCCTGACAACATCTAAATATCGGTTTTAGAGAGGGCAAAAAACTGGTTTTACTTTAGCTAGTTAGTTCATAGTCAATCGGTGGGGTCTTATAGCAAGTGCGAGAGGTGCGACCGCAAAGTGTCCATTCTTTTAGGGAACCCTATTTTTTTAAAAAAAAAAGTGTACATATGATATATATTAATTTATTTTACAACAAACACATATAATTTAACATTCCAATTTTTTAAATATATTTAACATAGTTACGAATTTTATAAAAACTAAAAAAAAAAACTTTTTCCTTAAACATTTGTCCCAATAACTCATTACAATTTAAAATTTTAGGTCAAAAAAAAACAAATTAACTCACTTCATATTTAGTTACAAACTAGTTACCACGCACGCATACATAAGGGCCTATTTTTAGCATTTACACATGGCACCTAATCTTTCAGAGACGGCCCTGTAACCGGTTTTACTCTTAAACTCAATAACTTGTTTGTAACCGGTTACAAACATTATAACTGGTGATCCGTTTCAAATTGGTACTCGTTTGATTAACCTTTTTTTTCATCTATAGGTTAATCAGAGTAGCTCAACAGACCCTGATGTCTATGAAAATAAAAATAATTATGAAAACAAATAAAAATAAATAAAAGATTCAAACTTGAGTTGTAAAATATCTTGAACCCATGCAAGCCAATCTCTAAATTCCAGCAATTTTGTACATATACATTTTAACGGTAACACTTGACGACTCAAGAGTCCCATCATCTGTAACATCCCGTTTTATGGATATAAATAAAATACTCTCCTTTGTAATTAAAATTTTATAAGTCAAAAATATAATAATAAAAATGATTAATTAAAATGTAAGGTCTCGACTAATAATATAAAATAGTTTATTTTATAAATATGATTATTCGAAATTATAAGATTTAGATAAACATTCAAAATTTTTAGTGTTCGAACAGGTAGGATGAAACAATTATTAAAAATAATTGTTATTTGAGCGATGAGTTACTATTATAGGAGACCGCCTAAAAATTAATAAAATATATTATAATTAAACTTTATCTGTTTTTAACGAAACTTAGGTCAAAACGTAGAGAAAAATGAGCCGTTTCTAGCAGTATTTTTATAATTTTGAAAGACGTAATATTTTAAAAGTTATAACCGAAAAACAAAATTTGAATTAAATTAATTGTAATAATATAATAATAATTAAAATTAAAATAATAATTAATAGTGATGGTAATCCAAATGAGATACGTGTATGTCACCAAATTGAAAAATAAATTGAGTAAGCACTTTAATGCTTCTACGTAAAAAAAAAAAAAATCTTAAATAAATAATTAAAATAAATCGATGAACGTCGGTAAACATGTATAAATATTGATAGTCAGTAAACAAAATTTTTTCTTTCTTTCGACAAAAATTTTCTTTGGATTTCTTCTAATTAGAGCTACTATACGATCAGGTATCCATTTTAATTTATAAGTTTAATTTATACATTTAAGATTTCTTATGATATTATTAACTTATAGGGTTAGGGTTAGGGTTAGGGTTAAGATCCAACCCTATGTATATAAATATTATGTTGAATTTACAATCTATTTTAGGAACTGAAAAATAAACGCATCAGAAATCATCCTTGCAAACAGTTATAAGGATGTATAGATTAAGCAGAAACGCTGCCCAAATTTATATTAAGAAGTTCTAAGCTGTTACCCAGCCAATCAAAAATTCAGGTGAATACATTTAACTTCTTTTTAAATATAAATTCATTTTTTAGCATTGTATGTTTAAACTTTGATGCATAAAGGGATACTACGTGACCAGCATTTAGGCTATTAGTATACGTATGATTTGCAAATCGTATCCGCATATGGGTGAAATTCTTATACGTGGCTGGTACAGGTGGGCTGGAAGGTTAAACGTAAGACGCGTTGCGCAGGCAACCTAACCAGTGACCAGCTGTGGGCTGGAGGGAACAAAACGTAAGACGCGCTGCGCTGTAGTTCCTAACCAGTGACAGTTATAAACCAGTGTATGCAGTAGTTGTATCGATCAGTGAAATAACCTGCTAAATGTGTAGTATTGCCACTACTAATTATGGTTAAAGGACCGAACATGCTATGCTTACATATCGAGTCTGTTATTTGTATTCACCAACATTATGTTGACGTTTTATTTTCAAAAACTTTTCAGGTAATAATGAAATGTAAAAGAGAAGCAAGATTAGAGATTTTTGGCCTATGATGCCTTGAATATGATCTTGTGGTGAGACCATGGAGCTATTGGAGCTATGCCTCCAAGTCATGTATAAACCGGATAATATAAAATGATTTGAAATTATGTGTTTGTGAAATCCGGTTTACAATAATATGAAATTATGGTATTCATACCTATGAGTATGAAATTTTATGAAATCCTGAAAAGTTATCTGTGAAAAGTTATTTACAAATAACGAAATGTGATTTTCATACCTATGCGTATGAACTATTTATAAATCATGAAAAGCGGTTTTCACATCTATGCATATGAAACATTTGTAAAAATATAAAATTTATGAAACAACGCTTCCGCTGAAACATATGAAAATGAATAATAAACTCTGACCGAGACTGTATTATCTATGAAACCAATCGGGTCGCAGCGCCCGGGTCGCCGAGAGCCCGGGGTGTGACATCATCACGTCTAAATTGTTTTGAAACTTACACATGCATACTCATAGTAACTTGTAGCAATGTCTGAAAATTAATAAATGCAATTCGAAAATAATATAATTCCATCCAATCCTTGCCTACCTATCCAACTGGGTCAAATCAAATCCGAGTCCGGGTCATTGGATTCTAATAGAATCTGATGATTCTCCTACATCAGGTCAAGATAAGTATCAATCAAAATTAGTGGATCTTCAAATCTAAGTACGATGCTAGAATAACACGACTCCCAAGGGCCTCTGGTCGCATGGAGTGCCATTTGAGGGAGCATTTACGGTCAACTGGAATACAACACGCTTTTTGTGGATCAAACATATCGTAGTTTGCTTGAGGATATTAAAGCGACAAGTTACTTATGGGTAAATAATCGTGTAAGGTGGGGTTCAATCTCCTGAGAGGAATGGAATAGTTTTGTCTATTAATTCTATGTTTGTTGTTTGGTGAATATATGTATTTGATGTACTTTGAGCTTTAGATCTTACCGGCTCGTTTTTTTGGGTGTTTTTTTGAAAGTCGCTGTTCAAAAAAAAAAGTTGTTTGTATTGGGATATGTGGAGAAGTTTTAATTCCATGCTCACCCTGTAATGTAATGTTTTTTTATGGGCTTTTAGCATCTTGCTTTGGTCTATTTCGTTTATTTATAAAATTTCCGCCATTCAAAAGGAAGCGAAATTTTTCACATTTGTCCACTATAGGATTAGAACCCACAGCCTATTTTAGAGATAAACACCTTAACACATCTCGGTACCATTGAGACAAATGTCCTCTAGTTCACAATCAAGGAATGCTTTTGCTTTTTTTTTTAATAAACCAATAAAATTTCAAACACATGACAATAGTGAAAATTGGGAAAACGGGAGGATATTTCCATCATTTTAAGGAAACTGAAGAGTTAAAAGAAATTTGTTGATCCACCAAAAAAAAAAAAAAAAAAAAAAAATTGTTGATGATGTAACACGCAAGAAAATGAGAATACGATGATAAATCCATGAGCTCGCCCTTAACTGTTAACCCGAAGACCTCACTTTTGTCCTTTTCCTTCCACAATTCTTTACATCCCTAAAACAGAAGCCCTTTTTCAGTCACATCATATATATCTCACCAATTCAAAGAAAACCTACCACCGAAGAAATCTTCCTGTTCATCCCGTAGCAATTATTACCAAGAGATTCAAGCCCAATAATTCTCATAAAAGAAGTTAAAAAGTACCAGAAGTTATTTGATTTCCACAATTCTTGTGCTGCCAAAATTCACACAGATATATAGATAGCAATTAGTGATTACATCAAATCCTCACAAATCTCAATTCCAATTTCACCTTTAGCCATAAAATGGAAACTCCTGAATCATTTTACAATAAGTATCAAAAGAAATAGCATCATAATTTGGTTTTATTTCTTGAAAATTTTTCAATCGATCCCAGCTTCTTTAGGGGTCTTTGCAACAATCGAAAGTGCATGCAAACCAGACTCAAGTTCATCTGCCAGTGCATCATAAACCATTCGGTGTCGCTTCACAAGATTCTGCCCATCAAACTTATCTGAAACAACTTTCACATTGAAATGAGTTTCACTTGCATTGTCTTTAACAGCTGCATGACCCGCGTGCTGATATGACACATCTTCCACCTCCAAAACCTTGGCTTCAAAAACCATTTGAAGCTTTGACTTAATCCTGCTTGCCCTTGTCAGCAACAAATTTGCCCCTCTTGAACCCATGGTCTACTATTGTTTGCCCAGTTAACTGTAACAAAGATTATCAAAAACAAAATCTTGCAGCTTACTACATTATTGACTTTTTTGAATCTTTGGATTTTAAATGTATATGAAAGAAAAATCTTTTGATTAACAGAAATGCAAGGGAAAAATTCTAATTCTAATTCCAATTCCATCAATAACCAACCAAACACCAAATCCTATGGAATAATTAATTGATTATTACAGCCTAGGTTAATTCTCATCATAACAAAAGTGGATTTATGTGCACAAAACAAAACAAACAGTTAAAGCATAAAATGTTTGGAACCCATCAAACCCTAATAGCAAATTACCAAAAACCTGAACAAACAGACGCATACAGATAGCTTCTAATAATCAACTCATCAAAATCGAATCTTTATAATAACTTCAGTAAAAACCATCTACAGTTCGAATTTATACAACAGTTAAGCAACAATTTAAATAATTAGCAAATGACACCAATCGAGTAAAGATAATCGATTCATTCGAAGACAATAACATTCAAGAATTGTAAAAATTTACTCTACATACGAAAGGAAAAGTTGTGAAGTTGCCCTTTTGTGCGATTCCTTTCTTGTGATGTGCTGTGCTGTGCCTGATTGCGTGTGTTAGTGATATGGCCTATGAGAGTTATGAAGCTACGAAAATGGGCTCAAATGTCTTTTGTGGAAATTCGATAATAGTTTGGGTTGCTACCAACCAATTTGAGTGTTGGGCTTCAATTGGTCTGGCCTTTTTGGTACATTTATATATCGTGTTTAATAATGAATTTAGTAGAGGTGGGCAAATCGGGTTTTTTTGGAACATGTTTCAGTTTCAAATGGTTTCTGTTTTGATCAACAAAATCTATAACTGGTTCCGTTATTTGACCAGTTCAAACCGGTTTTTGGCCGGTTTCGGTTCGGGTTTTGTCGGGTAAAGGTGGGACCGGTTCCGTTTTTCCGGTTCTGATTTCTCTAAGAATCTGGAATGAGTTGTACCCTCTGGTTCGGGTTTTCGGCTCCGGTTCCGGGTTTTTTGCCCACCTCTAGAATTTAGAACCTTAAGGATTAGAATGGATTATGCCATAGAGTCGTAGCAACTGTCTAAAGGTTTGATTCTATCACTTAAGTTTTCAAGAATATAGATCAATATTTTTTATAAATTAACCAAAATATCAATATTTGGTTTGATCATTTAACGTTAATAAGTTTATTTGAACCAATCATCTTAGGATATCTTATCATTAAGCATAGCAAAATTGACAATTCGGACCGGGTAACAAGTTAGATAGGATTCGGGTCAGAATTAGTGTGTGTCAGGATAAGTAAGCAATCAGTTTGAGTCTAAATGAGTTATTTTTAAAAAAACATCAATTTAGTTAAATTTAAAATAAGTTGTAACTCAATACATAATTATTAGTCATTTGAATTCATTCTGTTCACATAGTTTTAGATATACTTGGCAAAATGGGCGGGTTGGGTAACAGGCCCAAACGGGTGCGTGTCAAGACGGATTTTAAGTAAAATCTGTTTGGGTTTAAACGGGTCGTTTTACAAAAAAAAAATCAATTTTGCTCAAGTTAAAATGAGTTGTAACTAAACAAATAGTTTATTTAAATAATTTTTAATGATTTTCTCATTAAATATATAATTGACCATATTTATCCATTGAAATCCATTATGTTCGCATTGTTTTTAAGTTGTCCATCTTGACCCGTTTTGTATTGAGGTGTTACCCATCTCAACCCATACTATGTTATAATGTTGCTCATTTCAACCCAAAATCCAATAATTGCTTGCCCATTTCTATTAATTTATCTTGTTATTGGTCAAAATTGCTAGATATAATTTTAGGTAGAGGTGACAATTTTTACCCATGTCAAAGGAATTGGGTTGGTTTGGGTAAAAAATTGTAGTATAATGGGTTGAAATGGATAACATCGTAATATTGAATTGGTTGAGATGAGTAGCACTTAAACACAATGCGGGTCAAGACGGGTAACCCAAAAAGTATGTAAATGCAATGGATTCAAATATTTAAGAATGAGGAATAACATATTTGATAAGAATATCACTAAAAATTATCCAAATGGACTATTTGTTTAGTTATAGCATCTCTTATGTTAAACTAAATTGATGTTTCTTTAAGAACAGTCTATTTAAACCCGAACTGATTTTGCTTAAAACTCAGTCTGACCCGAACCCATTCTGACCCGTTACCCAACCCGCCCATTTTTCCAGGCATAGTTTTAGGCTGCAAATCTTAACTCGTATTGTGTTAAGGTATTAACCATCTCAACTCTTTTTATGTTATGAAGGTACTCATCTCAACCCAAAATATAATAATTATCTACCCAAACTAACATATTTATCTAATATTGTCATATCTACTTATCATGTACCCAAACCAAAATACATATTTCTATCAATTTATCTTGTTATGAGTCAAGATTGCCAGATATAATTTTAGATAGAGGTGACAATTTTTACCAATAGGTCCAATATCAAAGGAATTGGGTTGGTTTGGGTAAAAGATTGTAGTATAATAGGTTGAAATGAATAACATCGTAATATTGAATTGTTTGAGATGAGTAGCACTTAAACACAATGCGGGTCAAGACGGGTAACCCAAAAACTATGTAAATGCAATGGATTCAAATATTTAAGAATGAAGAATAACATATTTGATGAGAATATCACTAAAAATTATCCAAATAGACTATTTGTTTACTTATAACACCTCTTATGTTAAACTAAATTGATGTTTTTTAAGAACAATCTATTTAAACCCGAACTGATTTTGCTTAAAACTCAGTCTGACCCGCACTCATCCTGACCCGAACCCATTCTGATTAGTTACCCAACCCGACCCAACCCGCCCATTTTTCCAAACATAGTTTTAGGCTACTTATCTTAACACGTATTGTGTTAAGGTATTAAGCATCTCAACTCGTTTTATGTTATGAAGGTATCTATCTCAACCCAAAATACAATAATTATCTACCCAAACCAACATATTTATCTAATATTGTCATATCTACTTATCATGTACATTAACATCATGAAGGACAATATCATTCTAAAGGGCACCCAACAGCTTCAAATGCATATGTAAATGTAATGACACACACTTCAGCTATTGTTAAAACATGTAATGACACTAAGTTGACTTCAAGCAAGGAGGGGATGGAGTTGCCATAATACATCAATTGCTGCATTCTGGGACGCATTAAAATTTGAGTATGTGAACGTTGATATTATCAAATTCATATATATTATCATTTTGGCAAGTTTGTGTTTCAACCAAAAAGCATACTCACAAAAGGTGGTAGAAGAGATCAAATCAGCTACATGTACATACATTCATACGCGTGCACACACAAAGATAAATGCGAATCGTTTATTATACAAAATAATTTTTCTTGTGAATTATATATGAAATGATGGTACATTCGCCATAATAAGTATGCAAATTGTAATGATAATTATGTAAAGAAATAACCACATAAATTATAATGATATATCATGCAAGCTATAACTAATTACACATGTTATAATGATAATCACAATGTTAATATATGACAACACATTATCGATTTTTTGTAAGTATTATTCTGAAAATAAAGAAAATGAAATGTTAATACCAAACCCCAATTTCAATGTTAATATATGACAACACATTAATGATTTTTGGTATTAACATCTCATTGTTTTTGTGAGGGGTTATCTATACACCCAAAATCATATTTCTACACTCCGTCGCTATCCATACGTCCTGTAATGATCACTACGAAGCGTTTTGTTTGACAAGCTTTTGAGATGTAAGTTTAACGACATCCTTGTTTTTAAAGCATTATTCTCAAAACAAGGATGAGAATATGTGAAGTGAAAAACCATTAAATAATTATTGATGTGGCCCTTGCCGACTTGTTGACGTTGGGGAGGCTGTCGGAGAGGGCCCTCCATCCTACTAATAATGTCCGCCATTCATCTTTATTCACACGCGTCGGTTACTTGTTCTTTCTTCTTCCTCCTCCAAACATACCACACCTTCTCACCACTTCTCTTCCACGTGTAACACGTGATTCCTCAAACTTCTACGTATCTTCTCTCTTTTTTTTAAATCAAAATGTTATTTTCATCCATTAAATGTTTTAATTTTTTTTACTATTTAATAATAAAGTTGTCTAGAAAAATTGATGTTTGTTTAGATATTTTAGTTTTTTAAGGTCAATTATATATATCCCCTTGTTAAAATCATTTATTACATATTACCAAATCAAAAAACTAAATTTCATATTTCCACTTTCTAAACCAAATATATTACATATTTATCCATTTCATTAAAAAACAAATTATGTATTTCCTATTTACCCTTAATGAACTAACTAGAAACAATTTACATATTTATCCTTACTAAGAGGCAATTTTGGAATATAGATATTTGTAATTTTAGTTTAACATTGAGGATATATGTAATTTTGATGTTTAATAAGGGGGTGTTTGTTTTTTCCAAAAAGGTCTGCGTGACCTCTTATGTCTGCGCCGCGCAGACGCGGGAAGAGGTTGGACCTCTACAGACCGTTTGTTTTCTCGTAGACATTTCATTAAAAAACGTCTGCGCGTCCTCTTCTTGACGCAGACGTGGACCAACCTCTTCCCACATCTTCAAACCTCTTCCAGCCTACTCCCCATTCTCCCTTTGCCATTCCAGCCTCTTTTCATCTAAACCCTAATCTCTCCCACTCCGATTATCGCCTTTGCCATTTTTCCCCCTACCTCCACTCGTAGACGACCACCGCCACCTCCCACCTCCACTCGCCCGCGCCATTCTCCCTCCACTGCCGACGACCGACTACCAAAACTAGCTCCAGTGTCGATGACAACCACCGCCTTCACAGCTGCCGCCTCCTTCCTCCGCCACCGCCCTCACAGCCGCCGCCCCCTCCTCCACGGCCGGTTCCCACAGCAGCGGACCCTTCCTTTTTTGTTTGATAAGGTAACGTACCTCTACAGACCCTACAGATCGGAGGTCGCTTTCGTTTGATAAGGTAATCGCCACCGTCTGCAGTGGTCGTCTGCGGTGGAGTAAAGATAACGGTCAGGTTGACGACGAAGGATTTGGGTTGTTGATGAGTGAAAGGAAGGGCATCGTAAGGGTAGGTGGTGGTCCTGGTGGATGGTGGCGTTGGTTTTTGGGTTTTCCGGTCATGCAGGGAAGAGGTTTTAAAACTTGAAAAACAAGCATCCCAAAACACTCTTCTTGCAGGGGTTTGGTCCACCTCTTCTGTAAAAGAGGTCTGCAGATTTGGTCCGCAGACCGCAGACGTTATGCCTCTGAAAAAACAAACATCACCTAAGAGGATATATGATATTATCCCTTTTTTTATTTTAGTCAATTGGTTTTCGGTGAAAAGAATTTTGCAAGTAATTTTTCTATTATTTTCTTAACATATTTTTATGAATTTTGTAAATAATATATAATACCATTATTATGATTGTATTTGATAACACGCATCAACGCGTAATGGAGAAAAACTTAGTTTGTAATTAATTTGCATTGTAAAGTGAAAATAATTGCGGTCAAACAAAAGCAACAGTCAAAAACAATACATTCAACAATATTTTGACGACGAGATAATGTTTAAAAACCGTAAGTTATTGAGTTATAATTTATTTAGAGGGTTTTCTTATTAAACTTTTTTCTGAACTGGTGGTGTTGCCGATTATTGTTATGTTTCCGAGTTTATTAAAGAATGGATTTCTTTACTTTCATTTCCTTCCAAATCGAAAGAAAAGAAAAATACTAGGTAATTTAGCCTTGGTTTCCTTCCCCTTCCCTTTTTTTCTCTTTTTAAAATGAAGGGTAAGTCTAATTGCACCAACTCTACTTACTAAATGCACCAACCTACTTAGTGCATTAATTGTTTTGACTTAATCATCCAATAATATTTTTTCATTAATTGTTTCATATCATTAATTATAACTTATCATTAAAACCAACTTAATCATTTATTATTTATTACATATATAATTTATTACTTAATAGTTAATTTGTATATAAATATTATATAAATAAATAAATGATAACCATTTATTTAAATTAAACAAACAACCATTGATATATTTAGAAAATTACTAATTTAGCAAGTTTTGTAATAATTAAAATTTAATAATTAATGAAAAAAATAATTTAAAATTTCCAAAAATTTAATAATTAATAAAAAACTAATTGAGCGGAAAACCTATATAAATCACGTCAAGTTTTACAAAGATTAAATAACAAAACTTGTTGAATATAAAGTTATAAATTTAATGGTTTATTAATTATTAAATTAAATTATTACAAATATGCTAAACTAGTAATATTTTTAAATATAAAATGGTTATTATTTATTTAATTTAAATAAATAGTTTTATTTATTTATTTATTTATGTCTAATAATATATTAGATAATGATTAATTAATAAGCTAGATATTTAATATATAATAAATGAGTATCTTAGTTTTAATAATAGGTAGTAATTAATGACATGTGTCAATTAATGACAGTGAAGGTTTGCAAATGTTGGTGCAATTAGCATCACCCTAAAATGAAACTCGGGAACACAACATCTGTTATTTGCATTTCCCTTCCCTCGTTAAATGAAACTCGGGAACACAAAACCATTTCTCATTTCCTTCTATTTCCTTTATTTTCTCTCGTTAAATGAAAACGGATAGCAACTTTACCAATACGCCGGTGATTATGCTTGGTGCCGGAAAACTGCAAATTTGGTCAGATTTACCGATTGATAAAAACGCGTAATCTTAAATAGTTGATACTGGAATCAGATTACAACTTTAGGAAAATGTGGCGGAACAACAATAGAAGAAATTACAATGAAGATTTCTCTAAATGCTGCAAAAACAAAAACATCCGATCGAAAACTATGTACAGCCATCGGCTTTAACTTTTCCGATGAACAGACGAATTTATGCCGCTAAAATTTCTCCCGATTCGTTACTCGATTCCAATAAAACAAGGTAACAGGAATCGATCTCTAGTTTTAAAAGATTTTAATTTTGAAATCCATGATTTGATATCAGAGATAAAAACTACGACGCTTCAGCCGGTGGCGGAAGGTTGAGATCGATAGCAATGCGATGCCGTGCCGGTACCGGTGCCGGAAACGGCTTCAGATCAACAACAACGGATGTGTTTGAGTCATCACTTTGGGCAATGCTTTGCCGAAAAATGGCGCCGGATTTGTCATAGACGGCGTTGTGATGAGCGTCAACACGTCCAGAGAGAAAGATCTGATCATAGTAAAAGATCTGGTTCGCCTGCGGCGCAAAAAATCCTGTCACCGGAGGAAACTTGAACATATTCTTCTCATGGAACGGAAATTGAACGGCAGATGAAGGTACAACGCCCAACGAGAGGCTCAGATCCGCCGACGGCACAACCAATTCCGCCGACGGCACAACCGATTCCGCCTCTGGACTCGTCGACTCAACGGTACTACCCTGACTCGTACTCTGATGACTCACTAAACTCGCTTTATTAAACAACCCATCCTTTTGCACCTTCAACAAACAATTATCAATGTCATCATAGACCGGAAAATTAGTCTTGGCTTTAGCACCACGAAACTCACGCGCAGCCGCGTCGTATGCACGCGCCGCTGCCTCTGCCGTGTCAAATGTCCCTAACCACACTCGGCTTTTTTTACCGGGATCACGGATCTCAGCGGCGTACCTGCCCCACGGCCTCTTCCTTACGCCTCTATAATGCTCCTCTTTAACCTGCACCCCCATACCACAGCTGTTGCCGTTAACTTTAACGGCCGTCGTCGCTCTATCTTTTTGCGACATAATTTTGTAATAACGGAGGAAAAAATATTTTAAAAAAAAAAGTTGACGGCAGTTTAGGGAGAAAGAAGAAATGGTGGGTTTGTTATATAGGGATGAATTGGGAGAACGGGTCAACGGAAGGAGCGTAGATGGGGGCAGCCGCCTATAAAGGCAGGGTTACGTGGCATGGCGGCATTGTGCATTCTATATTATTTATTTATTTTTATTTTTGAATTATAATTTATCCCTGCGATTGCGATATGTGGTCTGAAGCGGCTGAAATAAAGGAAAATGGAACGGTCAAATATAAATAAACAAAAGCAAAATGAAACGTATGATGAGTTTGATATATATTTTCAATTTAACAGATTAAATAAAAAAAAGAGATTAAATGAGACACAAAGAAAATGATACTTGTTAAAAATATAGTTACATTCAAGGAGAAAGTGCCAAGTGCTCGAACTTAAAGCAATTGGATTAGCTCTTCTTTGATTTTGAACAAGGCAGAAAGGCAAACTCCAACTCCTCTCTTACAAAACTCACGCCAGCTCGTTTATTATACGAGAATTTTTGAAATTTAGAAAATAACACACATGATACGTATGTAACACATATGTAAACATTAGGGCCAAATATTACGTATATATTACATGATACGTATGTAACACATATGTAAACATTAGGGCCAAATATTACGTATATATTACTTGGTGTTAACAGATGTGTTTTATGATGTACAAAATATTTTTTAAATAGAATCCTTTTGTAGTTTTTTTGGGTGATTTTATATAGAAATAACTCAAATAATGTTACAAACATGTAAAAAAAACTTTTTTTACATCCTTTTTTCATGGTTTTTAAAGTTTTCTTCACTCAAAAGGTTTACAAATTATTTTATCCATATATATATAGGGATTGTATCATATAAAAACTGATTTTAAAAAGAAACCCTTAAATTATATATAAACCGTTAATTTGGAATCTTTAAAATAAACATGTTTACATTAACTGAATAAAAAAATTAGAATTTAAATAAAAAAATATATATTTTAATTGTGGCTCCTGGCCTAATAAGAAGAATGATGAAAGCTTTTGTTGTGGTCTCACCAGCTATATTTGACAACCACTTTAATTTATAATTGACGTGGCTCAAACGTGCCTTTTTTTTAACGGCTAATTTTTGATTTATTAACGGATCACTTGAGTATAATTAACGGATCACTTAAGTATAATTATGCTACCAGCAGTATCACCCAATTATATCACTCATTAAGTCAACAGTTCTGAAAAAAATTAAATACTTTGAGAAAATCCTTTGTGGGATTCGAACCAAGGACCATTTGTTTCTTGAGCTTTAACCCATCACGAATAGACTGATAGGCTATAATGTGTATCTTAACTTAGACATTTGAATTTTTAATCCGTGAACACGGAGGAAGTATACAAGAAGGATTTTTACAAAGATGTAACAATGAGAGAGGCCCCAATACTAAGTCGGGAACCTCGTTACAAACAAATCTCACTAGAGACCCCTCCCAGTTTACTAACTTCCCTACATGATATTAATGCCCCCTCTCCAGAGTAGATGATGGTGTATTCAATGTGTCCGTAACATTCAAGTTTTCCTTTCCTTTATGCATCATTTGGCCATCCTTCTTTTCCAAAACGTCTACTCCTTCTGCGTGATAAATGTCTTGTCATTTTTTCTGGTCGTTTCTATCCACCGGTTCAAGCTCAGGTCTCCGGCACCTTTGTTCCGCCCATTGTTTCTTTGGCTCCATGCAGATCCTGCATTAATTGTTCCATATTTAGCATGAAATGCTCTTTGCAGAGCATTTAATGCTTCGTTTTGTCAAGAGTGACCGGCCATCATCACTTAGGTACTTGTGACTGTCCCCGTCACGGGGATACTTCTTCAATGTGACCAAGGTTAACAAATAATCATAACTAGGTTTAATCCGACCCGCGCGTTGCGGCGTGTTATCACTGTACACTTCCGATAACAGGTATTATATATCATTTGCAAAATCATAAATTAAATAGCAAAATCAATTCCCTCATCACAAACTCTATACAATTATATATGTAAACATAAAATTATACAAAATTGAGAAAACAAAATTTAAAAGTTTTATTGGCCAAAATGAAATAAACAAAACTTTATATTATATAAAAGTTTTAGTGACCAAAATCAAAAAACAAAACTTTATATTATATAAAAGTTTTAGTGTCCGAAATCAAAAAAAACTTTAAAAAGTTTTAGTTGTCAAAATCGAAAAAGCAAAACTTTATATTACAAAAAAGTTTTATTGGCCAAAATCGAAAAAACAAAACTTTACTATTAAGTTTTAGTGGCTAAAATCGAAAAAACAAAACTTTATATTATATAAAAGTTTTAGTGGCAAAAATCGAAAAAACAAAATTTTAAAAAGTTTGAGTGGCCAAATTCGAAAAAACAAAACTTTAAAAAGTTTTAGTGGCCAAATTCGAAAAAACAAAACTTTATATTATATTAAATTTTTAGTGGCGAAAATCGAAAAAACAAAACTTTATATCATATAAAAGTTTTAGTGACCAAATTCCAAAAAACAAAACTTTACTTTTAGTGGTCAAAATCAAATTAAAAAAACTTTATATTATATAAAAGTTTTAGCGGCTAAAATCGAAAAAACAAAAGTTTAAAAAGTTTTAGTGGACAAAATCGGAAAAACAAAACCTTATAATATATAAAGTTTTAGTAGTAAAAAACGAAAAAACAAAAATTTAAAAGTTTTAGTGGCTAAAATAAAAAAATAAAATTTTACAATTCATTTCCGTTGGTTTTTAATATATATATTAATTTGACATTAAAATTGGTAAAACTTGAAACATTAGTGAGGTTTTTTATTTAATAGTGACGACGAAGAAAGTTATATGCCGTTCAATATTCATTCAGAAAAAAACAATTGAAGTACTTAATCGATTTCGAAGCTACTTTTATTTTTATTTTTTTCACTTTTTTTACATACGAAATGTATCAAATTAATCATTTTTAATAAATTTGTTATTAAAAATTAGAGGTGTGGGTAAACGATGAGCGGCTGTGGTCCTTGGTTTGAAGATGGGGCCTCCCACCCACACCCGTGTCCAGATCCCACCTTACACGCTACCTTCCTTCCCCCCAGGAAAAGCCAAAACTCCAGTCTTGCATTCTTATTATATTACTAAAAATATAAAATAATCATGATTAACATTCACGCTTAATTTTTAATCTTAATTTACTATTTAAAAAATAATAAACATATACAAACCCAATTATTTAAAGAGAGGGATTATCTACACACCTCAAAAATATATTTCAACACCCCGGCCGCCACTCATACGCCCCGTATTGGCCACTACGGGATGTCATTTCTTCGTCTTCTAGAATTGTCGGGTACCAAATACCAAGTTTTGTCTAGAATATGTCTATATCAGAAAGCGGAATAATCGTGTCTGTATACAAATTAAAAGAAAATAATCAGTTTATAACAAAAAAATGTAAAAAACAAACAAAGAGGTATTTGTTACAGTATTTTGATACATGTATTTTGATACATGTATTTTTGTATGTTGAAATCCGACAAGCACATACCAAGCCACAACTTGTCTACAACTGGTGGCTGCATGACATATTACCTAGATTATGTTGATATTGACTCGTTGGTTATTTATTATGTATTTTATTTATTACATGTATAGATGTATAGATATGTGTAAATAGATATTTATAATTTAACTGTATTTAATTTAATTAAAAACAAAAATAAGCATACTTTTTGTTTTAGCATAAATTTGTCGTTTTAAATAATTGTAATTATACCTAAATAATTCAGTCATTAAAATATATAGCGTGATGTAAATAAAGCAGCAAATGAAATTATGGTTGACAATTATAGTTTAAATGAAAAACATTTAATAAAGCATAACCTAGGCTAGTGAGCGTCGGGCCGAGGTCTCTTTCGGACCGGTCCGTCGGTTGTCAAACATTGCTGCATTAAAATTAATAAAGCATCACATTTTCACATGATTTGTAGGTTTATATAAGATATATAATAAACAATTATTATTTCTTATAATTTTTAAATATTAATTATTTGACTCATATATGAGAATAATTATTGTTCAATTAGAAACGTATACATTCAGTGAGAAATTAAAATAAAAAATTGAGGGTGTTACTAAGCCTTAAAATCAGTGATGTCTTAAAGCAACTGCGATATGTGTGACCTTACACTCCCCATTTTTTAGGGAGCCATAATTTTTTTAAAAAAATTGTGTATATTATATATATTAATTTATTTTACAACAAACACATATAATTTAAATTCCAATTTTTTAAATACATTTAACAAGCTTACTAGTTTTATAATAGATAAAAGAAAAACTTATTTTATAAACATTTAACCCAATAACTCATTATAATTTATAATTTATGTCAAATAACAAATTAACTCACTTCACATTTTGTTACAAACTAATTATCTTATACGCATAAATAATGACTCATTTTTAGCATTTACACAAATAAACTAATCTCCTATGAACGCCTTGCATGAAATTATTATATTATATTATAAATAACAAAACAAAGTAACGGAGAGTAGATGAGAAAAGAATAAAGGTTTGGTGGGTGATTTGGTCCACCTAATAAAGCGTTAGCCGTAGACGGCAGCCACACCTGACAGCTCCACTTGCCTTATCACACGCTTTTCCATTTTATATGTTTTTTCCATTTTATAGATAACATAAGCTCCACTTGTACAAGCTTATCCGAGATTAGAGATGATAATTTTTACGTTTTTTATTTGAACGGCATTATATCTCAAACATGTGAACCAATGATTTTCATGTCATTTAATCAAGGTTTAGTTACCATTAGGTCCGTTGATACCACACAACCACTCCAAGAGAAAACGCATCAGAAAACTCCCTTACCTCCCAAGGACCCCTAAGGGCTAAGAAATTTTAACCCGTGACCTTCCATTTGAAAGCAAGATGATACCGCTAAGACAAAACCCCTTTGGTTTGGTAATTTTTACCTATATCAAAGAAAATAAGTTGTTTTGGTAAATAATTGTATTATAATTAATGTGTTAAATTGGGTAACATCATAATATTGAATTGGTTAAAATGGGTAACACTTAAACACAATGCAGGTCAAGATTAGGTAACCAAAAAACTATGAATATGCAATGGATTCAAACATTTAAGAATAATTAATAACATATTTGATGAGAAAATCAATAAAAATTATCCAAATTAACTATTTGTTTACTTATAACGAATCTTACTATTTGCTTACTTATAACGCATCTTACTATTTGTTTACTTATAATGCATATTATACATCTGATCGAATCCAATTCAAATATGAAAATTCGAATTGAATTTCGATTTGATGAGTTTTGAATTAATCGAATCAAATTTTGATTTTTTTTTATTTGATTCAGAAACTGAACTCTCTACCAAAAACATGATATTACGACAATAGTTGTAAGCTTTGATTTTGTCATCATGTGTTGATGATATGAAAATATATATATATATATATATATATATATATATATATAATGTCGTTAAGAAGTGTTACGTAAAAAATAAAAGAGGGATGTTACATCTCAGATGCAACATATAATGTATAATGTATTAAAATCTTATATTGAAAATAAAAAAAATTATGAAGACATATCTACAAAACTTATGTAAACATTTTGTAAGTTAATTACTTTTTACCTCCTCTCATTCATTCCCATCGAAATCTTCAAAAAATTTTGTAACCTACACTTATCAAATCCCCTGTGAGAATGCAAAAAATTTTCCTCATTCTTCACAAACCAACTCGTCAATCATACTCACATACATTATTTTTAAGATTTTCGAAGTTGCAAATAAGTGCTCTCCTAGATTCTTCATTATTTTTCATTTGATAAGCTTTTGCTATTGTTTTCTTTCAAGTTTTCTTTCATTTATGATTCAAATAATGTTTATGCGTGTTTATAACTTTCATTCATAAGTTAATATGAAATCCTTGTGATTTTATATGCAAAATATTGAAATTAAAAAATAAATAGAAATTTTATATAAAGGTTTTATGACAAAAATGTCCAAGACATTTTTAACAATCATAAAGCCATAAGTTCTATAAATTATATTATAAATAACATCATAAAACAATTCAAAAAGTCTCAAAACAAAAACTTTTTATGTAGAACAAGAATTTTTTTGAACAACAAATTTTTCCACCTTCGTATGCATAGGTTTATAGCACTTAACATATGAAGGAATATCTTAACACACCTTCATACCATCAGAGCAAAACTTTAGTAGAACAATTATTTAAAATATCAAACTATAATTTTCTTACATTAGCAAAATAGAAAATGTTACCTAGCTTTTTTCATCATAAATCTCTCAATTTTTATCCAATCGAATAATTTTTTTCTACAATTTAATTTAATGTGCTAGCTTTCAACACCACTTCACATAATTTCATGGAGATTGCTATCTCCATCCAGTCGACACAAACAAGTGCTGCAATTTTCAACATTCCGGACATATCTTAGCTTTAAAAATCATATCTTATTAATTCACAACCACCAAAGAGGCTTTGTCCTAGCAGAGTAGCGATACCCCTTGGTTTTTCAAAACAAAGATCATGGGTTCAAATAACTCCAAAGGCAAAATAAGGGTCTCAACAAAGATCATGGGTTCAAATAACTCCAAAGGCAAAATATGGGTCTTTGAGAGGTCAGTAGTTTTTCCGATGCGGTTTCCTCTTAGGGTTGTGGTGGGGTTTCAACGGAGGTCATGGTAACTAGGCCTTAATAACGTGGCCTGAAAATCAGTAGTTCACAAGTTGTCGTCAAATGCCGTTCAAAAAAAAATTAATGCACAACCTATGACTTTTGACTCATGATCGAAACATGAGTCAACTCATGCCCAACCTATGGCTCAACTCATGATCCAATTTTAGGTTATTTTTAAAAAAAATACAGTAATTTTATATATTTTTTTGTCTATCAAACAAACAAGACAAAATAATGAATCATTTCAATTCACAAAATAAAGTCAAACATAACAATAGAATACTAATTATTTATTAATTTAATTCCATTTTCTTGTTTATTTCAATTCCACGTTTATTTCATTATCTCATAGCAGTTAGACTGTAAACGTTAAAATACAACCGTATAACATATATTCTTAGTAACATTAGTAATAAAAAAACAATTAGTTGTAGAAACTGGTTATATTGAAAATTAAAATGAAAACTATAGAAGAACAATTGACAAGCAAATAAGTTAAATCTGGAACAGTTGGCTCAAGAATATATTGTGTTTGTAAAATAAAACCTTGTAACTATTAAAATAGTCTAAAAGACGTGTAAACGTTTAAGTGTAAGTTACATTTAAATATTATCAAGGACCAATAATGTCAATATTGAGTAGCTGAGGTCCTTCTAGAAAGTAGGAAAATAGTCAAGGGTTATAATTGCAAGTGTGGGCGTCTTCGTTGTAACTTGTAACCCATAATATATTCTGACAAGAAAACATATCTAGTCATGGGGACCACAAATCCACAGGTGTCAATAGCGCATGTAACGGGGCTCTACACATCACGAGCCCAAAAGTAGTCGTCACGGCGGTCCTGCTACTTTGTGGTTCGCATACTTTTGTCTTGTTGTGACGCAGACACCGGCGACGGTTTCCTCATTGTCCACTTGTTAGGGTGCAACAGCCTTTAGCCATCACAATTAATTTCCTACTAATTAACGGCGCCGTTAATTATGACCAGCAATAAATTTATATTTATAAAACAAATAATAAACACAGGACACAGGATAGGATGGAACTAGCCTAGTGCAGACAAGTACAGATAAAAAAAAGCAGCTGTTATTTATACACCACCCCTCATAACCATACACCGGATCCCACGTATATACCCGTATAGAACTGTGTCGTTCGTCAAGTGATATGGAATGAACGATTACGTTAAACTTGTTGCCAATCAGCACACCTGTTTCCGGCATAAACATCCAGTGCTCTAGAGGAGCAAAACCCGGTTTATTCCTATCTAAAGAATAAAGTATATGAGCAAACGTTTGGTTTCCAAATCCCGGTGCATAATATATTTGGTTCTGGATTAGTTCTTATAAAAGTTGTTGTCTGATAAACGGCCAATGATCTTCACCATAACCAAAACTATATGCCACAGACCGAAATCCATAGTTTCCATCAGTTATAACATTTTCAATATGTGAAACGTAAAGATGGAAAATTAATGTAATTTGTGGCGTATACTGGTGGAATTTCGGTGTGGAACTAGTACCGATTGTTTGATTGTTTAGGTCTGGCAATGTTGATGCATTTGAATTGCTACGTTTAATGGCATCTTAAGAGAAAACAAACGAACTATGTCGTGCGGTTTATGTGTCCTGATGTTGACTGAGCTCTTGCGAGTTCGTGAACGAGCTATGACGTGCCAGTTCATGATCTCTTTTTTGTTTCTTCTTCAATGTCGGACGGTCACGTGTATTTGTTTAAACGATCGGCTCCTGATGGGTTGATGATTTTGGATTTACAGAGGAGCTTATTTTCTGCCACCAATTCTTTTTTATCTCTGTCGGCTGCACCTTAAATTCACTTGCAAATTTATCTACTTCGATATCGTAATCAATGTGATCACTTTCGTCGATGTAAGCCGGTGAAAAATTAAGTTTTCTCCAAAACACATCTATTGATTATGGCTGAATAATATGATGTGTAAGTAAATAATTGTGCAACATTCATGCACATGGCAACCCACAGCTTCTTTGAATTTAACATCCACATAAGGAAATATTATCTTCAATTTAATTCAACCGGCTAAGTTCTCTTGTGATTAGATCTAAAGCATTCAAAGAAATATTACCCAACAATAGTTGAAATATCGGCAAACGGTGGTGGCCCATTCGACGAATTTTACTATGTTCAAAGCTTTCTTTGATATGAATCTCTTGCTTATCTAAAATTGAATCAATAATATTTACGAAGCTGTCAAGGTTAGAGTTGGCAGCTTTCAGATGTCTTTTCAAATTAGAGTGTTGACTTTCAACTCTGTTTGTCGTACGATTACCAAAGTTGCGATATTGGTCAATCGATGCACACACAAACATTTCTTTATACTTGTCTAGCCATGTGTGATTTAAATAATACAGAACACCTGTAAAATATAATATAATTAGTAAATGCATAAAAAAATATAATAAATAAATAAGATTATTACTTGAATAACTGTCAACCAATCGTTGAGAAAGTTGTTGATAGTTGCATTGACACATTTCCACGATGGAAGAATCTATTAATTTCTTCCAAATGAATTCAAAGATGCCCCAGTCTTGTTGCGCAGGAAAGCTTTTCTTACAATTTTTTGTAATATTTGTAAGAATGTGTCAGCTACAAAGTAAACGAGCAGCATCCGGAAATATCTTTTGACAAGCATTAATAAGGGCAAGGTCTCGATCAGTTACAATAACCCGTGGCTCTATACATTTGTCTAATGTTAACTTTAGTTGTGTCAACAACCAACAAAATTTATCTTCTTTCTCTTGACTGATGAATACAAAAGCTATACAAAAAGTCTTATTGGTAGAAGTGACACCAATAATTTCAACAAACGACATTTTATAACTATTTGTTTTATATGTCGTGTCAATTAACAAAACATGTGAAAATGCACGTCATATTGGAAAAGATTTTGGATGAATGAAAAACAAATCTTCTAATGCATTCGTCACATTATTGACACGACACTCATGCACATAATTTTTACTGCGCAACATAGAGAACAAAACCTGCATTGAAGTATATCCAGACCGATCGTCTTTACGCATCTGTTGTCATGCATTGTATATGGTTCTTAGCGTTGACACGTTTTGAGGATTCTGTTCACGTAAAGACCGTACTATGTCACGAGGTTCCATGTTGTGTCTTGACAGATCCTCAACCATACGTTTTTCATTATCGGTTAACCTCATTGCAAATGGATGCCCTCCAGTTTTTGTGCAAGTTCGTGATTGTGTATTTCTGTTCAGCACAGGTGACACGCAACATCCAACAACTATCATTAGAAAAGTATTTTGCAACCAACTGAAATGGACAGTTGGTCCTTTTTGTTCCTGAACGTCTTATTAAGGATGTTCCTTTATATTCACCACCACGATCACATTTAAGAAACACTTTAATGACATCGCCATTAACGTTTTTCTTTGAACATTGTTTGACAACGATAACACCGTTTATTCGTCCAGTTTCTTGCACCTAGCTTAGCAGATTTTCAAAATTCATGAACACCTGAAATATTCAAATAACTTGTGAAAAATAACAAGCTTAAACATAAAACCCACATAATAATGTTTGCAATACCTGTTCTGTATCAAAGATTGAAATGTTTCCAGAAGAATCTCCGCCAAAATTCGTCGACATTTTTATAACTTAATAAAATAATACAGAGAAACTTTGATTCGTTTGATTTGTTTGTTTGTAAAACTAAATGATCGATCATATATATATAATTTTGTAACACGTAAATCAAGGAATCTTATATCACGTCATATAATTGTAGCACGTTTATCGAGGAATCTTATATCACGTCGTATAATTACAACACGTTTACCGAGAAATATTTAGTCGCGTCAAGGGAAAGTTTCTTCAAATTCAGACAAACTATACGCCCGTATAACTGCTATACGGCCGTACACGTGTTAACTAAACGGTCGTATATACCCTAAACGACCGTATAGATTTACATCATTCTGACACGTCAGCCCTAGCAGCTTTTGTCGGTTTGACTGACCTTATACGCCCGTATATGGCCTATACGGGCGTAAGCGAGACAACAAGCTGGTGTACAGAGAATGGGGGAGGTGTATGTTTAGTAGGCCCCAAAAAAAAAAGTTGTCTTATCCCAAGTTAGGCATGTAAACAACTAGTTAATCGGTCGTTGATTGTTTTGAAAAAACTTCGTTCATGTTCGGTAAAAAAAATATATTTAACTGAACGAACGAATATGAATACACGTCTCGTTCGATCATTTACGTTTGTAAAGGTTCGTTTATATTTTTTTATTTTAAGGTTTACATGAGACGTATAAAGTCGGTGAAAAGTTTAAATAAAAAAGTTAAGTGTGTAAATAACAAAACCTAAAAAAAACTGCAAACCCCTATACGCATTTATTAACAAAATATAAAGGGCACCCTCATCTTTTATTTATAAATCAGAGTTTCTAACGACATATGACAGGTTTTTAAAGCATCCTTACTTTGATTTCTCGTTTATATCCTATTAAATACACCTCATTTTGTGCTAGCGGTAACCCTTGGCTTTCAAAATGAATGGTCATGGGTTCAAATCTCTTCCAATTCGAGATATGGGTCCTTGAGAGGTCAGGAGGTTTCCGATGCGATTTCCTCCTGAGTTGGTGGTGGGTCTCAACGGAGGTCATAGTAACTAAACATTGATGACGTGGCCTGAAAATCAATGGTTTACACTTTGAGATCAAATGTCGTTCAAGATATAAACTATTATAAAATTTACAATTTTTAAAAATAGTATTTTCAAACAAAATGTCTTAAGATACAAACTTTGAAAAAATAGTGTTTATGGAAATAATATAACGATTTTATTACTTAAAATATTAAATTTTACAAAACTTTAGTCATATTTTACATAAAAAAATTTTTCTTATATCGTCTAGATTTTTTATTAATGATAATTTATTATATTTTTTTAATATAATACATGTAATACACATGGTAATAAAATAATATAAATATCAATAAAACAATGAGCTTTAAATGATAGATTTCCTGTGGACCGGGTCACTAATATTGTTGGTGTCCTTAAAGGCGTGAGTGGTTTTATATTCATTTGGTTTATGCGGGTTTACTGAGATTAAAACTCGTTTGTTGTTCAACAAAATATCAATAAAACAAATTCTGTCATTTTATTTATTTTAATCTTATATTAATTAGTAGATGTAAATATGTAATTACTTACATGTTTCTTTTTAGTAACAAATTTGAAGTAAATGAAACTCCATATATTTTAGTTTATTGGTTATGCATCAATATTGGATGTCCTAGTATTTAAAGCGTGGTTGGCGCCTTGGTGGCTTTAACAAAAGTACTACATACATGCTGTTTTGGTAGAGGCTTTGCCTCTTAGAATGGAGATCGTGGGTTCTAACCTATGCAATGATGCAATTAGATTGGAGTAGTATGAGGAGATTATCTTTGTCGTTCAAAAAAAACATACGTGCTGTTTATATGGCCAACAATATTATAGTTTACCTGAATGGCTAATAAATGGTAAATTTTTAACGAAAAGCACAAAGGAAAAAAAACGGAAGACGGAATATCTAACAATTTTATTTATTTATTTTTATTTTTTTTTCACGGCGAGCACCCCACAGTTAGCATTATTTGGTGTGATTTATATTTTATTGTGTATTCTGGCATTTTGCTAGCTCCCGATTTTATATGATACAGTA
This sequence comes from Mikania micrantha, assembly GCA_009363875.1. Taxonomy (NCBI): domain Eukaryota; kingdom Viridiplantae; phylum Streptophyta; class Magnoliopsida; order Asterales; family Asteraceae; genus Mikania; species Mikania micrantha. The sequence continues at coordinate 92,612,513 of CM018696.1, forward strand.
GTTAAAATAAAGAACCTACGTAACTAGAGTATTATAATTTCGGAGTAATTCATTTACTATATGTATTGATAGGGCTGTAATCGAGCCGAGCCGAGTTAGGCCTAGCTCTAGCTCGGCATGTGGATTTTCAAGCCGAGTTGATATTTGTTTCGAGTAGGGTTGTTCAGTTTTTGAATCGGACTCGAAAAAATCGAAATTTGGTTCGATTTTTATTCAAAAATCACTAAGTCGAAATTTGATTCGAATATTCGTACTCGAATAGAAATTCGAATAACATTATTTATATATACACAAGTAAATACTATAATTAAAAATTACGTTTTTAAGTTAAGCAGTTTATTTATAAAAACTGAAGACTTATTACACAAATGTCAACCCAATTATATAATACATATAATTTTATTAGTTTGAATGTGATCACTAGTATTACAACTTAAATGTTAACTAATTGATATTTACATGTTTATAGTATAATTGATATTTTGAATGCATGAACATTTTTAACAAATATAAACAAACTTTTTTAATTAAATTTGATTCAAACCAGTTCGAATTCTGAATACGAATCGAATTCGAATGCTCTTAAAAAATTCACAATTCGAAATATTCGAGTTATTCGAAATTCGATTCGATGAACACGTCTACTTTCGAGCCAAAAATTCTGGCTCCAGCTCAGCTCATAAAATCGAGAAAACTCCTACTAACCGATCAATTTTTAAATTTTTTTATGATTTTTTATTATTAGCTTAAAAATGTAACAAATTTTTTTTAATAAAAATATGTAAATCACGAATTTACGTATATGTTGTTTACAATTTCCATATATGTAATTAATGAGTTATGTATATATAATAATATGAGTTATATATATTTTTTGTTCTTTTCTTTTTGTTAACAAATGTAAACTGTTTCGGGTAAAAATTAACAAACTTAACTTTTAGCAAAACAGAATTAGAAAAATGGAGTATTGTGTTATACAAGAAAATATATCGAGTATACTGAATATATGACCAGAATATCCCCAAATATCCCTGGAGATGTTTGAATATATCGAGCAGAAAAATAGCAATACACACGAGATTTATACGAGGAAAAACCTTTAATCCCTTAGGATTGCCGGCATAAAAACCTCGGGAGGTGACAATTGTCACTCTTCCTAGTTTTATTAATAATCAAAGTGAATAAATACAAACAAAGAACGCAATATGATCGATTCTAAAATGCTAGATCGGCTTTAGTGAGTGTTGTATGTTATATGAATAACCCGTGTCCTATATCAATCAATCACCTCGGTATTTATATAAAGAAAATACAAGTGAACGTTTAATAACGTTTATAAGGTAGTTCCGACTATTCCGGCACTTTCCAAACGTGAAAGACTGATTCAAGCTAAATGCGCAAATCTCTCTTAGATTTCTTCATTCGAACTGAAGTAGTTGTCGCGTGCTTCCGTAATATTAGGTCCAGCTATGAGACAACCTGTCATTTCCTGAAATCTCGCAATAGATGTTAAGCAAAAGAGATAATTGTTAGTAAGAACATATATCCTTAAAATATCCCTGATCCCGAAATATCCCGAATGTGAATATTTTACGCCTAACAATTGCCCCCAATTTTACAGTCGGTTGTTTGCAACTGTAAAATTAAAAAATTAAAGTTTAAAATTTGAATTTTGAATTTCAAATCGACGGTTTCGCGATTTAAATGGACGGTTAGATGAGGATAGCGGTTACTGATCCTGTGTGAGAATACTGCTTATAATGATCACGTGTCTCCTCTTTCAAATCACTTATCTTCTTCGATCATCTTCTCCGGTAAGTTTTTTTATTCCGAATCCTCTTTTTTTTCTGTTTTTTCTGTTTTTTATTAAGTGAAAATGTCAAATTCTCCTTCTTCATCTGAGGCTAACGACTTCTTTGATCAGAACATCCTTTCACATACTGACGAGAATGCCTGCACTTTCGATGATGATCACATTGAAGCCATGCAGCTTTCTAAAGCGTTCCCCGAGGAAACTGTTTTCCGTAGATATGATCATGCTCTTATGGCTGATCATAGTTCTACCAAATGGGTTTGTTTTCCTGAATACCCATTTTCTTCGAGTCTATCTTTCCCCTTTCCTACTCTGATTTCTGAATTTTTTTGAATCACTCGTCTCTGTTATCCTTAACTGATGCCCATGGGTTGGCGATTGCTTGTTACCCTTCATAGGTTGAACCATAAGTATGGTCTTAAGATCGGCATTCCCGAAATATCTTTTGTTTACCAACTTCGAACCCATGGATATTCTCGTTTTTTGCTTCAAATACGACCTGGTGCCCCTGTTTTGGTTCATGGGGTGACCATGAATGAAGAAGAATGGAGAGATAAGTTTTTCTTTGTTGAGCGAAGTTCCATTTCTGGTGGAATTTCTATACGTGTTAGTTGGTTGTTAAAGGGTAGGATAGTTTTTATTTTTTATCTTTATATTTTGAATTTTTGCTAATCAATTTTTGTTTATACTTGTATTTAGCACCAAAATTCGAGTCACTGATAAGTGAGAATCAAGATACTGAACAGAGGATACAATCCCTGTTGTCGATTGGAGAGAGAGAGCGAAAATTTGTGGCGACCTCCAATTAGGCCGAAACATGGAGAAAAATGAGCAGGTTCTACCCATATATTTATAATTTTATAAAACATGATATTTTAAACGTTATACGAGAAAAACAAAATTTAATATTTATAATTAAAATATATATATATATATATAATAAAAATAAAAAAAAATAAAATTCATGTGCACGTGTGCTGTTGTGTTGATAAGCATAGAAAAAAAATATATATAAATAAAATATAATAAATTGAGAGTGTACGTGTGAGGTGTAGAAAAGAACTAAAAGTCACATATCTTCTTGATGAAGTTTGAAAATAAATTAGGATGAAGTTCGGCCGAGATATATACATCTATAAGTTTAGTTTAGAACTTTCACGCAAACACACATACACATCTTCTTCTTTGAGAAGAAAAAAACCAAATAAACGACAGCCCTTTGTAGAAAAAGAAGTTGTTCTGAATATTTCAAGACGATCAGGAAGTCGATATGTGATTAGGTATGTGTTTCAGTCTTTTAGTACACTCATAAATTTAAGATTTTGTATGTTAAGGTTAGGGTTAAGATCCGACCCCATAGTTATACAAATATTATGTTAAACTTATGATCTATTTTAGGAACAAAAAATAAATGCATCTAGAATCATCCTTGTAAGTAGTTATAAGGATAGATTAAGCAGGAACGCTGCCCAAATTTACATTGAGAAGTTCTAAGCTGTCATTCAGCCAACCAAAAATCGAGGTGAATACATTTAACTTGTTTTTAAATATAAATGCATTTTTTTAGCATTGTATGTTTAAACTTTGACGCATAAAGGGATACTATTAGACCAGCATTTAGGCTATTAGTATACGTATGATTTGCAAATCGTATCCGCATATGGGTGAAATTCCCATATGTGGCTGGTACAGGTGGGCTGGAAGGTTAAACGTAAGACGTGCTGCGCAGGCAACCTAACCAGTGACCAGCTGTGGGCTGGAGGGAACAAAACGTAAGACGCGCTGCGCTGTGGTTCCTAACCAGTGACAGTTATAAACCAATGTATGCAGTAGTTGTATCGATCAGTAAAATAATCTGCTAAATGTGTAGTATTGCCAATAATAATTATGGTTAAAGGACCGAACATGCTATGCTTACATATCGAGTCTGTTATTTGTATTCACCAACATTATGTTGACGTTTTATTTTCAAAAACTTTTCAGGTAATAATGAAATGTAAAAGAGAATCAAGATTAGAGATTCTTGGCCTATGATGCCTTGAATAGAATCTAGTGGTGAGACCATGGAACTATTGGAGCTATGCCTCCAAGTCATGTATAAACTCGATATTATAAAATGATTTGTAATTATGTGTTTGAGAAAATCCGGTTTACTATAAATTGAAATGATGGTGTTCATACCTATGCATATGAAGCTTTATAAAATCCTGAAAAGTTATTTTGAAAGGTTATTAACAAACGACGAAAATGTGGTTTTTCATACCCATGCGTATGAACTATTTACAAATCATGAAAAACGATTTTTCACATCCATGCATGTGAATTATGTGAAAATTATGAATTTATGAAATAACGCTTCCGCTTAACACATATGACCGAGACATATCCATGAAACCAATTCGGGTCGCAACGCCCGGGCCACCGAGAGCCCGGGGTGTGACACCTGCTGTCGATCTTCTCTAAAAGGTAATCCCTTTTATTATCTAAGGTATTTGAGTAATTATATCCTCATATTATCCTTATTGTTTAGGCTATCTTGAGAATTTCTTGTGACAAGTAGGCTTATGAAAAGCAAATTGAGGATATAGAGGATCAAAAGAAAATTGCTATTGCCAAGGCTGGACACTACGAGAAAGAGGCTTCGACGTTCAAAAAGCTGGCCAAGGATAATGACGCTGCCCATAAGCTGAAGGTGAAGGAAATCATCGTAGGAACCAAGAAATATGCTGCCGCTGCCATCCTTAAAGCAAAAATACAAATGGCAGAAAAGTCAAAACAGGAGGGCTCGGACTTGTGGGACAAGGGCCTTCCCGATTGAGTTAAGGTTTTGGCTAAATTGAGCGGGGATATGGCGGAGACTTCTGATGCGGCGGCAAAGACGGCAAGCGTGGTGGAGACCAGTAAGGTGGCAGGAGGTGAAGATGTTGGAGCTAGTGGAGGTGAAGGAGGTGCGGTGATGGGCGATGAAGATATAATTGATAAGGTCTGACCCATTATGTTTGTGGTTCTTGTTATGATGACATGTGGTTTTTAAACAATATCCTGATGTTAAGTCCCTAGATGGGCAGACAATTTATGAGATTTTAGGTGGAAGGACAATGTGTTTACATGGCGAAGCCTAAAATTTCCTTGTTTCTTTTGTTTTGACATTTTCAGTATATTGGGTGGAGGGACCATGTGTTTTCATGGCGAATCCCGATATACTGATTTTATTTTGTTAATCTTAATGAATGCTTTAGGATATTATGTTTATTTGTGTCTTGTGAAACATTTTAAGAATATGTTTGATTAAATTATTCCCACTGCAGTTTATAATTTTTCCTTAATTATACGGGGTGGTAAATATTTTGTAAACTTTCTTCAAAGTATTTTCTGCAACAAGTATTTCATACTTAGGATATTTTTTAAGAAGTATATCTTGACCAGGATACTGATTGTAAGGATATTGCTATAGTTTTCATAAAGTCACATTTAAGTTTTGAAAATTTTCATTTAAGGTTTTATTTCAGGATCGGATAATTTTTTATAATTAATCAGAAATAAAGATTATTGTAAATTTAAGAAATAAATACCAACTCTTAAAAAGAGCAGATTCATTTTCGAAGATTGTCTTATCCCCGTCTGGATAATGTGTAAAATACTTACCTTAGTATAGTTAGGCATATTATTAATATACTTGTGATATCCTGAAATAGTCTTGAGATCCAATTCTGTCTCTTCGATATCATCAGGCAGGTTCTGAGTATGTGCTTCACCTCTAATATTCTTGAAGGTTTGTTCCTGCACCTGTCCAAAAACAAAAAAGATTGGGATAATTCCAATATACTGGCAACTAAGGCCGGTTAGACTGACGACAAGGCCGAAAATACTGGTGACAAGGCCGAAAATACTGGCGACTATGGCCGGAATACTGGCGACTAAGGCCGAAAATACTGGCGACAAGGCCGAAAGATACTGGCGACTAAGGCCGGAATGCTGGCGACTAAGGCCGAGATACTGGCGACTAGGCCGGAATTCGGTGGATTCCTGGTTATAGTTTTTGAAAATGAAATTGTCAGCCACTAATGCGTGAACTGGTCCAAAAATCTCCAACTATACCGAGATATTACAGAGGATCCATAGTTATAGCCCACGATAATGAAATTATCAGCCACTCATGCGTGTGCTGGTCACATTATCTTGGATTATAGCAGGATATACGTGCGCTAGTGGCGAGGGTATGAACCCTAAGTCTTCATGAGAGACCAAGGTCTCTTGAGTTTTAATTTTAGGTCCCAACTTTGCAACTAGACATAAGTCAGTGCAGGGTCTTCATCAAGTTTTGATTTTAGGTCAAAACTTGGGTTGAGACATATAGTCTCGTATCTTCTCCAGTTATTCCTGCAAAAACATAAAATATTTTTGCAAAGGTAGGCATTAGGGATCTCTAAGCCTCTCCAATGCTTGGGTTAGTATCAAGATATAAATGTGGGAATATTTGAAGAATATGAACATATTTATAAGATAATCATGCGGATAAAGATAAATGTTAAATAAAATAGATTTTAAGATGAATGGCATTCCATGCCTTTGGGATAGGTTCACCGTTCATAGTAACTAATATATATGCCTCCTTTCCAGCTTCGGAGTCAATTTTATAAGGTCCTTCCTATTTTGGGGCAAGTTTTCCATCTGTTGGGTTAGTAGTATTCTGGAATGCTTTTCTTAAAACTAAATCTCCTACTTGGAATCTTCTTATCCTAATGTTTTTATTGTAAGATTTAGCTATCTTTTACTGATATGCAGCCATTCTGATCTTCGCAATATCCCTGGATTCGTCAATGGTGTCTATATCCTAAGATAATATTTCGTTATTAGCTTCTATATTCTGTAAACTTGTTCATGCAGTAGGGATAATCATCTCAGTTGGGAGTACAGCTTCTGAGCCAAATACTAATGAGAATGGGGTTTGACTAGTCGTATTTTTTGTAGTTGTTCTATCTGCCTATAGGACAAATGGAAGTTCTTCAGCCCATTTTTCTTTCTTAGATCCCAATTTCTTTTTGAGATTGTTTATGATTATCTTATTGCTTGATTCTGCTTGACCATTAGCTTGAGGATGGACTGGTGTGGAAGCAATCATTTTTATCCCCCATGCTTCGTAAAAGTTGGTAGTTCTTTTGCTAATGAATTGAGATCCATTATCGCAGGTAATCTCAGCAGGTATCCCGAATCTGGTCAGATTATATCTCCTCTCATATATCTTCATTAATTAATTCAGATTTTCTCTCCTCTCTACTCTCTCCTATCTCCTCTCTCTCTTTTTTTTGTATGTTTGGCAATTAAAATAAAAAATATATTTTTTTAAAGAAAAACAAAAAATAAACACATGTGTATCAAACACATATTTCACTACACAAACACAATATTACATATTTTGAACCATAATAAAATATTACACATATGTATTTTACATATGATACAAAAAATTACACATGTGTAAATTTATAAAAGAAAATTAAATTAACTAAAACAACAAAAACTACACATGTGTATGTGTAATATTTTATAAATCTCAAATATATAAAATATACACATGTGTATATTTTTATTTATACACATGTGTAGTATTTCGAGTAAAATATACTTTGAGTATTAAAACTTGTACATTTTTATTCATACGCATGTTTACTTTTTTATATCTTCTTGTAAAAATATGTTTTTATTATTTTGTATAAAAAATATACATTTCTGTTGTTGTTTTGAAATTTTAAAAAACATTTTTTTAAATTGATGGAGAGAAAAGAGATAGATAAGAGAAAATTTTGATATTAATAAATTATTATATATATGGGTGATTTTAAATGAGAAAGAAAGAGATAAATTATTATATATATGGGTGAGTGGTTAAAAATTATTATACCCTTTTCATATTAATAAATTAGAAAGAAAAAAATGTTGATCTAACGGTTGAGATAGTGTTTAAGTGTTTTCTCTTTAATATCAAGTGTTCATTTGATTCAAAATATATATATATATATATATATATATATATATGTATATATAAATCGAGCCATGAGCCAAGCTCGTGCCAAGCCAACCCTGGCTCCGGCTAGGCTCGTTTTTAACAACCTTTTTTCCGATACAGCCAATTTCGAACCGAGCCTTTTTCCAGCAAGAGCCTCAAGCTTTTTGAACAGTCTTATGTATTGACTCTTTGATTGAGATTTTAAGTTCAATCTTTTAATTTAGTCAAAAAATTTGGAGTAAATTACCGATATGGCCGGTGTGGTTTGCTATTATTTCACTATCTGTCTCTACTTTCATAAATTACACATATGGTCCCAAAATTTTTAATTTGTAAAACGTATAGTCCTTAGGTCACCAAATTACTCTCACATAAATGACCAAATTATCCTCATATAAGAACTATATCTGTTACAAATGTTTAACGTTGGGACCATATGGGTAATTTATGAAACCTAAGGACAAAGACTGATATACTAGCAAGACACGGGGACTATCTTTGTAATTGACTCAAAAATTTATAATTCGAAAATAGTTTAGGAATATGATAAATTTGTCATTCAATAAAATATAAATATAGTTTCATATTCACAAATATATAGTTTGTAATTAGTATCAAAAGTCTTGTTTGATTATACAAAAGAATTACAAAAAGTAATGGAGGTTGTATTAAGCTAAATTTGAAATTAATTCGCACCACACGTAAGAAGCAAGAAACAATCATGATACACAAGAACGCAAATTGAATTGCAAAGATGACTAACAAACAATCAATTTCGTTTTGAGAGTAGTTATGATAATGTAAGCTAAATTATGATAACATTAATGTTTAATCCGCTAAATAGACGTAGTCGAATTCCATTTCAACGCTAACCTAAAACAAATTCCATATTTTTACACACTAAATATTTATACTTGATTAAGCTGAGTACATGTGTACTGAATGTCATATAATAAATTGTCAGTTTAGGTTAACGTGAAAGTAAACACATAAATGTAGCTAGTCGTATCAACATGCTAATACTTACAATTATTCGATCACATGCTTAAACATGATATTATTCAATAAAGTTGTTACCACTTGTTAAGTAGATAACAATAAAGATATTTGATTTGTTCATCAGTTCAAGTCTTGTAAGGTCGACAAACGAGTCTTTCTCCTCTCTCATCCAAACACCAAAATATCCGCTGACTGTAGAGTACACCACCACTCGAGTGGATCTAATTTTGACCAAATAAGTATGCGTAAGTGGGTAGGTAAAATCCGATCAATAAAAACATTTCACTATAGACGTGGTTTAAAACCAGTGGGGTACGTAACTACGCACCCACTTGATGAATACTTTAATCATTTACAGCTACATATGGTTTAGCTAACCGTCATATTGCAGCTTTCATTCCATGTTTAGCAAGGGTGGATACTTTGCTAAGCAGACGAAACTTGCTGTCATCTTCATGGGCAAGACTTAAGTCGATTGCTATTGGTTTAAAGTTCTATATTACTAAAGACGTAGTAAAATTCATGTTGCATAAATCTTGCTAGAAGTTGCAATGATTCGCTTCAGGTATGGCGTCAATTAGAAGTGGTGATCGATCTGATGTAAAGAGTCGATTTTTTAGAGGTTCCTCTTTTCTAAAATTCGGTTTATTCGATTTATACATCTTGGTACATAGATTAACAACATAGTATTGCACTATGTACTTTGCAACTTTACGTAGCTCATAGGAAACCCTTAGAAAATGATCATAAAATTTCAGAATAGTGATATTAAAAGGAATTTAAAACTCAAAGAGATTGATATTACGTCATTGTAGATAGGGCTGACAAAATGTGTCTTAACGGGTTTAACATGCTTCAGATGATGCGATATGCAAATATAAAACATGAAAACGACTAGTTTAACACTTGTTTATTGATTTAAGCATATCAGTTTTCTATTTTATCTAAAAAAAGAAAAATGACATTCTAGCCTCTTAATTTTTATCATTTTAAAAAAAGGTATAAAACAAATATTAATTACTTTTAAACAGGCTTAATCGTGTCTTAAGAGGTTCCCATTTTTGCCAGCTCTAATTAAAGAGTACATTAATTAATAAGCTCATGTGTGATGAAATTTGATCACCAGATGATCATCATATGTGTCATTTGATCACACTACCATCAAACCCTTCTACAATTACACATAAAGCTGTGAGCATCAACAGAAGAAATCAAATGACCATGGTCAACAAACTTGGTGATGAAGATAATGCTATTTTTTTTTAATTTTAATTTCAACAAATAATAATAATCCATATAATTATTATTATTTTTGTTTTCGTCACTTACTTGCTAGTCAAACTTTATCACACACATTTTTTAAGCGTACTCATCTTAATTATTTGATGCCTACTTGATAGCATGATCAAGCATCTTTCAAGTTACCATAGCATAAGAATGAGTTATTTTCCTAGACAAGTTTTTTTTTCAATGACACAATTAGAGGTGGGCAAACCGGTTCCGGTCCGGCAACAACTGGTTCTGGTTTTTGACCGGTTCCAACCGCTTTTTAGCTAGTTTGGGTTTTGGTCGGTTCTGGTTTTTGGCCAATTTCTCTGAGCATCCAGATGCGTCTGTACCCACCGGTTCGGGTTCCGGGTTTTTTGCCCACCTCTAGACACAACATATGTGCAATCTATAGACACGAATGAGTTTGGTAAGCAAGCGATAAAGAAAAGAAGAAAAAGATTAGATGTGTTATTCACTTTCATATATGCAATTGTAGGCGAATTGTTTTCACATTCCCAAACTAGATTCGTATCAAATTATTTTAAAAATGAATAAAACTTACTTAAAAAAACATAAATTATGATGCTCAAAAATATTGCAAGAGTCCTGCTATATAATAGAAAAATGGTTAACCCCACCATTAATCGTCTCTCACCGATCGGTCCTACGGACAACATAAAGGAGGTAAACCTGCTATATAATAAGGTCACGGGTCAATTGTCAAACAAAAATAAAAACAGAAACAAAATTCAAGAAACCAAAGTTCTGCCTTGTAAAGTTAGTAGACTATTAAAATCATTTTTTGTGAATTTTATGATAACGAGTTTCTTATTTATAACTGTCACAAGAAATATACTTTAACTTTTACAAGGGTCATATTATTATCACAACCTTTACATCATCTATACGCCTCGTGTATATATACAAGGCATATAGAGCGGCTATCATTGTTTATTACAATTTCTCAATGTCAATAATTGGACTTGATAAGCTTTCGTATAGGGCTATAAATCTCAAATATGTATTAGATGAGGCGTATACGAGACCACTTATTATCGAATCATTAGGTATTAGAAGTGGCAATATGTCTCGCATAGAAGTAGAGTGCTAAAATAAAATAAATAAGATAAATAATAACAAATAGTTTTCACCAGACCGTTTTAAAATTCTGTTTACATTGTTGATTGGTGGGCCTTGTTAATAATGCTTGGTGATGTGCACCTTTCTAACTTTATTTTTAGTGGTGGTTGTCTAAATTCAAACAAATCATACGTAGGTCAGTTGATTCCACACATGTTTCCATAATCAGGATTTTAGGAAGAATCCTTCCTTTTGAAGTTTTTTTTTTTTTCCCTGGTTACTTTTTGCTCTCCTTTTTGCATCTTTCTTCCGCTGTTTCTCTTTACTTTTTTTGGTTTTAAATAGTAACTATTTACTTTGATAAATAAATGTAATCATAACATTATTTAATACTTTAGTTTATGTCTCAAAAATAATTTGATACAAAAAGATGCAAAAAGAGTCCTAAGTTGACGTTACAAGACTTAGTTTTTACAATTATATAAATACTATTGAATATTGAATGCCAATTAACATTGTAAAAACTAAAAACCAAATTGGTGAAAGATGCCTTAAAAGATAAAATTAACCTCTCTAATATGTTAGAACAAGTCAAAATGTATACTCTAAACTACCTCAAATTAAATTACATCATAACATAGGATTGAGCTCATGACCTTCATTATAAGAGATAAGGGCTTTATCAAGTAGGCTAGTCTCACTTTTAAAGTGTATACTTACATATAATTCAAAATAATTATAATTCAAGTAATTATCAGGATATCAAAGCCTGTAAAAGTTGTTAACCCCATTTATATATCGTATGAAGTTGTGACATTCTGCAACAAAAGTAACACATTTCATTTTTAGATATTACTATGCACGACCCCTTGAATCATATATTAATTTGGACATTCTGCAATAGGTCCTTTGCCACCAGTGTTTTTCCCACTGCCTTTATGGTCGTAAATTGGTCTCAACAAGGCAATTGCCACCATTTTGCAACCGTAATTCTGGTAGAGAGTCCCTTGTTCTGTAGTAGTGTACCAACAAATCCACCCTATCATATCCACCATCAAGTCACCAATTCTTGAGAAAATTCAATATTTTGAAAAAAAACCTCTTGTAAGATTCAAATACATGATCTGTTGGTTTCTGAACCTTATCACACCACCAAAATACCGCTAAGCTATAATGACTTTTAACTTAACTAAAGACAATTGAGCGTAGGTAGTGAGTACTTGGTTATATATAAAGGAACGACAATCTCATGCAAGTCATTGAGTTTTGCATAGTACCAAGCTTGTTAGTGCTTTTCTTGCCTTTTGTGACATTAGTTTTTCACAAATATGACTTCTATATGCTCATTTTCTAATTAAAAACGTATTCATGTCAAAGGCTTTTAATACAAAAAACGTATGAACTATTTTTCTATGATATATTCTTTGTACAACTATGTATGAACCTAGTATGTACAAGTATTTATATATCTAAATTTGTGTGGGTTTTAACCTTAATAAAGATAAAGGGAAGGATAACGATATTGTAGTAGGTCATAGAATATATGATATATCTATATAGGTGTATGTAGTTAATGTTTATGTCTACACTCAACATGTATGTAAACCTACTTGTAAGATGCATTCAACTTTTATGTTATGACAAATCCTAAAGTTTTAATGACAATTACAGAACTAAAACTCAAAAGCATAAACTGATTTAGTTTAACATGCTTGATAGGTTAAAGTTTACACAACATAGAGTAACTAACTAAAAATAAAAATGATGAAAAGGTAAAAAACTAGAGATAAAGCATCGTAGAATCACAAAGATGAATGTAACGAGTAAAAGCCAGCAAAAGTATAAGTAAAATTAAGACCCTCAAGAGTTTAGTTAAAATATATATTAGTTAAAATAGTGGATATAATTCCAAAATGCACATGTTTACATTGTATGTATATTTTTTATTTTTGTTAAAAGAATTAAGAAGGGATCTTGATTAACGATGAAAAGATAGATATAAGTTTTTGTCTAGGTCATGTTATTTTTACACTTATCCCACACTCTTCACATCTTTTATATGAATCGTATAAGTTTATACAAGACGTATAGAGAAATGTTCATTGTTTGTCATTATTTTTTAGTGTAAATGATTACACTCATATAAGACTCATCTAAGTCTTATACGAAACGTATATGAGACTAGTCATTTTTGAATCAGTGAGTGCCAAAAAACTTTACGACTCATATAAAGAAATATAAGTATAGGGTCAGTACGATATTAAAATAAAAACGTAATTTGTTAGTCCCTTTTGTTTTCATTTTTTTTATTGAAACCGTACTAATTAAATGAGTTTTACTGTATGGCTATCAAACACAAAACTTTATATGAAAAATAAGGGGGGAAAAACATATGAAATGACCATTCAACTGTGGCCTGGCTTTATTCTCACATACCGTCGGTGTATGTGTTAAAAAGATTCTTCTATATTAAAAACTTTGAAAAGACCATTCACCTTAAATTACATTTTTCAAAAACTTTTACCATCATCTTGCTTTTAATAGCATGTGTCGTGCCAAATATTTTATAACTCAACTCTATAGTTTGTTACTCAACTCTATTTTATAAAGCCCGGGCTTTGTGAGAGTCATGTGTTCAAATTTTTTCTTAAACGGTCAGTAGTGGCCTAGTGGGGTTTAATCATATAGTAGGTTTCCTCTTGAGTGGTAGGTGTATTTGCTTGATTTAGAGCTTGCCAACATCTGAACGTTGGATACTGGGGAATTTGTAATGGACTGTGCAATCGCAACGCATGGGTTTTTGGGTCCGAGCATCCATTTAGGCGCCAAAACATTTTCCTTTTACTGTATATTAATTTTATTTTATTTTATATAAAATGAGTTTAATAACATGCACATTTAGTAACAGGATCGAAACCCTGAACAATGCCGTAGAGGAGATTAAAGTTAAACACTTTCAACTAGATAAAATTTAGATCTAATAGTTCAAACATTTAATGTAATGATTGGTGTAATTTTAATTTTCATTGTGATGTATAACATGAAGAATATTCTTAGCATCTTGCTGTAGTTGAAGACTGTATATTTGTATTACGATTTTAATAAAATTACTCTGCCGTTCAAAAAAGCTAATATACACGTAAAAAAATTCATATCTAAAACTAAGAATACGGTAGGGGCGGAAAACCTGACACACCTCATCAGACTCATTTAACCTTGAGGGAGTCAAACGGAACTTAAATCTACGCGATTATGTGCATCACGAATCAATATCTATTGAATAAAGTTAGGATAGGGCGGCCGGGAGCCTCTAATCACTCAAATACTCTTCATCCAACCAAATAAAATTAATACTAAATTACGGTTTTTGTCTGTTTTTTTTTTAACGACAAATATTATCTCTTTCTAAATTACTTCAAACTAATTATTTCATTTCATAGCTTTGATCCCATAACCTCTCATTTTAATATACAAAGCCTCTATCAAGTGTGCTAGTCCCACATTAACGGTTTTAGTATGTTTGGTTTAAATATTTTAACTATTTTAGTTCAATATAGAATATTTTATCAATTCAACGACTGTGGTTTAGACTAACGTTTTTAGCCTCTTGCCATAGATTAAGTTTTGGGTCAAAATCGTTATAATAGTTAAGCTTGAGGGACCAAAACATATACTTGTGTAAAACAGAAGGGCTGAATTAATGAAAGATTGTATTTTGAGATAAGATAGTTAAAACACTTTAAACACATATATTAAAACCGTAATTTAATCTAAATTTAAAATGATGTTTTTATCCTAAGCTACTTCAAATATACAGAGTGAAACTTGTCACTGATGTTCTAAAAAATTGTTTAAAAAAAAAAACATTTAGAAAAACAAATTCCAAATTTAAAATTTGTACAAAAAATTGTTAGAAAAAAAAAGGATTAAAAATAAAAGACATTAAAAAACGAAGTCAGAAATAATAAGTAAAAACATGTTGTTTTAAAAATATATATACAATTAAAAGGTACGTTTAAAGAATTAAGCACTTTTAAAAATAATGCTTAACCAAGCGTGGTTAAAAAAATGGCGTTTAAAAACTCATAAGATGTTTGTTTAGAAAAACCAGCAATCATAGAATAAGAGTTAAAAAAATAAACTTTTTTATAAAATGTTTTATAAACAACCGCTAAATATATATTTAGAGGAAACAAACATTATTTAAAAAAACAATTAAAGAATACAAATAACTTTATAAACGTCGTAAATAAAATAGATTATTTATATGTGAAATGGTTCGTTGAAAAATTTGTGAGATGATAGAAATGAAATAGAAAAAATGAAAAACGATAGCATAAGCTAACTGAGGGGGTGATGGTCAAGCCCCGTGTGTAGTGAGTGGAAGACCCTCACGCCCACTTATGAGGCCACAAACATACCTAAGCTAATTGAAGAAAATGCTAAATAAAATATGATAGATTTTAATGAATAAAAAAAATACTCATCTTCCTAATTAGGTATTATTTCATCAATATTTTGGTGGTAAGATAATGATCATTAATCATAAGGTTTTTGATTTAAATCATAGAAGATAATTTTTTTAAATTATTTGGTTTCTCTTTTAACATATGACTTGATAATATATATGATCGGGTCTTGTTGGTGAATATGATTATGTGTTTTCAATAAAAAATATTATGTTCCATTATATTTTTGTGATAATAATTAAGTTAAAACTTTTTGGACGGCAAATTTAGGGAGTGATGCTCGTTTTCCGGGTTATTAAGGAGACCCTTTTGAAAAAACTCCGGTGATGGAGTGGCGAATCAAGTCAAAGCGGGGCCTGGGACGCAACAAGCGGCTGTCTCCTGCACATGGAACACTTGCGTCATTTTTGTACGATCCACGTGGTCTCACCTGACACACACGATTTAAACCTCAACACTCAATTCAATTACGTCAATTTTTTTAGCCTAACAACTTACATCACTTAAATCCAAATACCCATTCTATATTTCTGTCATTGCCCTCAAAATTTAAAATAAATCCCTTTTGGTTGGAGTATCTAGTTTATTTCTGGAGATGGGTTTTTCCGTCATAGTATTCAGAAATCACAGTTTAATCTGGTATAAGTAGGTCGTTATTATAATATGTAATTGTATTTCTATTTTTATACCATGTTCTAGTATCTTACTAAGCAGGTGAAATGTTATTTTTTTCTTTATATATATATTTTTTGGTTGGCTGTTAAATATATATATATATATATTGATATTGTTTCCCTTTTTCTCTCTAATTTATAAATTATTAGTTGAAAATGGTATTAAGGTGTTTTAAGATTTTTTTAATAAAATATATTGAGGGTTGAAACGATTCAATTTTCTTTAATATTTAAAAATAAATTATTATTAGTTTTTTCTAAAGTTGGAAGCTCGACTTAAAATTTCATTTATTTTCGAAACAAGTTACATCAAAACAGCAGGCAAACGGGCAACAAGCTGCGCCGCCACCCCTTTCTGAATTGCAAATCCTAACCTTCCAAACACAAACTCCTGCCCCCTTGGGGTTGAACAATTGTTGTGGATGACCCGTTGAACCCTCGTCAAGAAGTGAATAGCTTCTGACGCTAGGGAGCCAAAAGTATCAAAGGCAAAAGGGACAAAGACATGCTGGTTCTCTGCTCAGGAATTTTTGACCGTTATCCCGATTGAGGGGTTGGGACAATGCATGTCTGCAGTAGAATACAGATCCATTCTTAAATACCGGTTGATGATCCCTATGTACCCGGAAGATGATACATGCCCGATATGTCGTAAAGCTTGTATGGATAAATACGGGGAGCACACAGTTCATTGTAAAGAGCTCCCTGGGTTCAAATATCGACACGACTGGGTGCGGGATGTTTTGTGGGACATCCTAAGAAGAGCGGGGATTTCTGCTAAGAAAGAGGCCCCAGTGAATTTCCTCACAGACCCTATGGAAGGGAGATCTACTCTGCGGCCAGCGGATCTGCTCGTCTTTGGCTGGACTGGGGGGAAACATGCTTGTGTAGACTTCACAGGGGTTTCCCCTTTGGTTGGTTTAAGGGAAAATGGATTTGTGGCCGGACAAGCAGCAAGAAAGGCTGAATCAAAGAAAGTGGATAAGCACGCTAAAGCTCGACTTCAATATGTTAAAAAGAAATGGATTGATACATCTATATAATACAACCTAACGCAGTAATAACTAAAAATATAATAACTGTTTTTAGTTAAATTTATTTAAAAAATGAAACAAGAAAATAACTTTAATAAAATTTAGATTACAAATCTTAAAATAAAAATAAAAAACTGCGCGCACCGCAATCAAGTGTATCCAATTAGCAACTGACACACACAATCCATACTACGTCACCTTCACCCTACTCTACATATGCTGTCCCTGCCGTTCTAGCTCCATTCTCTTCCAACTGTATTTTTAAAATTTTAAACTTTTTTATTTTAGTTTTCAAATTTGGCCAATATTTGAAACTTTTCTTATTCAGCTTTAAAATTTGGCCAATAGTATTCGAATTTCCCCTAAATTAAAATTATAACTATAAAAATTTGGTCATTTAGTATTCTATACATCTATAAATGGCCTAAATACTAGAGTGTTTACGGTTTTTAGATGGACATTAAATCAAACCATTAGCAACGGTTTTTGATTTGTGAAAATAAAAGCTAAAACATTAAAAATAAAGAATGAATCAAATCGAACAATTATCAACGGTTTAATTTACTGTTTAAGCTTTTGACCATATTAAAAATAAAATCGAATAAAAACAAACCTTTCATAGTTAAAAGCAAACTAATTATAACAAGTCCAAATTTATTTATTTTTGAATGACGAATAAATTATGAACTCAATTTATCACATCCAACTATAACAATGAGTAACTTTTAAATGGCAGTTCCAAAAAAACGTACTTCGATATCAAAAAAGTGTATTCGTAAAAATATTTGGAAAAGGAAAGGATATGGGGCGGCGTTAAAAGCTTTGTCATTAGGGAAATCTCTTTCTACCGGGAATTCAAAAAGTTTTTTTACGACAAACAAATAAATCCTAAAATATTGGAATAATCCATATGGATTTGACTAAAAAAAACGGGCTCAGTAATTTGTTAATATCAAAGTTAATATCAAATTCAAATTAATAATTAGCAGTCCCTATTCTAATCAATATGAAATAGACCCTTCATTTTATAAAAGAATTCTTCTGTTTTCTGAAAAAAAAAAAAAAAAAAAAAAAAAGACAAAATTTTTGATTTCTTTTTAGTATATTTTCACTCAAATTTTGGTGGTGGGGAGTCTTATTTTCCCCATCGACCTTTACAAAAATGAAAAATTTTTATGTTTCTCGGGAAGGCCGGATATAGGATTTTTAGTTCAAATTAATGAAGTGTTGAAACTAATTGATTTCATGTTAAAAATTTTTGGATAAATTTCTGACTTACTCATACACATATAGACATGTATGTATGTGAATATATGTATATATATGTATATGTATATACATGTTTCTATATTTGTATGTACTCAAACTCATACAGTCCGACCTGGTTTTTGACGAAAATTGAAAATCATACCATTTATTAAGGTTTTGAACTTTTGAAACTGACTAACCAATTGAGGCATGTGGTATCGTTATGGAACGCTGCTCTGTACGTTATCGATAATGGTGACGATGGTGCAACATAACTTTGATAAACATATCGAGTTTAAGCATGGGTTGTATTACTCGTTGAGCTCAATGTACAATCCAAAATGTTTAAAAAGAGAGAGATGTTAGAAAATTGATAATTTTCATAGTTTAAAATTGATTTAGAGATAAAATGAAAACCGTGTGATATTGACAAATAAGAGAAGAAATAGAGAGTTTGAGGGCGGAAAAGGAAACATGCAACACGATGGAAATGTGGTATTTGTTTACAAAACATCTCTTAAAACCTTAAACCTAAATATAAAAGCTAAACCTTAAAACCCAAAGTCATACCTTAAATTTTAAAACTAGAGTTATATTTTATAACTAAGTATAAACCATAAATCTAAACATAAAATAACTAAAGTCTATTTTAAAGTAAAACATAAATCTTAAGCATAAAAGCTAACATCTAAATCTTAAAGCTAACATTGTATAGTTAAATGAAACATATATACGAAATAAGTTCAATTAAAGTTTATTACAATTATCAATTGCAGGGTTTTCTTTCATATTATTTATTAGTTTTTAAACAAAGTACATGCTTTCTAGCGTTTTCATTTTCGGATATCCGAACGGATATCTGAAATCAAAAAAATAATAATAAATTCTAAAAATACATATTTCGGATATCCGAAAAATATCCGGATTTCCGAAAAAAGTATCCGAATATCCGAAAAAATATTCGAAAAAACTATTTCATATTTCAGATATCGAATATCCGAACTATCTGAAATTTTTCAAAACAGGTATCTGTATCCCAAGTTTTGAATATCCGAACTTCCGAATATCCGATTTTTTTCCAGATATTTCGGATTTTCGGATATTTTGGACTCGGATACGGATTTTTTTTAACACCCCTGATGCTTTCTATTTTTACATCATCTTTTTTGATAAACAATTATAAACTAGAAGGGTGTTTTGAACATCTTTCTCCTGGCATTTTTTAGACATCATATGTAGTTTTCTAGGAACATTTATGATCTTCAATTCATCAAAAGAAAACTCATCTCTTAGGTGTTGTTTGTTTTAAAAAAAACATCTTCCTAACATTTTCTGTCTGCACCGTGTAGATCACGAGCAGAGGTTGTAGTATGCAGATTGTATGTTTTTCGAAGACATTTCATTAAAAACCTCTGCACGTCCTCTTCTTGGCACATACATGGATCAAGTCCTTCTCATCTCTTCCCAATCTCTTCCCGTCACCTACGAGCCATTCCTTCATCGTTGTCCCTCTTCCGCTGTCCCTACATCGGCACAGCTCCACTGTCGCCCATCCACCCTCATTAACAAAAGCAGCGATTGACATTCCGGGAGGAAGAACAAGCTCATAAGGGCGCTGAAAACCCTAGGGTTTCTCCGGTTGGCGGATAGACAAATACCTTTTGTTCTTGAATGCAAATTATTAGATGTTGAAGAGGATGATGAAACCGAATTCAACGATTGTTGCGATGGATCAGCACGGACGTCCTTTGCCTTCTTCTTATTCTTCATTCTTTCCTTGATAGTTTTAGGATTCTTGGCGGCGTTAAGATTGGTGTACTTCACTCCGGTCAAGGTGGAATCATCGAGGTTGGGTTCGAGGCGAAGCCAACGACAGTCTCAATTGGCGGTTGTTGTTGCGATGGACTTTCCATTGATGATGCTCCTCGGTGAAGAAAGAGGAAAGTTGAATATTATGCTAGTGGGTATGCCAAGTTAAAAAAACAAACAGCCTGTTAGCAGATGTTTTGTCCAGATCTTCAACTAGGCCTGTAAATAAGCCGAACGAACACGAACACATTAACGAACATGATTTTTGTGTTCGTGTTCGTTTATTAAGAAAATGAATATGTTCGTGTTCGTTTGTGTTCGTTCATTAATAAATTAAACGAACTGCTCATGAACATTAATGAACACAAACAAACTAAAATAAACGAACAAACATACATGGACATTTTTAACACTATTGAACAATCATAAACGTGAACACTTTTGAACAAACATAAACGAACAAAATTGAACAAGTATAAACGATCACAAACGGCAAGTCTCTTAAATGTAAATACATATTATTCGTAAATTAGTCAGTTAGTCGAACAAAAACTAACATTACATAGTTAACAAACATAAACGAACATTAACGAATACAAATAAACAAATGTAAATAAACGAACATAACCGAACTGTTCATGAACATAAATAAACGAACACAATATGTGTTAATGTTCGTTCATTTATTAGATAAACGAACTTCTTACTGAACTGTTCGGTTAATTTACAGGCCTATCTTCAATTACAGAAGTCTGCAAATGTGGTCAACAGAACATAGACATTTTAACCAAACAAGTGCTTGTGGTAAAATTATTTACCAAAATGGTGTTCTTTGAAAAATAATTACCAAAAGGGTGTTTTCTTGCCATCAAATATTACTTTTGAGTTTAACTTTGATTAATTATATTCTCGTTGTAATTAAACTTTTTTTTCATATAACTGTTCTTAAAATATTTAAATAAAAACTAATCAAGATTTTGAATTCACTTTATATATATTTTTAATATATATAGAAAATAAAAAATAAAAACTTTTACTATTATGTATGTAGTTTAGAATTAATGTTGACTAAACTTTACAAGGTAAAAAGTTAATCTTTTCATAAATTTTTTTTTTAGTTTAAACGTTAATTTTTCTAATTACGTTTTATTTTCAATGAATTTTTTACACAAAAATATTATATATAATTTACAAAAAATAGTAATTTTAATATTTATATAAAGTAGAACGTTTAAAAACATATTGTGCTATCCAAAATTTTTGTCGCTCGAATCTCGCTCGATATTCATTCGAATTTTGCTTGGTTTTAAACGAGCCGAGCACGCTCGGTTCGGTTTCTAAACCATGCCAGACCGAACCAACTCGAGCCGCACAGTTTTAAAACTAGCCGAACAACGAGCCGCTCGGTTTATAAACGAGCCAAGCATGAGCATACCATCGCTCGGTTCGTTTCGGCTCGTGAACGGCCTTAAAAACACAAGACTATGTGTATTTTAATATTTATATAAAATAATTCCTTATAAAAAACTCCTTTCAAAAAATAAAATATTTTTTTTAAGTTCATTAACAAAAGCGTATTGAGCTAAAGTAAAGCTCAATCAAACCAAACTGACGTTTTTTTATCTTTTTTAAAAAGTGTTATTTTTTGCTGTCAAAAGTGTTCTCAATATTAATTCTAAAATACATTTGAATTTATAATAAAGATTTTTTTTACCATTATATAAAGTGAATTATAAATCTTGATTGATTTTTTTTATTTAAATAGTTAAGAACAAACATATGAAGGAAAATACATCAATAAAAATGTAAATAATCAAAGTCAAAGGCAAGATGTGACCTTAAACATCTTGAAAACACTAATTTGGTAATTAATTTTTAAACAACACTATTTTAGTAAATATTTTTCCACTAACAATAATTTGGTAAAAAACTCTGAAAAAATGTTCGGCACATCTAAAACCAAATTGTTTTAAGAAGCAAAAGGTTGATCACTAGGCTATATCTATTAACATCACCTATAAATATTTTTTTTTTTTGAACGGCGACGATCCTACATACCACGTATGTTGTCTTAACAGGGCCCACCGGGCAGAGGTAAGACGCGGCCACACCAGATGCGCGGGAACCCCGTGGAATAGGTAAACCCTCGCCCCCCATTGGTCCAGAACCCGAGATTAAGCTCAAGATTCCTTCCCTCACCTGGATGTCATTTAAATTGCCTCTGGCAGGACTCGAACCCATGACCTCTCGGTCACAAGGTAAAGCCCTAACCAGTAGGCTAGATTTGCGGGACACCTATAAATATTTAATTGATGTTTTCATACTTAGAAGTTATATCTTCACTTTTGTTTAGTTATCCTCCATTTTGCCTACCCATATATTTACCACCTCTCCCTTTTCAGTTTTCACCTCCACTCTGCAACTTTTTCTCTCTCTGAAACCTTTCATGGCGTCTCCGGCGCACTACAGGGGTGTAAGGAAGAGACCATGGGGCCGTTACGCGGCTGAGATACGTGACCCGTGGAAGAAAACCCGTGTATGGTTAGGCACATTTGACACCCCGGAAGAAGCCGCCTTAGCCTACGACGGCGCCGCCCGTTCTCTCCGTGGCCCCAAAGCCAAGACCAACTTCCCATCTCCGCCACCGTCTCCGTCACCGCCTTCATTGTCACTTGACCTGAACCACTTTCCGGCCAACCTCCACTATCAACACCAGCAGCATATCCGGTGGGTCGCTGCACCACCCAGCCGACAGGTGTTGGTTGGAAAGGATATAGAGCTGTTTCATACCGGTGTGCTCGGAGATCTTCACCGCGGTGGCGGCTGCTGTGTGGTTGATAATGGTGGTGGGTCTGGTGTTCGTGCGGTGGAGGGTGGTGGTTCCGATGGGAAAACGGCGGCGTTTTTTGGGATTGTGAGACGTGGGTTGGGTATAGATTTGAACGAGCCTCCACCCATTTGGCTGTGAGATGATGCATCGTATGTGTTTTTTTTTTGTTCTCCGGACGACGCCGTTTTCATGATTTATTTTCTTATGTTTGTTATTTTAGTTGGTTCTTTTTTCAGTGTATGAGAGACATGAAGCTCTTTGTTAATATGAAATTTGATGGGCGATTAAGTCATTTTTGGGATCAATTATTATTTTTTTCGTAAGCATTTATAGTTATTATGTCTTATAATCTGGTGTTATTTTAAGTTTATATTAGCATATGAAATTTCAACCCACTAGTGGCTTTGACTGATAATTATCATTTTAAAAAAAGATTAAATTTTGCTATTATACTTAATTAACTTGTTTTTATTTAAAGCTTTTTAAGATAAATTTATTATACTCTTGCTATCAAACTGACTCAAATTAAATTAACTTTTTTTTTTAATTTAAACATGTGATATTTTTATATGAGAGTAAAAATCTTTTTTAAGTATGTATTAATGCTTAGATGCAAGTATCAATACATACACACATACATAGAGTATACCACTTGTATTATTGTTGTTAATACTAGAGATCTAATATTCATAC
Source organism: Mikania micrantha (assembly GCA_009363875.1). Taxonomy (NCBI): domain Eukaryota; kingdom Viridiplantae; phylum Streptophyta; class Magnoliopsida; order Asterales; family Asteraceae; genus Mikania; species Mikania micrantha. The sequence continues at coordinate 92,636,438 of CM018696.1, forward strand.
ATGAGTGTCATTTATTTATCATGCTTAGATAAAATCAATAATTATCGTAATCATATAATTTGGTTATTGATGTTGGTACACTGGTATATCAATAATATTACATTTTTGTGTTTTTTGATGTTAAAAAATATTTTGAAAATATGATTATCAATAACCCAATTCCTAGATTATCCTACTTTATGGCATACGTTTTGTTTTACACACAGGAGACATAAAATGATACGTCAAATCCGATTAGATGCTTATATTGTTGGAACCTTAGGCAAGATAGCGTATTGTTGGAACATTTGGCAATATATCGTCTAGACAAATTAAATTTACGTTACACCCCACTAGCCTAAAAAAAAGTATGTTTAAAGTAAGTTGACCGTCTAATTAAAATAAATATTCTGAGGACTTTTATTGATTATTTGTGTAACTTAACAAAGGGTGTTAATCATGTTAGGTTTATAGGTTACAGATTAACATGTTTTACTGTAAAACATAAACACGATTCATTTATTTATTTGTGTCAATCTATCATCTATTTGAATTGTCTTAATCCATATCATCTTTCTTTATTTTGAAGCTCATTATATATAAAGTCACTTCAAGTCTTCAACATCCTCATGCAGGCCAAATAAAACTAAATGATAAATACACCTTAAAGCATGAGGTAAAAAGTTAATAATAAAGTTATAATTCCTACTTTTTTCAGCAAACAACCAATCTTGAGTATATATCAAAGCTTTCAACAACATTGAACTTCAACATTTATTCAAAATTCCTCCACCCAAACTAAAGGTTGATTCGGATGGTAAAGTTAAAACGAAACCCTAAGATATCCCTGGCTAGTCTAGCTACATTTTGATTAATGATTTCATGATCAGACCGTACCAGCCGGTTTAACCGGTAGGACCAGGAACTGTCAAAGATTATGGTCCAAATTGACCGCTTTAACCGCCACAATATGAACCGACCGGATTTTGGTTGAACTGGTAAACCGGTATATAGGGCAAACCGGAATTTTTTTAAAAAAAATTAGTACTCCTCTTTTTCTTTTTTATAAAGAGGTGAGGAACCTTTTTTTTTTTGTTATCTCAATAATATGGGACATTTGCAACCACACAAACTATAGTTAGGAAGCTCAAGAGTTGTAACTTAAGAACACTTCCACTCTTAAATTAGTATTATATCCTTTCACAAATCATACGTGTGCAAGTACAGTATAAATATAGAGCTCAAATAAACAGGAACAAATTTTCATTGATGTTTAGTTAAGTCCCTTCTTCCAAAAAAAAGGAGAGAGCCTAATGACTGACGAGTTAACAGTTAACCCCAGTTGACAACCCTTGGGCTATATACTCAAAAGCCCTTTGTAACATGTTAATATAATGGACTTGAGCCCATATGAATGGTATTTCCTAGCATCACAAGCGTTTATTATTATTTTTGAACAATTTTTTTTCCACATTTGTTTACTAATTTAGAAAGAAACCTCTTAACACATGTTGCTATCATTGAGAAAAGTACCCTTTAGTCTCACAAGTGTTTATTAAACCAAATTTTTTATTCTGATTTAATATATGCCAAATATTATTTTCAAGATTTAAGAGTTTCTATCTATATGTGTGTGTGTTTTCTTAAGTTATATCTATCTATTATAATAAACTAAAATGTTTTTGCTTATGTGTCAATACTATGTTAATCTTCCTTTAAATTTACCATGTGTCAACTCCACATTTAATTTTAAAAAATTGACACATGTCAATTTATAATTAAAAACAATAAAACATATAGATCCTATTTTTATGCTAAAATTTAAATTACACCAATCCTATTTTTATGGTGACAAATTTAAGTTGTAATTTTCTTTTAACATTTATTTGATAATTATTAAGATTATATATTAATACTATTTTGTTCAAAATCAAAGGAATATTGCATAAATACAAACCTAACTTATGTATTAAAGTTATATTTTAATTAAAATATAACTAACTTTTTCAAATAAGACAATTTACTCACACATATCATTTGCAGTGTCAATAAATAAAAGTAAAGGCCAATCGTTGTCAAAAGATGGTTTGTTACTGAAACAACCAATCTTTTCACGGATAACTTTACGTTGTATATAAACAGTTTTATAGATTTATAAATTGTATTTGCAATTATAAAATGTAGTTATATACAATTGATTATGTAATTCATCATAAATATATATTAACTGCGTCATTTGTTACTCAAACCCGTGTAATACTCGGGTTTATAACCTAGTTAGTAAATAAAAAAATAAGTTACTGGACCCTAAAAAACAATGATAATTGATTTGTGGACTAAACGGGTGAATTTATTAAACCAGAATCATATATGCGACCCTGTCATACATGTTCACGACTAAATTTCCTATATTCAAATCGTAAGGAACAAATTTATAATTTTAACAAACCATAATGCCCACTTATGCAATTAACTATAAAAATCAAGTTGAAGAAATCATTTTCTATAACGTTCTCATGCTAATTTTGGATTTAATTTATAACTACTTAAATTAGTCATGTGTTTCTAGATTAAAAAGCTGATGTCTTAATAGATTAGTTTTTTATGATCAGAAAACACATTAAAAAACAATTTATGATATTAATTTTTTATCTAACATGAAATAGTTCTAAAACGACACATTTTAAAAATCAAAATATTTAAAGATTGTATTAATTTAAAAAAATTAAAACTAAAAATAATTAATAATCAAATGCTTATAAAAAATAATAACTATTTATTAAAAAAAACACTTAAAAAAATGATATAAAAAACTAAAAACATGTCATTTTTATACAAAAATTTAGGCTATTACCCGATACATGACACATGCTGAATAAGAAAAATTAAATAGTTTTTAATAAGACTTTTGAATGTGTAACACGATATTTTAAGATAAAATATTATCAAAACTAGATAAACAATTATATCATTTTGTTTTATAGTTTAAAATTCTTAAAAACAAGTTTCTTTAAATATATTGTTCTAAAAAACTATTTAAAAATTCTTGTTTTAAAATATTTCACATTTTAAAGAAGTTCTTTTTTTGAATAATTTGTGATTTTAATAAAAAATATTTTTATGTAAAATAAAACGAGTTTTAAATCTAAAATATACATTAAAGAACCGGAGAGATATACACTAAAAAGATAAATGTATATACTAATAAATAAAAAATAAAATGAACATCTATCACTGTTGTGAATTATTCTCATAATAATTTTTTTGCATCTCTCTTATTAAATACATATTATACAAAAGAAACATATTAAATATTAAATATAATGTTATACATTTTTTAAATAATTTTTTAAGAAGTTAAAAAAATATTAAAACTAAAAATACGCTTTATTTCATAGGCCAATTTGTTCTAAAATATTAAATATTAAAAAAACATTTTTTTAAAATGAATTGTTTTAATAAAAAAAATTAAAATAGTGTTGAAAACAGTTATTTATTACTTCAAGTATTAAATCACACATGATTTTAATCATATTTTATTTTAAAAAAATCGTCTTATATTATTTAAAATACTATTGATAATTACTTGTTTTTTGTTTTTTGATTCGTGTAATGCACGATATGCTAAAATAGTAAACTCTATTAAAATAGTTTTTTACTATATTAAATTAATATAAGATTGCTTTAGAAAGCAAGTTCATGAAATTTTATTTTTATCTATTAGGTTAAACACAATAAAATAAAAGTGACATTGTTGATTATATTAGTCAAACTGTATGTGTGTGGAAATGATAAAAAGTAACACATTAAATATGAAATAATTCGAATAACCCGTTAAGATAAAGGCAAAACTTCGAATTTTTTATTTAACATCATTTTAAACACATTTAGAACACTTTTCCTGTATATATATATATAGAGGAAAATGATAAAATAAGAATTTACGCAAACGATGATAACTCTCAAACGGTGATGAATTTACGCAAACTCATAAAATAAGAAAGTGTTATAAATGTGTTTACAATAATGTTAAAATGTGTTTACAATAAGAATTTACGCAAACTCATAAAATAAGAAAGTGTTCTAAATGTGTTTACAATAATGAATTTACGGGTTATTTCGAGTTATTGCATATTTAGTGTGTTATGTATACGGTATATATATATATATATATATATATATAAGGAATATGGGGATTACACGTGTTAAATCAAAGATTTACTGCAAACGGGCATTAACGTAATTTCGTAAATTTTGTTAGCAATTATTTTGGGAAAATCAATTGCAACAATAGAACTTGATTCTCGTTGTATTTTAATCAAATCGAATTCAACGATATCAATTTCAACAACATCATCATTTTTTTCAGAATGTTATTGATTTTATGACGTTTTTTATTTTTTTTTAACATTGAATGTGATCGAGCTCATTTGGTGAAATTTTAGACAAATCAAATTCATCAATTAACGATTTCAACAACCTCATGAACTTGTTCAAACTGTTATTCGTGTTTTGAAGTCAAATGGATATATTACATTTCCGTATGTTATTCAGTTATATCGTTTGAATGATACTATGTTTTTTGATATTATGGTGTTTTCATATTGTATGGTGTTTTTAATATTGTATAGTGTTTTTGAATTCAAGTCAATACATGTCACACCCCCACCTCTCGTCACCTGAGAATGATGTCATCAAAAGGGTAGCGGAAGCATAGTAGTGATGTCTCAGAGCATGAGGGGTGACTTACTTGATCCGGTATCATCATAGCACACAGATTACGAAAAGTAAAACTTACATTACAAGGTTCGTGGTTACAAATATTATTACAGTTTATACATATTACAATTTATTTAATTACAGTTGTTGCTAGTGCTGTGAGTGCATCCTCACCGTTGTCCTTGATTGCCTGCAAAAGTTTTAGTTTCGAAAACATCAGCACAAAGCTGGTGAGTTCATACAGTTTAGTTAAATCATATGATATGACAGTTAAGTTCAAATACATGTTCACAGTTCCGGATAACCATGGGACCCGTATCTAGTTCCTTTCGGACGATATGTTCAGTTCTCGATATTACCCGTCGGTAAATATCTTATTGCCTCATTATCTTAATGTCTATCACACCATTAAGAAGTTCAGGAAACAGATAACAAACATTCACACCAGGGGAGATGCAATCCTCCCAGTGAATGGGGTGTCAACCGATAGTACTATCAATGTTTTCTGCTCGGCCACACATGGGTTCACTAGATACAGTTCAAGAATGAGGACTTTGATATCATGATAGAGATACTAACGGCAACAATCCCATGAAATCCACAAATTCAGTTAATCACATGAAATCACGCAGATAACAGTGACACATATCATATGATCGAGAAAAGTTTAGCAGTTATACCCCGATGTTTATAAAACATTAAAAGAACAGGGGTGATACGAAACTCACCTGATGATATAAGGTAGCAAAATCTCTCAAATCTAACAACAGAGAGATGATTCTGCATTTAATTATATTTAATAAGTTATTTATGTTCTAGTTTACTGATTAGATCTTTCTGAACGTTCAATGTCAAAGACATTGCTTAATAAATCATCAACTCGCTATTAATTATATAATTAATTAATTTAAGGTTATATCATACAATGTATGATAATGTAGGAATCTACATTGCATTAGATTCCTGATACAAAGTTGATGACTCTCTTGATTAATCTAAATAATCTCGGATTAATCAAATAGTTAATATTGTTGATTATAATATTAAGACAATTTTTAGATGATTTAATGGCTTAGAATTGATTAATCCTTGTTATTGATTACCCAAATATCATGAAATATCACAATGTAGCACCATAATAGGTGAAATAACCAGATTTAACATACTAATCTGACTGTTATCACAAACATCAGATAATCATTCCAATGAGTATGTTAATGATTATGATTAGTTTGAAACACTTAGATTTAACCTTTGCATTTCAAAGATTAATCAAACTAATCACCTACATTGTCATAATCAAATGGTTTAAACCATTATAATCATAGGTATGATTTCATGCAAACCGGGCATCACAACGGATCAAAACAAGGATTTAACCGTTAGAACTTCGTGTTCTTTGTTTATAATCAATCCTAGCCATCATCTAGGCAATAATCAACAATCCTAACTATCTCATTACGTTCAAAATCAAGATCTAATCAATCAAAATCAAACTAGAAGATTAAAACGGATCATTACCTGATCTGACGGATTCCTGCGGTTAGAACGATGATCAGGACTTGAAAATACAATCCTTGGTGAGATTTATGAATTGTAATGGCTTCACAATGGATTTAAGATGGTAAGAAACTGATTTCTTTTGACCTCCTGGAGCAAAAACGATCGGATAGAAGAAGAAATAATGATCCCGATGCAATCTGATCCGTTTTAAAAAATTTTGCCGACATAGTCAGCCAGGCGTATCGCCTGGGTTGGTGCACCCACGCCAGGCGTACCGCCTGACCCGTTTTTCATCCCATTTTTGATTTAAACTTCGTTTCGCGATTCCGGGAGCATACGAACTCCGTTTTGCGCACGGTTTTCGCCCACGTTCATCATTTTTCACGTTCTAACAATCCCCATTAACAAAAGTTGTTAATTCCTCGTGGATTTCAAACACGATCAAATGTGCTTACGTCATTAATGCCGAATTATTCGTACGCAACTGCCACAATACAAGTCATTTTGAATCCAAAAGCCCTAATAACAATTATATTTTAAATTTTTATGTTTTTTTTAAATGATGCATTGTTTTTTTGATTTTATACACATTTATTGCGTTTTAATGGTAGTTTAGGGTTTATGGTGTTTTTCAAATTTTATGCATTATGATTTTTTAATGTGAATTGATAAATCTAAAACGCCATAAAATTTATCGAAGGCTCAAAACACCATAACTGGACAAAAACACCACAAAGTTAACTTCTAAGTTATTTATTACCGTGTAATGACAAAAATACCACAAACCAAAAATGAATGGAATTTCTTTTCCAGCCGATGCGACAAAGGCTTTGCAAATTGGTTGTCTATTATCTTAAATTAAATAAATTTTATTTTAAACCTTAAACATTGATCTCTTGTTTTAAATAATTATCTCACTTTACTCACATATTTTTATTATTCACTTAATTTTAAAACGTTTGTACATAATAAGATAATAGTTAAGACTGTATTAATTTGATCGTAATTACTTCACGTACGTTTACATAAATTTGTGTGTTATTCACAAACTTATAACATTTCCGTACATTATTGAGTATTTGTATCGTTCATTTGATCGTAACTACTTCACATCACAGACTATTTGCATTTAATAATAATTAAATTTTTCTAAATAAATAATTAAATAACATCAAAAGTTAAATAATATTAATAGTTAAATGGTACTATTTAAATAATATTAATAGTTAAATGGTACTATTTAAATAATAATAATAATAATTAGAGTAAATTACCGAGATGGTCCTTGTGGTTTGCTAGTATTTCACTCTTAGTCCTTGTGTTTCATAAATTCCTTATATGGCCCCAAACTTTTTGTAACACCTCGACCGATGCGCGAAAACATCGGGGAGTCACGAAGTGTAGATTGTTCATAGTACAATATATAAAATTGTAAATAGTTCAAATATAAAACTCAAACATTTATTACATTGTTTCAACTGATCAAACCTTAACTATTACATCATTTCAATTCTAATACATCAAATATAAATTAAATGAAAACTAATCCAAGCTCAATCAATATGGCTAACTGGCATTCACACCTGAAACATGATTAAAATCAAGTGTCAACTACGAATAGTTGGTGAGTTTCATAGGTTTGTACACTCACAAAAAAAAATATGTTTACAAAAATGTCATAAATGATGTCATATGTGAACACAAAACATAATGAACATAGTTTAAGTGAACTAGCAAGTATAGCAGATCAACTGATGTTAACAAATGATATTTGACCAATGTTTAACACTACAAACAATGCTCAAGCTAGTAAACTATCACCACGGGCTTCCCCAATAAGGTAAATCAAACATTGGTGTGATGGTCAGTCCAATAAATCTATCATAGTCACTAAATGTATGTGATCAATGCCTATCCTTAACTAAAGTTCACAAACTATAAAGCCATTAGCTAAATTCACATTAAAATGTTTAAAAGTTAAGATAAGTTCAAAGATAACACGTTTCACCCCAAAAGTTCAAAACAAGTAAAAGAGGGGCTATGAATACTCACTTTAGTGTGTGAGGTAGTCTTTGCAATAGTTGTCAAGGTATAATTCAAATAATATCAAACACAAATTCAATGTTCGCTTAAATAGTTCAATAGACATATTATTATATAATGATTACTTCTTTGGAATTTCTAAATGTTCTATATGATTTAATGGTTTTGATTTGTTTTTGAATAATTATAATTTATTATGATTTAGGTGGTGTTTGTTTTTTAAGATGTAAAATGTCTGCAGTCTGCGGACCACATCTGCAGACATCTGTAGGATAAGAGGTGGACCAAATGTCTGCAATCTGCAAGAAGAAGAGTGTTTGTTTTTTAACGTCTGTTGACTCTTAAAATAAATTGGTGATGGTGTACGGTCGGGGTGATGGGGGTGGGCGGTGGGGGTGGGCTGTGTTGTTGGCGGGCGGTGGTGGGTAGCCTCTGCAGACCTTAGAAGACCCTAGAAGTGGTTGGTCCACATCTTCAGCAAGAAGACCTCCGAAAAAGCAAACGGTCTGCAAACGCCAATGTCTGCGCGACGCTGACATAAGAGGTTTCCCAGACGTTTTACAAAAAAACAAACAAGGCCTTAGTAATGGTGTTTAAAATGTTTAAATTATGATGTTAACATAAGTAAATCATATTTTAAACAAATTTGTATTTAACCACAATAATAACCATTTGAAAAAGTATATTTATTTAATATATGAAATAATAAGTTTTGAAACTTTAGATGCCAAATATGTTTTATAATATAAGAATGCTTTGATGAATATTTTACATTTTTAGTTTATCAAAATTTCAAAAAAGAAATTATTTTTAAGTGAAACATAATATTTATATTCAAAAGAAAATGAGTTTATAATTTATACAACTTTAAATAAGAAATTTAAATATATTTGGATGTTATAGAAATGCAAAATAACTTTTATAAAATATCTAAGAATATTTAATTAGTTGTAGATCCCAATTATAGGAATTTATCAATGATTTTTCAAAGTAAAAAATTACAATACATAAAAATAAATAATCTAGTAGGATTAGGTTCAAGTAAAAAGGGTGAGATTTGTGAGAAGGGTGATAAGGATTGTGGATTTGACAAGTGACATTACTCTAATTTTATAAAAAGAGTATTTTGGTCATTGTGTTTATTGCTTCAAGTTATTGTATTTAATGCTTCATGTCATTGTGTTTAATATTTTTTTAGTTTGCTTTATTTTTTATATCATATTGTGTTATTTTGTTATTTTTTTATGCATGAAATAAATTGTTCTTATTTATTTTTTATGTTTTATGTATTAAAAGTAAATAATTGTGTTATTTTACCATTATGTTTATAAAACTTGTAATTTTAAAAAACATAAATTGTTTTTATTTTTTGAAAAATACATTTTCGTCATTGTATATATGTTTATGTCATTGTGTAATATATTCATCATTATGTTTTATCGTCAGAACATTGTATAATATTGCTTTGTATTAAATGAATTTGCTTTGTTTTATCATTATGATTTGCATATAAAAAAGTACGTGATTTTGTTTTTTCACCAATATTATTTTTAAAGCTCATGAATTTATATAAAAATAGTTAGACACTACGACGACAAAAATAAACACTTACAAACAAAAGGACACAATAATAGACAATTAAACACAATGACACGTTACAAATATTAAAGGTAGAGGAAAACGTTTTTTTTTTTTAATTTTTTTATATAACAATACTATACCCGTTTTAAAGATAAAAAAATGTTCGCTTTTTTGGTGTAATTTTTTTTAAAAAATAATATTGTATGCAAAAGTTATTACCGTTTAAAAAAATGGGGGGAACATGATAAAAAGTCAACAAAAGTGTCTATGACTAAAATACAATTCCACTAACTTTTTTAATACAACTTTGATCTCAACCGTTAAATTATATATCTAATGGCCCACAATCCTTCTCACACTTTTCACCAATCTAAGTCTTTTTATCATAACCCCACCCTAATCTAATAAGTTTTGATAAATAACTAACTAAAAATGTGGTAATAAACCATAAGCCTTTAAATAATGTGTAAAAGTGATTCTCGAGATTATAATAATAAACTTTATAAAGATTTTTAACATTTAATATGATAGTATTTTTATTCAAATTTACTATTAACTTGTTTATGTTCTATATAAACTTAATAACAATATATATACATATATATACATATATTTATATATATATATAATAATAATAATAATAATAATAATAATTATTAATATTATTATTTGATATTATTTCTTATCAAAAACAATAGCATTTTTATTCAAAATAATTTTTGTGAAAGTAGAATTTAAAAATAAGTTTTAAATTAAAAGTTATAATTAAAAATGTAAAAAAAATGGTCCAAACTCGTACAACCAGGTTCAAACCCACGACCATTACTTCCGAATCCATGCGGGTTAACCATTTGAACTAGGGCCTAAGCCACGACATGGTTCCTTCGAAAATTAATATAACATAATCGGCTTAGTTACCCCAAATTTGTAACAGATTCCATTCGAACCCTGTAATCCATTCTCAGCTAAATTCAATCGATCAAAGCTCCGATAGGTTTATTAATCACGGGGCTTTCATTCGTGGATCAAAACCGCATAATTTGGTGTATAAATCACTAACCTTATTGTGCGTTTAGATGGATTTCGAGTTAGCGTGGATGAGACGAGCTAGCCGTAATTGCTTGGCTTCGATTCCTGATTTAAAATGGTTTGTTTGTATACTTTGTGATCACAGAACGTTTAGAAAATGCTCAATGGGGATTTATGAAACCTATAGATCAAGAGTTAAATACTAGCAAACCATAGAAACCATATCGGTAATTTACTCTAATAATTAATATTTAGAAATGTAAAGTTTTTTTATGGTTAGGTTATAAATTGACAAATGTTGCAACCGATTTTTTTGTATGCATTTTAATATATGTGATGTTGTTACTGCTTTCGTGACAAATACTTATATAAGCATAGGAGACACGAGCAATGTTATTGTACAAAATAATAGTTTTGTAAAAATAGCGAGAAACAATCTGAACCTTTGATGTGTTATCATCAATGGTCATTCAAGAACCAGTTGCATGATTGTAATTAATATGTTGTTTAAAATGGAGAAAATGGCACAAAAGAAATTCCATATTTGCAGATATCACGCTATCCGTTAAATCATGAACAATTACTATTATTAAGGAATAAGTCACTTTCTTTCTCGCTATGTGCTATTACTACATGTAAGCATCATCTCGTATAAATAATATGTGATATTAATACTTGATATATCATCATATATCAATACATATAATCATATAATAACATTACAAAATCCATGTCCTTTGATGTTTTAAATTATAACATGTCAACACACAACAACACTAAAAATGTGCCAAATAATTATCCTGTCATTCATACAAGCACATATCAGCAACTTATTTCACGAATTATCAATTTAACAAATGATTAAAACCCCCCATTCACATCGTTTTGCATAAAATAACACCTGCTATCACATTACAACACATATTAACACTCATGTTCGACATTATCATAAATAACAACACATAGTATCACAACAACACTTACATTCACACAATCACACATTTAATTCCTGTTCGATGTTTCCTTAGTTAAAGGGACTATTAAATATGCACTAATACTTAATTTGACTAAAATAACATTTTTTATTAATTAAATTAAATGTCAAATGCAAACACATGGTTGGTTCATACACCTTTTACAAAAAAAAACTCATTTTGTATATCAACCTACATGTAGGAGACACATTTACAACAGGAAAACACATATGCGTTTTGATATAAATAATCATGACTAAATACCTGTAGCAATAACATGTACCAGTTAATATTTAATTTAAAATTATGCATGACAAAATGGGTCGAGTTGGATAACAGGTGAGAACGGGTGCGGGTCAGGATGGGTGCAGGTCATAACGGGTTTTAAGCAAAATTAGTTAGAGTCTAAATAGATTGTTCTTAAAAAACATCAATTTAATTTAACTTAATATATGTTATAAGTAAACAAATATTCCATTTGGATAATTTATAGTGATTTTCTCATCAAATATGCTATTAATCATTCTTAAATGTTTGAATTCATTGCATTTACATAGTTTTTTGGTTACTCATTTTGACCCGTATTGTGTTTAAGTACTACCCATCTCAACTCATTCAATATTATGATGTTACCCATTTCAACTCCTTATACTACAATTATTTACCAAAAACAACCCAATACTTTTGATATAGGTAAAAATTGACACTATGTATTAAGCTGAAAACCTAAATAATGAACACAGCAAGTCATCAAACCCTCTCTCAAGCCTGAACCATCGCACAGGGTTTCTTCAAACTCTGCAGTCGCGATCTTTTAACCTCGACAATGCCTACCACCGCCGCGGCGGTCGGAGATCGATCTCCAACCGCATCGGACTCTGAAGAATACGAGTACGAGGAAATTGAAATAGAAGAAGAGATAGAAGTTGAAGAAGAAGTCTCGGACGACGACGACGACGAAGAAGAAGAAGGAGAAGGAGAAGGAGAAGAAGAAATCGAAGAGGTAGAAGAATTCGAAGAAGAAGAAGAACAAGAAAACGGTAGCAGAGAAGATGTATCGCGGTCAATTGAAGACCGAGACGATTCAGTAGGTGAGCTTCTTCCCAAATTCTGTTATCTTTGTAATCTTTCTGATAAATTATTCGTTCGAGCTATGTTTTATTTGCCTAATTTAATGTGTGCACATTTACTGTTTGTGTCATGTTTATGTGGCCATCTTTGTGTTATCCCGATTGTGGTATTCTAGGGTTTCATGGCATGCCAATTGATTATACATGGATGCTGATTTAGGTCTACGTGCTTGCTCATCTGTTTATGACTTAGTGTATGTGTAGTTATAAGTTTATCACGGAACCATCTGTTTTCTATAAGAGAGCTAGTGGCTGTTCAAGATCCGAACCAAACTGAGCGACGGTCTGCTCGTGCTTGGTTTGTTTTCAAACCGAGTGGCTTGGCTCGCTTTGGATTTACAAAATGGATTTAATTGTTGTGCTCTTTGCAAACCGAGCAACTCTGTTGGAAATCAGGCCCAAGATTATGAACAAGTTTTAATCTCAACCAAGATCATCTCTTTTTGCATTATAAAACTCTTGCCTCACACAAAACAAACCACACAAAGACTCAATATATATAGACTTAACTAACCCTAACATAATCCTACTCAAACTCCTTAGAGATAACCCAAACTTGCTTGGATTTATCTATTACACATACCAGATAATTACTAACTAGAGATTACACTTACATGAGTAGGATATATATACATAATAATTCGGGTATACCGTACATAGTCACATAAATCGCGGTTTGCTGCGGTACGAAAACGCGGTTCGGGTATGTGGATCGCAAGCTTCAACGAATTCGGTACGAAGGGGGTAGGTTCATTTCGGTACATTCCGGTACGGTGTACCATATATTCCAATTCGCTGTACCCCATTAAAAATCAGTTGGATGTTAGATTAACAACTAGTTAAATGATTAACAACAGAAAATTAAGTGTTAAGTTGATAACATAATAATAGTAGCTACAAAAGCTCAAAATCTCAAAAACACGAAAATGACCAAATAGAGTAAACGTAACAGATTAACAAACACAGAGAACAAATAAGAAAATAGTAAACTAAAAGTGAAGGCATTTCCTCAAATCAATCCTTTTCCTTTTTCCTTTCCCATTGTCATTGCCTTCATCATCAAGGTCTTCCCTAACCATTTCCTCTAATCGAGCACTCGAGCCATCAATGTATGCGCTCTCCGGATTCATATCCCACTTTTTGTGCGGGCCAGATTTATAAGAATCTGGATAACGTGATTGGAGTCTGATATTGGAGTGAATAAACACTAGGTTATCCGCTCTCTTGGAATTTAAACGATTCCGCTTCACACTATGGATACAGGAGTATGTACTCCAGTTTCTTTCGGCCGAAGAGCTGCTAATTGGTTGGGAGAGCACCTTTTTTGCTACTTCGGACAATTCTGGAGTCTCTGAACCGTACGTACCCCACCAATCAATTGAATCCATAGTGACAGCATCAGCTTGGGTTGCAGCTCTTGAAAATAATCCCTTTTTCATATAGAATGTTGCAAATTGTTCTCGCAACATTGAGTCCTCATCTTCATTTTCTGCAATTTTTTTAAACGCGTCTATTACACCATTCATAACTTCCCTGTCTTTGTTTGGAGCTTTTCTTGTTGTGCCACCGGGTGCCAACTTCTCTAAATAGTTTTTATCATAAAATTTAGGAGCTAAGGCAAATCCTAAACAATGAAGCGGGATTGTCATTTTTTCCCACCGAGTCAAAAGAATCTTTTCAACTTCAGGTAAATAACTTGAGAACTTGTTTCGTGCCATAACATCTTTAATTTCACCAACCATGTTGTCCATTTTCTCATAAATTTCTCCCATTTTGGACCCTTCACCATCACAAAATTTAATTAGCAAAAAAATTGGTTTTGTGATAGATAATATACTCTCAACATCTCCCCAAAGCAAGTCCTTAATTGTGTCAGAAACTTTTGTCCCAACTATTCAAGTATTTTCATCTCCACTTTTCACCCAATCTCGCCAAGAATTTAGGACAATTGTTGTTGCTAGTGCCTCCCTACAATCTAACAGCCTTCGCAAGAGAATATAATGTGATGCAAAACGAGTTTTTGCAACTTTCAATAACTCTAACTTTGAGTTTTCTCTAAAAATTGCTAAGGCATAGGTATGGTTAAAAATATACTTTACAATAACCTTACCTTTCTTATACGCATCGAATAACCAAAAGAATTGATTTGCCAAATCTTTGAAAATGAGATTTAAAGTGTGAACACAACAAGGGGACCAAAAAATGTGTTTGTACACTTTCTCAATTTCTTTTCCGGCTGCTTTGCAATTAGCAGCGTTATCCGTAACAACTGACAGCACGTTGCTTGGTCCAATCGTCTCAATGGCTCCAATAAGAAACTTGGCAATCACTGCTCCCGTTTTCTCCACACCCAAAAAGTTTTCTGAATACATAAACATCGCACCACGCGAGTTGACCGCGAGAACATTGTTTAGAGGGTTATGCTTAACATTAGACCACCCATCCGAAACGATTGATACTCCTTGTGTGTACCATGTGTCTTTAACGGGCGTTAGTTCCTTCTCAACATCCCGAACACACTCATCAAGTAATACTGTTCTTGCTTTTTCACTTGGCGGGGGTTTATATCCAGCCGGTGCATTCTTAATGGCACTAACCATTTCAAGGAATTGCGGATTGCGTAATACGTTGAAGGGAATTCCGTTTGCACACAATCCTCTAATGATTTTCAAATCCACTGTGTTTCTTTTTAACATGCCAAATGTTTCTTCAATGGCTTTCTTTGAAGATGTAGTTTTTGATAGCACCGAGTTTTTTAGAGACTTAGAAACTCCTGAACCAGAACTTTCAGCTTCTTTTACCTTTGTAAAAAGCCTTTCATACAACCCTCTATCTCTAAGAACCACCGGGCATCTTTTAATCTTAGCTTTTTTTCCAACAGCAGCCCCAAAGAAATGTGCGTGAATTCTGGTGTAAGTGCTTGTGAACATGTGCTTACAGTGATTGCAAGTCCACTGTTTGCTACCTCTAGGATTATTGCTATTATCTGCAGGTGTTGCAGGTGCAAGAAATGAGTGGTTTGATTAATCTAATAGCGTAAGAATGAGTGATCTGAATGTATGATAGCATAAGAATGAGCGGTGTGATTAATCTGATAGCATAACAATGAGTGGTTTCATCGCATAACTCAAATTTTAGAAAAACATAACAGAGTTAGAAATTTCTAAGTCATTACCTGCACCTTGGAAGGTAACTTCATCAATTAGTGGTCTGATAGCATCTTTGTCTTCAGATTTTTTGTTCATTTTACTTCCCCTTGCTCCACCTTCGGTTGTAGTAGTCGATTTTGGAACAGGTTGCTGAACTTTATCCTCTAAGTCAACATAATCGTGTTCTTGTGTATCACTGATGTATGTTTCAGTCTCTCCTTGAGTATTATGTTGATGTTTGCCAAATGCCATTTTCGAAATTCAGTAGTAGGAGAAGAGAAGAAGAAAAATAGAAGAAGAGATGAGTGAAATTGAAGAAGAAAAATAGAAGAAAGAGATGAGTGAAATTGAAGAAGATCAAGTATCAATTTGATATATATCGAGACTTACATGGGCAGTATTTTGGATTTTGGAAAGTGGATCAACGTATTAACAAACCAAATCGTCGTTAATTTTGGAATTGGAAAGGTCGGTCTTCAATTCCAGCCCAGAAAATCGAATCGTCAGCTGCGTTCCTGACTGGCCCAAAATCGATTGAAATTGAAGTCGAAATTCGATGTTCCAGGTTACGGGAAATCGAATTAACCCTAGATTGAAGTCGCCGATCCTCATTCTATGCAGTGGCGGGCTTCGTATTGTGAGAACGACGATCGCATTAGCTTGAAGTCGCCGTACCATAGCGATCCAATTCGATTACGAATTCCGATTGGGTACAACACGTACCAATACGTGGATCGTGGCTTGCCTAGCGATTTATGTGACTATGATACCGTATATCAATAAGTGGCCTAAGCTAAGGGTTGGCTCCAAAAAAACGCCTACTAACCTAACACATCTCACATAGATGCAACTTGCAAGACAAGGAAATTTTAGAAGCATAATGAGGTGCACACTTTTGGTACCCACGATCCCAAAACCTACAACAACAACAACAACAAGCGTACCCAGTAAAAATCCCACTTAAAGTGGGGTCTGGGAGGGGAAAGATAAAGACACACCTTACCCCTATCTACAAGTAGAATAGAGAGGCTGCTTCGTAAGAGTCCCCTGGCTCAGAGATCCTGAAAAAGTTTTTGTTTTTTTTTGTTTTTTTGAAAACATGTAACGAAAAGTAGGAGCGTAAAGCATAAAGATGAAGCACTAACGTTTTAAACGTAAACAAATAAGCAGGTAAGCAGGTAAGCACTAACCACATAAGTAATCGAGCCAGACTAAAACAAACTAACAGAGAAACCAAACCCATAACCCATTATGACATTTAAGCAAGCAATCAAAAACAAGCATGAAGTATCATACACAAACAAACATACCCCCATCCCGCAAGCATGCATATAACACATATAATCTCCTATCCTATATCCCAAACGCAGCAAAGATTTAACCACAACCCACGACCCCTAGGGAAGGCTAGAAACCCCCAACCCGCAAGCATGCAGATAACACATATAGACTCATATCATATATCCCAAAACTAGCAAAGATATAGCAACAACCACGATCCCTAGGAAGGCTCTATGTATCCAAAACCTAATAACACTAAATCCAAAACCCCGATCGAACAAACCCAAACACGCCTGACCTGAATAACAACAGAAGTGGTCAAAAAAACCCCAAACATAAGCAACCCGTTTGCAATCTGAACAATTCTGTTGAAAACAAACTGGTCTGGTTGAAGAAGTTTGGTAGAGCCCTAATTCGGAACGAACGATGGCGCTGGTCAGGACTGTCAGGTTTACTAGAAACCTAATCTGGCAAGAGTAACTGCGATAGCGGCGTTGGAACCCTGAAACGGCAAGTGGCGGCGGTGGTGATTATAAAAAAATTAGGCGCAATGGAACCCTAACCCTAGGGGAGGGAGGCATCTTGTTGGTGGCGAAAACCCTAATTCATGAACGGCGGTGACGCCAAATTGCGATCTAAGAGGCCCTAAATCACAAATGGTGGCATCAACATAAAGACGACTGAAACCCTAATCGATTTCCTTTCAGATTTGGTTCAAATAGAACCTCTGAACAATGCCTGAAACAACAACAATTGCCGGTACTCGGCAGACAGTGGTGATTCTGGCAACAATAGTTTTGTGAGCAACTAAGAGCCTTGGCTTTTATACTAGTGGTTGGGTGTTACACACACACACATGAGAAAGTGAATAAATGACGCGAGAAATTGTACGTGGTTCGATTGGTGTGACCTGCATCCACAGCTGCAACTAGGTATTTTATTTTTATGCTCAGTATAAAGATTACGATCACATGATAAGGGTATATATGTGAATACTTATTAGGTTAAACTAATAAATGGGCCAAACATAAGGCCAGATTAGAGCCAACTGCCCTAATCTCCCTATTGGCCTTCGTAAGCCTAACTAAGTTCACTAAAGAACATACATGCTGATATGCAGTTACTTTATGATTTAAGCAAATGGTTTTAGTTGATGTGATTGAGCAATGCGTGAATCGTCATATTTGAAGATCTTTAGACTAAGTTTATCTAAATGAACACATGAAGTGAAGCTTTTGACAATGTTATGATTAACGAAATCCAATGGTGTAAACATGTGCAAATATGAAGATGTTTAGGAAATGTGTCTTTATGTGTCAAGAGGTTCTAACAAAATTAAAAGGGAAATTCTATAAGGAGGCATAACAATTGTCATTATCTTATGCGTAGCGCATTGTTGTTCTATTTAGAAGACCTGAGCGCAGTTTTGGAGTTTGCTAGATTGGGATGTAGGGATGCTGTGGTGGTTGTATGGGCCCACAAGGTTGGCCATGCAAGAGGGATAAATTGGGTGTGACATGCATACATATGACATACATGCGCGAAAATAAAATGGTTTGAAAAATGAGATGGTTTAGGCATGTGTGAAGGAGAGATGAATAAATGACATACATATGATGACACCTTGTAACAAGTGTGAAAACTCTTATAGTGGAGGGGTGGAGACACACCCAAACTTACATGAGACGAGCAGAATTAGCAAGCATTGTTAGACTTGCACCACTCCTAGAACATGATCAGTGCTAGTCGCTAGATGCTCTTGGGGATGTCAAACACAGGTTAGGGATTTGCAAGGGGTATATAGATTTTATCTTAGCTAGGTTTTATTGAATCGGCATGTCCTACGTGTTCCTTGGATGTAGGTGTTGGATGCTTTCTAGGTGATTTGTGATATCTTGTGTATAGGTTCTTTTACTGCTAATAAATACTTTACGGTATTGCCATTTCTTTTAAAGCCTTGGGTTTTTATGCTGGGTGTCTCATCAGAAATAGCCTTTATATCTCATGGGATAGAGGTAGGATTTATTGTCATCTCACCCTCCCAGACCCTACTTTACGAGCGAGATATTACTAGGTACATCTGTTTGTTTGCTTGCTATTTTAGATACAAATTAGACGAGTATGGGGAAGTTGATGAATAAATTAGTGATATAACTAATTTTGCTTAGGTGAGTTTTTTAGCAAAGTTCAAGAGTCTTCTGCGGTTAAAACTCTCATTGATGTTGAAGTGTAAGTTTAACAGGATGGCTGTGTAGGTTGGAGCATATGGTAGGATGCAAATTTGTGTCTTGGGTTTCGCTCTGTAATTACTATAGATTTTCTCTTTCGCATGTCTTAGATATGCTGTTCTATTTGTTTTTTATTAACATGCCGCTGGGGGAATTCTTAATATTACATTCCATCTAGGAAATAGGCCTGTTGAGGAGCTTGAACCTGGAATCTGATTTCTGATAATAGATATATTATGGACCCTTGCAGGGAAAGAAAAAGTCATGTTAGATTATGAGAAAGCTTCCCAATTTAATGGTGGAATCTTGACTGAGGAAATGACTAATCCTATTATCGAATCCAGTCAACATGTCACTGTTGGAGATGCAGTTGATGGATCTGACGAAATTCCATATTCTGAGGAACAAACTAAACAGATAAACACAAAGGATGTGAATGATGCGCATCAAAAGGAACACAGGTGCACCTTGTTTTGATACTTGAAAATCTCTCAGTATCAGTTAACAGATATGTTGACGTTTTAGTGGCTTTTGTTCGTCTAGAATCAGGTACTAATATCTTTTAGGTTTTCTCAGAATGGATGTTGTCATGACTGCTAAGACCACTAATCCTATCAACGAATCTAGTGAACAAGTCTTTGTTGGAGATTTAGTCGATGAATCGGGCAAAGTTCCAGAGTCTGAGGAACAAATTACACAGATGAACACACAGGATGTGAATGATGCACGCCAAAAGGAAGAACTCAGGTGCTTTCTTGTTTTGGTACCTGAAAATCTTTTAGTATCAGTTAGCATATATGTTGACTTTTTAGTGGCTTTAGGTTGTCAAGAATCAGACACTAATGTCCTTTAGATTTTCTCAGATTGGATGTTGACGCTCCCCTGATAAAACCTCAAAGATTGTCACCTGCAATGGAAATTAATGAAGGAAACAAACGCTCAGCTCTTGTTTGTGATTTCTATGCAAAAGGTTGGTGCATTAAGGGGGCTTCTTGTAGGTTTCGTCATATAAAAGACCCATCTATAAATGTTGTTGACCAACAAAATAAGCCTCAGAAAAGTCAACATCAGGATGAAGGTAATTCATATTCTCTTGGGAAGAGTTCTAAATATCAAAGGACATTTGTGACTTTTTTTAATTTTTTTTTGATATTTGGTAGTCCTTGTTGCCATATCAGGTGTAAGAGAGGACACAGGAAGATCTGATCTGGCAACTTCTGCACCTGCACCAAGTATCATAGCTTGTTCTTCTGAATTAAAGCCTGGGTCACAGAAAGATAATTCTAATCCCATTACAAAACTTCCTGTTCAGGAACCTCCAAGTAACCCGTTCATGGTTCCAAATACCCATAGGAGCCATTGGGCTTCTCATGCGCCAAAAACAGAAGAATTTGGTGGTAAAGGATACCAACATGGGTTTCATAATCACAATTATAACTCAAGTTATCATGCTACGGGTTGGCCTAGGACTTCAGCCTTTTTGAGTTCATCATCTTGGAAATCTGATAAAAAGTTTTCTGGTTATGATTGGGAGCCATCGAAGCCTTTTAGGTCAAGATTTCTTATTTCTCAAGGAATAACTACTTCAGATATCCAATATGATCCAATTCGTGATAGTATTGAGCAACCAACAAAAGTTGGTGATAAGTTATTCAAATTATCATCTTCCAGTCATGTGCCATCAATTTCTGGCACACATTCGCCTTTACAAGAGAAACTAAAAACAGATTATGGATCTGATAGATTCTCTATTGGCAGTCATGTGAATGGCAATGATAATGATAGTGGTATGGATGTGGATAGTAACGAGATTGCTGATATCAGACAAGAAAATACAGAAAGTGAAAATAAAGGGAAAAAACGTATTCGGGATGTGATACAAGCAAGTGAAGTACATGTTGGTAGTCACCATTCTCTTCAAAAAAACGATGGTGGGCCCACAAGTAATAATTACAAGCTAGATTTTGATGCAGAAGGGGATATGCACAAAGAATCTAAATCTCTTAGACATTTTCGTGCTGCTTTGATAGAGTTCGTGAAAGATTTAGTGAAACCAACGTGGCGTGATGGTAAATTGAGCAAAAATGCTCATAAACTGGTTGTTAAAAAGACCGTTGATAAGGTTCTCACCAGTTTACCACCAGAGCATATTCCAAATATTGAAGAATCTATAGACGGTTATCTGACCTCATCACAGCCAAAACTTGTGAAACTTGTTGAGGTGCGTTTTTCTCACTGAGTATTCAGAAACCCTAGGTATAAAATTTTTAGATAGTATTGACAGTTAGGTGCTTTGATTGCAGGGATATATTGAAAAGTATGGAAAATTGTGACTTCCTTTCTTGTAAAGCAGCAAGAATCATCCTACTTGGTGTTCCTAAGGAAATCTCCCTTTATGGAGGCAGTGTTGGCTTCAAATTTTTTAACGTGGCTTGTGTGTATTTGTTAGATAAACATGTTTGGGATGTCTAGGCACACCAGTCATATATTTGGCCATTTAAGATGTTTTCGGTGATATTGCTTTTGCTAATTTTAACTTATGTTGGTTTACTAGTTAGAGATTAAATACGTAGAATAATTTCAGACAAATAGTAGGTATATTGGGAGTCAAATTGTTTATTATTTAAATGGGGTGGTAGAGTTTTTGCCAGTACCTCATGTCCTTTGATG
Source organism: Mikania micrantha (assembly GCA_009363875.1). NCBI lineage: Eukaryota > Viridiplantae > Streptophyta > Magnoliopsida > Asterales > Asteraceae > Mikania > Mikania micrantha. Next base: position 92,658,724 of record CM018696.1, read on the forward strand.
ACTTGCCAAAGGTGGACGCCAATTTTTTTAATGGACGATTTTGATGGGAGGGTGCGATGAGGGATGGTTCCATTGAAGATGGTAACACGACATCACCTTCAACATCGAGATTTTTATAAAGTTGACGTCTCCATTTTCAAGTAAGTGTTAAGCGAATTTCTGTGGATAATCATGATTTAAATTAAGTTCATGAATTACATCAGTTGATGTTCTTTATCATTTTAATTATATGACAAAATTCCATATCTAACATGCTAGTATATGTCACTTAATTAATGAGCTCTAAATTCAAATGCTCATGTCTTCCTTAGTTCTTTGTACTTTATTCAACCATTGTTTGGTTTAGTTACATTTGTTCAAGCTTTATTGTCGAGCAATGCGTATTCATTAAAAGATCCCTTATTGTCAATGATACCCTTGCCCCAACTCATAAAACAAGTTATCAGGTAAATCAGCAAGTCATTAATAGTTTTATTTACCAAGAACAACATAGACAAACAAAATCATTCTTCGTGACCCTCTTTTGTTCAACAAAGGGAACTAACAATTAGGTAAAGCAGTGTACAGAGAAATTTTCTTTCAAAGTCCAGCCAGAATTCATGTGTTTCATTCTTGCCAAAAGGATCAGCTAGAAGGCTACCTCATATATAGATCAATAGAGGTGTAAATATGACCTTGGACTACCCATTATCAAGACCTTCACGGCGTTAGATATTGACGCGGATGCGTGATGGCATCAAATATTAGATTTTATTCAACATTGACTCTATGAAATTCTTCAAACACGAGGAAAAAGTTATCCCCCTCCCAGCCTCCCTCTCTCCTTCCTCTCTTCTTCCAGTTGCAATTAGGTGTTGGGGTTAATCTCACACACACTAACACACACACAAGAGAAAATGATAAACGACACGAGAGATTTAACGTGGTTCGGTCGGAGTGACCTACGTCCACGGGCTGCAACTAGGTATTTTATTATTAAGCTCAGTACAAAGATTACAATTACATGACAAGGGTATATATAGAGATACAAATTAGGTTAAACAACTAACGGGCCGGACATAGGGCCAGACTAGGGCCGGCTGCCCTAATCCCCTAAAGGCCTTCGCAAACCTAACAATCTCCCACTCGGAGGCCTTGCGATAGAATCAAGCCCGCCATCCAAAGCACACAGCAACCCCGTCATCCAGTAACTTCAGTAATCTTCATAACATACAGGAACAGAAGTCTTCAGGTACAGTTCCCAAGAACAAACCAAACTTCAAACCGTGTATCTTCAATCAACAATCACCCTAGTTGCAGCGGCCTCTCTCATCAGTAACCTGAAGGGCCCGTTGAGGCCTCAGAAGGCCCCAACCCGGTCATAACAGACCATGTCTTCTCATCCTCAATCCCAACCGATTCCCATAGACTCGAACCATCGGATACAGGGATTCTCAGAGGAACACTCCCACTAACAGCAACTTCCCAGGAGAGATTTCATTCGGCTTCCTGGTCTTCTGAACCCAACGTCGACTTCCTGACTGTGTCCGGACACTCTCTATGCTCCCACTGTCACGAAAATCCCGTCTATGCTCAGACCTCCGAATATGCTCAAACTGATTACCTGGAGTCCCCGAGTTCTTTGCTGTAAACTGAACTCTTTTAACTCTCGAATTAGCGAGCCCGATTTTGGCATTCGTCTTAACAGGGTTAGTCACTTCCCCAGACGGAACAGGCACCAAATACAATGACCCAGTCTTGAAACCTTTGGCAATCACAAGATTCTTCTTCACGACCTTCCACCTTCCACTACCAAACTTAACATCCAAACCTTGTTCATCCAACTGCCCAACGGAGATCAACTTCGTTTCAAGCCTCGGAATAACTCTGACGTTACACAAAGTCCAAGTAGTACCCAAAGTGGTAACAAGATCCAAATCTCCCATGCCAGTCACATCAAGAACTTCGCCATTTCCAAGCCTAACCTTGCCAAAATCACCTTCTTTGACATTCCGCATGCCATCATTGCTATGGGTAGCATGAAATGATGCACCGGAATCCATGACCCAGGACTCCACACTGCTCTCACTACAAAGTATCAAAGCATCATCATCAGAATAACTTACTTCAGCAGTGTTCAATCCACCAGAATTCTTTGAACCTCCACCAGAATTCTTATTCGGACATGTACCCCTATAATGTCCCTTTTCGTTGCATTCCCAACAACGCACACTAGGCCGAGCTTTAGACGAGCTCCTGCCTCGACCCTTGCTGCTCCCACTATCTCGGCTATTCTCCCTTCCCCTTCCCCTGCCAACATAAAACATCTCAGAAGAAGATCCCGCTTTAGCACCCCTTCGACGAACATCTTCGCCTAGCACCAAATCCCGGATTTTTTCAAATGTCAACCCGTCAGTTCCCACCGAGTTGGTAACAGCAGTCACCGTCCCGGACCAACTATCAGGCAGTGAAGATAGCAATAGTACAGCCTTAGTCTCATCATCGAATTTCATTCCCACAGATGATAATCTGGACAGAATGGAATTCAGATTATTAATGTGCTCGGTAACTGAACTTCCTTCTCTCATCCGCATCGTAAACAACTCTCTCATCAGGAACACTTTGTTAGCTGCAGACGGCTTTTCATACATGTTTGACAACGCTACCATCATACCACGCGCAGTGGTCTCAGACATGATGTTAAACGCAACGTTTCTCGTCAACGACAATGTAATAATGCCCTTAGCTTTCTTATCCTTTGCATCCCACAGAGCTTCAGCAGCTTTCTCCATTTTCTCCGGTTTCTCGTCTAGTACCATATCCAAGTCTTTTTGACAAAGCAATGCATCCATCTGCATTTTCCACCAACTAAAATCCGAACCGTCAAACTTTTCAATCGAGAACTTTCCGTCTTCAGCCATAACGACAAACAGAATCTGATCAAAGCAAACCGGTTCCAAAGTTGATAATACGTCAGTCAAACGAAACAGACTTTAACCCGGTACCCAAACAAAACCTTTCACCCGAAATCAAACCCCGATAACACCCAATCTGAACCCGATCGATCAAACCCGAACACCCCTGACCCGAACAACAGCGGAAGCGGTCGAATAACCCCGAACAGCAGCAAACGGCTGCAATCAGAACGTTTCAGGTCGGAATCGGACTTTTCTGGTCAAATCAGGTTCGCCGGAACCCTAATCCGGCAGTGGCGGTGGCGCCGGAACCCTAATCCGGCGAGAACGGCGGCGGCGGCGGCAGAGGATCACTGATCGGAGCTTTCTGGTTTCACTGGTACCTCAAAACCCTCAATCGGCGGCTACAGGGTTCGTCTGAACCCTAAACTGCTTCAATCAGAGACGGCGGCGGCAACCAATACCCAGAAACCCTACGGCGGCGGCGGAACCCTAGCGACGGCAGAATGCAAGAGGCGGCTGACCAGTTCAAAACCCTAATCGCGACCTTGATCCCAGTCGTGATTTGCGTTCAACAATCAAACCCTAGCATCCAAGTGGCGGCTGAACAGTTCCCGCGGCGGTGGACGGAATCCAACGGCGGCGACGATTCCGGCGACGGCGGCAGTGGTGATTTCCGGCAGTAACAGTGGCGGTTAGTGGTGAAACTGAGAACCTAAGCTCTGGTACCAGTTGTTGGGGTTAATCTCACACACACTAACACACACACAAGAGAAAATGATAAACGACACGAGAGATTTAACGTGGTTCGGTCGGAGTGACCTACGTCCACGGGCTGCAACTAGGTATTTTATTATTAAGCTCAGTACAAAGATTACAATTACATGACAAGGGTATATATAGAGATACAAATTAGGTTAAACAACTAACGGGCCGGACATAGGGCCAGACTAGGGCCGGCTGCCCTAATCCCCTAAAGGCCTTCGCAAACCTAACATTAGGGTTGGTCTGGTTGGAACAAAACTATAATAAAGTTGGTATTTGGAGTTTTTTTTTTGGGAAAACGTCAAACAAATGTAACCAACTTTCAGCTTTGTTCCAATTAGGTCACTCATGCTTTTTTTTGTTCTGATTAAGTCACTCATACTTTTTTTTTGTTCCGATTAAGTCACCCATGCTTCTTTTTTGTTCCGATTAAGTCACCCATACTTTTTTTTTTGTTCCGATTAAGTCACTCATATGAGTGACCTAATTGAAACAAAATTAAAAGTACAGTGACCTAATCGGAACAAAAAAGAAGTATGAGTGACTTAATCGAAACAAAAAAAAGTATGGGTGACTTAATGGAACAAAAAAAAGTATGAGTGACCTAATTGGAACAAAGCTGAAAGTTGGTTACATTTATATAAAGTTACCCCCTTTTTTTTTTGCACTGAGCTTTGTTTTGAAAACCCATTTGACACTAGCGACATATCTTCCATTATGTCTTTCAACTAAATTTCAAGTTCATCTTTTTCTCTATCATGGTTAACTTCTCTATATTGCTTTCTTTCAATTTAGATCTGTAAAAGATTCTTCATCCAAAATTGGTTCATGCATTGCCACATCACAACTCGCATTGTCGTCGGAAGTTAGCCTAGCACCTCTAGCCACAGTAATATTGGATCATCTACCATCTCGTCTTCTAATTGATTTGTCATGTTGTCGCCAAATGAATTGCCTTTTTGGTCATTATCATCTTTTCTGTTTGAGAATGCTAAACCTTGTAGACTTTAGAAGCTAAACCATGACCCACGAAGATGCCTGAAAATGCCTTCTAGTTAAGCTTGCTATATTTGGCCTGAGGTATTTGAAGAAAACCACGTATCTCCAATACTTGCAAGAAAACTTATTGAAGGTTTATAACCATACAATTCTTCAACAGGAGTTTATTTCCCAAACCAGTTCTTGGTAGCTGTTCGGTATGGATTTTTCTGTGTTGGCAGCAGCCTCTGCCCAGAAATATATCTGCAGCTCCTTATCTTGCAAAATGCATCCAGCTATCTCCATTATCTACATGCGCCTTTTTTTTCCTGCTTAGTCCTTTTTGTTAAGCAAATATGTAATAGTAAGCTCAAGTTCAATATCAGCTTCTTCATAAGACATATTAGGATGCAATTCCAGCTCATTAGTGTAAAGTAATAAATGAAAATAATGTAATAAATGCTGCCTTGCAATGATGGTGTGCTACTTTGGTGTGTATAAATTTTCAATATTTTGAGAAGCTCAACCAGGATGATTTGTGAAATGGCAGGCTAAACAATTCACAGCTGCTCGTCTAGCTTTGGAAGACTTCTCGTATTCTTAACTTTTATTTGTATTATTTTTATTTGTTTTTGAAGTTGACAGGGACCGGGCATCTTGTACGAAAATTTTTGGGGCTGAGGAGAAGCCATTTGCCCTTCTTATTTTGCAATGGTCTTGATTCCTTTCTGAGGAGGCTTAAGTTGGGTAACGAGATTTATATCGTTTGCACATATGATGCCTCTATCAATCGACCAACTTTCTGAGGAGACTTAAGTTGGATTACAAGACACAGCAGACATCTAATTTTCCCATGGCTTCACCATGCTTCTGACTGTTGTGCTTATGCATGTTACAGCTTCATGTCCGAGCTGATTATATCATCTGCTATCTTTCGCTTGCATCTGGTCTCTTCTGACATTCGTATGGTGGGTGGCTCTATATATTACAGTGCTTACAAGTTACAAGTTACAAGTCAGGCACCTCCTTTTTGTAGTCTGAACTTTGCTTTGACTCTGATTGCATATAAAGTATTCAATGGAAATCGACTGAACTTTTCAGTCAAAGTTCTACTTTCACTCATCTTGGCACTTAGCTGGCAGAGCATTTTCAAAATGCTCATGTCTCATATGCTTCTTTTTAACAAAGTGTTTGTGGAAGGTTCTTATCAATCACATGATTTTTTTTTCCTCCCAACAATTCCTGAATCCAAAAATTGAAACCCGAGCAACTGTACCTTGTTTTTATTATCCGACAATCGTCTGAGTCCCTTGACCATATCAAATCATTCATTCCCTTCATCTAAAATTCCTTGATTAAGTTTAGGACTTGCATGCCTAGTTTCTTTCATTTCCCTCATTTTTCTCCTGGAGACGGTATTATTTTCTTTTGCTGATCTGAGGAACATAAGTCTAGTGAACCGTGGTAGACTTAGTAATTGCTTTCTATATGGTCATTTTTTGTTTTATTGCGAAAGTTCACGTCAGCAAAACAGAAATTAACCCAGTTTTGTTTTTACTCGATTGAATCAAGTTTCGTTGGCTTCTATACAAAACTACAGGTACAAGAAAAGAAGAGGATGAGTAACTTAAGAAGATTGTACTTAAAAGGAAAAAAAAGAGACAATATGCTTATTATGCTCCTAGTGGGGTTAAAACATTTGATCAAGGGAAAACAATTTAAACAACACATGGATTAAAGGGAAACAAGGTTAACCACTTGGTATGTGTTAGCTTTGATGATGAGGAACTTAAGAAGCTTGTACTTAAAAGGTGCCTAGTGGTTAGTGCTACACAATAGAGTTCAAATCTTGCTGGGGATAGGTGTGCAGTAGACTTAGGAGTGGGGTAAATGGGTGTGTATTTTCATCGTTAAAAAACGAAATTTCAAGGAAAAAAAAATTTAACAACTCCGATATGTGTAAATTTTAATTTAAAAAGTCTGGCTAATCAAATTTTGGTAGTATAAGTATTATATATGTTTAGAAAAGGTGTGGGGTTCCTTAACGTTGGTCCACCCTTGCTTGTGAACATGGTTGACAAAAAGTGTTGCAAATAGAGTTGAATTCACCTTTGACATCATGGATGTCTTCTCTTTGTTGTTTTTGTTGTGGGCTATGTTAGACAATTGACTCAATGAACAAACTAAGAAACACTGTTTTCAAACTGTCATGTTACATTATGAAATTTAGTAACAAAGATGATTAAGTCTATAACTTAACCTCTAAGATAATCTAAATTAGGAAAACACAAACAAAGCTAGGAAACTACCAATTGATAATTAATAGCTGCACTGTTGTAAAAATCGGCCTAGGCGGCACCTAAGCAGCGTCTAGGTTCCCATTTACTGTCTCAATTTTGGTCTAGGCGGTGCCTAGGTGCTAGGTGGCCTAGGCGGAGCCTAGTCAGTTTTTTATTTTTTTTGACTTTTTTCTGGTAAAAAGGAACCATGTTAATGATTATTTAGACATTTCTTAATAAAAAATCCTTAATATGTCTCTGAAACATCAAATCCAGCCAGTTAATATCGAAATTAATCTCTAAACTTTGAAATAAGTGTTTTAGTTTGCACTTTAAATTACTTTATTTAATATATTTAAGTTTATTTTTTAAATTATTTGAAGTATTATATTAAATTATTGATATTAATGTGTGTGTATAATATATATTTGTAAAGTTACATATAAAAATTCTAATCCGCCTAGCGCCGATTAATCCCGATTAATCCCTAGGCGGTACCTCGCCGCCCGACTAGCGCCTAGCGACTTCTACAACCATGACTAGCTGTAATCTAGAAAAACAACAATTGTAAATCTTGCGACTTTTTATCTTAATAATAAAAACTTAAAGCATGATTAGACCCATCATTCACCCCCTGATCATGGTTTGTGCGTTTTACTCTTCACGCAACATCGGTTCTTCATCTTCATTTCATGCCTCGTTAACTTGTTCCCTTTTTCCCTACTTTGGACTTTCATTCACAAAGTGATCAAGCTCACCGCACTTAAAACATATATGGTGGCTCTTATTTGTTGGAAGTGTTCACCATCTAGACCTTTCCTAGATGCACGACCTCTTCCGTGGTCACATCCAGATTCATCCGGATTTGAACTTTACAACCACAATGCTCACTTTCATGCTTGTTCTCCTTTTCCCTTTAGAAAGTGTCAACCTCCTATGAATGTCTTCTTCTTTGTTGGGTCTCATGTCACGTTCCTCATATGCTTTTAACCTTCCTATGGTTTCATTCAATGGTATCATGTCCATCTCAAAACATTGCTCTATTACAATGTGACAGAATGATTTATGCATAGAATCGAGCAGCTGTCTTACCTAAACCTTTTGTTCGTTGTCAAATCTGAGACTCCTTGCTTTTGAAATAGCCCATTTAGTTTGTTGCAAAATCATCTACTGTGCTATTATCCTTCATGTGTAAGCTTTTGAGCTCTTTTTTTTTTAATGTTTGAAGCCTAATTGTTCGTACTCGAATCAACTCTAAAAATTGTGTTTTCAACCCTTCCCAAACTTGTTTTGCACAAGTATAAAATCAAATGTAGCACAAGCTCCTCTGGGATGACTTGAATTAATAACACAAGAGCCATCTTTGATTTCTTTGGATCAATTATAGCTCCTATATCCCATATGCTTCCATAAACGTCCACTTTAATAGCCCACATCGGATAGTTGAAGACGTCAATATCGGACACTGATATGAGGTAAAACTCCCATCTTTTGCTGGTAACATTTCCATCTTTTGCTTAAACTATATCATACTGATGAAATGTGATACACCAGACCTTTTTATGATCATAGAATAATCTGTTCTTGACCATTGATCAAAGAAGAAACAAAGATTGCTGCTTTGCTGCTTTTACCGTTTTTTCTTTAGCTATTAAGCGAGACTGAATTCAAACCCTACTGTTTGGCAAATCTGTCATGTCTGCGTCTCACGCAAATCTGGTTGGAACTTTCTGCCAAAAAGGAACTAGCTGCTGGGTCTTATCCTTGCGAGGAATAAATGGGTATGGGTACCATAAACCCTAAAACATTTTATTTTAATACTAAAAACTGAATAACCTAATAAGACAACCCATCAGGCGATGGTGGAACTTGTGAAGGCTGATGAGTACCATAATCCCTTTCCATGACTTCCCAAGATTGTTAGGGCATTCATTTGGGTTTCTATGCATCTTCTTTCCATCAAATGACTACTACCATCACTTCACCTCCATCACCACATCCCACGACCACCACCAGTACCCATCAACACTTCCTTCATCTTGGCACTACAACCGCCACCAACACCGTCACCAATCTTCTTATTCACCTCATTTGATGACCACTACCACCACCTTTACCAGCACCACAACATACACAATTGCCATTCATCGTCAACTCCACTGCACCTCCAAAGTAGGATTTTTCCCAATCTGACATCTACATTTGCGCTCTATCTACTGTCAAATTTCCTTAGAAGTGAGTTGTTTGTGTCCCAACCAGTCCCATCCTACCATTCAATTCTAAAAGTAGGTTGCTCCATGTATACCTCTTCTTGCAAATCACCATGAGGTAATGAATTTTGGCATCAAGTTGATGAAGGGACTAATAGCTGTGGTAGACATAAGTAGAATACCAGCCATTTTGGCAATGATAATGATCTTATTGGCATCCAGCAATAAAGAATCATTTGTTGAAACATTTACAAATTAAGGATATGGGAAGACTTAAATCATAATGGGCTGAAGTAATGGATGTGGCTATAATAGATTGTAACAACTATTAAATCAAGTTTTTTTTTGATAACCGTGGAAACCCACTTATGTGGTAACCCCCGGGATCCCCAATTCCCGATTAACCGAAAGGAACAAGTAAGACGCCACCGCATGCAACCGGGGGATTGAACTTGAGACCTCAGATTTTGACGTTCATGTAAAAATGAACTGGTTGAAGAAGATTTAAGGATTCCAAATGGCTATAGAAATCCATTGTTTAGTTATTAGGTTGCATGAATTTTATAGTATAAGTAGTGTAGGAACTTGGTTTTCTTTGATTGTTGTCTTCCTCTAATTCCGAAATTTCTATAGTTAGGAGGCTTTGGTATTTAAAGTTTAGTATTTGCAGGGAATATGCTAAATTCTGGGTTTGCATTTTTATATTTACAATATTATACTTTCCAATTATATATTAAAACACCCTAAGAATTCATGTATATGTTTTATTACCAAGACAAACATCTATTCTTCACTGAGAACTAGCTTGCAGACAAGGCCAGTTTTTTGAAAAACGATTAAGGATTGGCTATTTGGCTCTCTTTTATGTATTATACCGAATGTAACATAAATAATAGGGTTGGATCGAATATGAAGAAATTTTTGTCTAAGAAGACTAAATTGTCCCTATACTCATCATCCAATCTCACCACTAAATTTGATCCACTTTAGCTTAGTTGCTAGAGTAAGATCAGAAGGACCGTTGAAAGTGAATGGTTGACAATTAGTTTCAATATGTGCCAGATCATGTAATAAATCCAACCATGAGTTATAGAGCTTAACAGGGATAGGATAGGTCCAGAATCCATCAACACAGCAGACAAGAAGGCCGACGAGTGATTAGAGCAATCATATGATTAGGTGGTTGTTGCCACTGATTTGTTCATAAAATCTTGGCAAACCAAGAATCGATCTAAGTTTGATAAGTTTTACGCCCTTGTAGAATATGTAAGTGAATCTGCTTCCCACGTTTGATATTTTTCCAATCAAATAATCAAATGAAATATCCAACAAAGTTAGCCTAGTGATTAAGGCTTGGTCATTTCTCCTTGGAGACTATCAGACTAGGGTTTAAGTCTCATTAGTGACACTTTAATAGATATCAGGTGAGAGGAGGAATCTTGAGCTTAATCTCAGGTTCTGTACCAATGGATTGTTAAAAAGCTCTTCATTTGCAGTGTACGCATATAATGTATATATGTGTGGGCTCTCAAGGGGCCAAAGCAAAATTGCACTAATTTTAACGTTATTTTACTTATTTTGCGAAAACAACGTTAAAAGTTTGGGATGGTTAACTTCAAACGATAACTTTGAGCCGGGGACTCATTCGGAGCAACCTCTCTGCTCCAATTGGGATAGGGTTAAGGTTTGAGACCATCATTCCCTCCAGACTCTACTGAAAAGTGGGAACATAATGGGTAAGTTTTTTTTTTTTGTTGCTTTAGAAATTTTGATTTCAATGTCGAGTAGAAACCGAAAATATGATTCTGGTTGTTTAAAAAGGCTAAAAAAAATTAGCGAAGGGCTTCGGCTTTCTTATTTAGTTAAGGGGCTGTTTGGTAGCATCTGAATGGATCTGAATAGGTCTGAATCTGAATCATTCAGATTCAGACTGTTTGTTTCGAAGGTCTGAACGAAAAAAAACATCTGAACCAGGGTCTGAATGGTTCAGATGTGAAGGCAAGTCTGAATGGAGCAAATGGAGGAAAAAAAAGAGAGGTGTTCAATTATACCCTCATCCCTAAAATATTTCCCGTCGCCTCCCTCACCCCCAAAATCTCTGGCCGTCGCCTCCTTTCCACCGCCGGTCATCGCCTCCTTTCCACCGCCGGTCGTCACATCTGTCGTCTACCACCACCAGCGCAGCGCATAGGCCCGTCTTCAGCCCTTTTCCCACAGATCGCGTTCGCCGCCCGCTCAGCTGCTCCTCTTGCCGCCGCACACCACGTATTGCCGCCGCACAACACGTATTGCCGCCCGCGATCTGTAAGCATGATCCCCATTTTTTGCGATTGGTTTTCTGAGACAATCGCATAATTAGTTACATAATTATTTGCTTAACCAATTCCATAATAACAAAGGAATTTCGCATAGCTGTACGAGAATTAATTGGCATAACCAATTCCATAATTAACAAATAGATTTCGGATGCTATATTAGCCGTAAACAACCCGTAGGAAAACTAATTAGGATATGATATTCTATCAAGTTTTTTTTTATGTAGTTTAAATGACTATTGTGTAATTATGTTTGTATTTTATCATGTTAGGATTTTAGCATGTTTGAAGTTTACCTTTGTTTTTATTATTTATATTAATACTGGAAAAAAAACTTAAGAAGGGTAAAATAGTCATTCCGTATATTCATTCAGATGTTCAACCAAACAGTCTTAACTGGTTCAACACTTAATGATTCAGACCCTCTTAACCATTCAGACATCTTAACCATTCAGCACTTAATGATTCAGATGTTACCAAACGACCCCTTAGTTTTTAAAAATAGTTGAGGTTTTCCCAAGTGAATCCAACCGTATTGTTCTTCTTGATATTTTCAATTATTTTTTATTTATTAAAAAACTAGGTTAAATCCCGTGTGTTACACGGGTGAAATAAATGAAATATTATGCTTTTAGAATACTTGTATATGTTGCACTACATTATAAACCCGTGTATTACACGGATTTTATATAAAATATTAAATTAAAAAACGTCATTGGATGATAAAAATCTCATTGTTTAAAAAATCCTTTTATAATATATTTTAAAAAAAATCTTTTTTTTAAGATAACTTGTTTTTTACATAAATTTTATTTTTTGAAAATAAAATATTTCTTACTTTAAGAGTTTTGATTTTAGAGAATTTCATATTTTATAAAAAAATTTTAAAGTGTGCTTTATAATAATAATATAAATAATATGTTAGTTATTAGTTTTATAATTATTTATTTAATAAGAGAGAAAATATAATTATTTAATAGGAGAGAGAATTAAGTGAAATTATAAGGTTTTGACAAGTGGCAATTATAGTGTAAGAAGGTGACATGTGGCATTAGTAGTATAAGAATGTGACAAGTGGCAAATTTGTTACTCTTTTATTATAGAGTATATATAATTAGGTTGATTCAAAATTTAAGGGGCCTGTTAGGGAGACGCCAGGGTGGATAACTGGACACCCGTCAATACGGCCCGTATTGGGCTTTACGGGTCGTATTGGAAATAATATTCTGACAAAAGCTGACACGTCAAATCATAGGGCTGACGCAGTTCTGACACACCCATACGACCCGTATGTCACCATACGACCCGTATACATCAAATAAGAAAAATGAAAAAGTTAAGAGAGAGAAAGATGGGAAGTTCTGGTACTTAAAGATGGTGGCAGGTACAAAATACAGTCAGAAGAGGTTTGACTTATCACATCATCTGATAAAAGCTATTGTGCATGCAGTAATATTATTTATTTGGGCTGGGAATACAACAGTAAGATTATAGAAAAAATAAATAAAAAAAATAAGTTTACGACTATACGGGCCGTATAGGGCCATACGGCCCGTATGTACTTTCAACCGTCAAACATTTTTCTGACAAAGTCTGACAAAATCTGACACCCATACGATCCGTAAAGGGCCATACGACCCGTAAAGGCCTAGGTGGTGTCAAGTAATCCATAGGGGGTGTCCAAATAACCTCCCCCAAATTTAATTATCGACATGAGGAACATATAGCCATATAGGTGGGGTCTTTTTTGGGCTCGATAGCGTGTCGGTTTCACTTTCCTTTACCTTGAACTTTATTAAAGTGAAAAAAAAAGTTTTTTTTATTATTTATTTACCGAATCATAAGTTCATTAATTTATATTGATTTAAAACATGTACATTTTCAGCAAGTTTGCAAGTTTCGTTTCGATGTGTTTTCTTTATTTATAAACACAAAGTGTGACTTTTGTGCACATAAACGTTTTCAGAACTTTATTTAAACGGAAATCATATTAATATAGCTTTATACCAATTACCAAGTATTGCATTTCTTTAATAAAGTGATTATATATGGTTTTCTAGTAAATTATGCAATTTTAGTGTAAAAGAACAAAATTACACATTTGTTGTGGTGAAGCAGTGCGATTAAAAACAAGTGTTTGAGCAGACATTGGTCACAAGGGGATCAGGATGACTCTGATACCACTGATGTGGACCGTTTGGGTAATCAAATGATCAAAGAAAATGGAGAGAAAAGTAGAGAGAAATTAAAAGAACTTGAATCAATTTTTTGTATATATCATTAATCAACTAAATATTCCTTAAATAAGGCTTACAACCAACAATTACCACTACTTTGTGATCATGAGAAGATTTATCCTACTATTTTTATACATGACATTAAATATGAAACATGAATTAAACTAGTTTTAATTGCATACGAGCTGGGTACATATCAATAGTTTAGGAACTATTTTTGAAAATTCTTAAACTGAAGTACCAAAACTGAAAATAGACATATATGATAGGATAGGCACTGTAATAACACGTGTACAGTCTGCGATGAAAATTACTATTTTGGGCTCCTTTTATTTTCTTTATCCTTATCCATATTCATTTTCTAAATTCCACTCCCTTTTTTATATTTCCACACCTCATAATACAAATTTGTTTTCTAGTTCCAAACGTAAATAAATGTAAGATAATTTAAGCAAATAGACTTTTCAGATCAGATTGTACTAAATCATTTTTTATCGTATTATGCATACTAGTACAGATTATCACTATCCGACATACGGTGGTTGCTGGTCTCTTTCTTTCGTTTTCCTTTTATTTTTTTCAACAGAAGGTTTCTTTGGATACGCATATGTATTGAACTAGGGGTTTACCCGCGCGTTACCGTGGTAACCTCATATTAATAGAAAAACGGTATCTAATCAATTAAAATTATGTTAAAAAATATATTAAGTCATTCGCATTCATAAAATCGCTATTTTTTTAAGTGGCATCAATATTTAATTTAAGAATTGTTAATGTTATTTTCTAATTATTATTGTTATTTAATAGTATTGTTGGTATTAGTTATTTAATTTATGCATGCGTAAAAAAATTCGTTCTCTCATTACACTTGAACCATGGCAGATTAATTGTTGGCTTTAAAGTAAACAAAAAACTGGTTGCAACGACTATCAATCCATCATAAAACATTAAATCAAAATGTGTGTAAAAGTTTTCACTGTTAGTTAATTTATTATTATTATTATTATTTAATTGTTAGATAATAATTAGTTTTAGTATTATATAATAATAATGATCAATATTATTAATTGTTAATTATAATTACAGCTTGTAGCCGCTTTTTAGACTCATCCTGCCATAGTGATAGAATCACGAATATCAAAACGTAAACAAAAAATTAATTGCAAGGACTGTCAATCAATCCTAAAACAATAAATCAAAACGCATGCAAAAATTTTGACTATTAGTTAATTAATTATTATAAAGCAATTAGTATATTAGTATTTTTTTTTCTTTGAACAGCCAGGTACGACCACACCCAAGACGGAATTTCAACCGTTCACTCGGATTTGACGCGCATGGTGTATGCCCGAGCTTACTCCAGGATGAACCTCACAACTGAGTAAACCTCCTGACACTGACTCAACAAATATGATTCGACCCGAATTCATACCCAAGATTTGTAATAAAGAAGTCAAGGATGTACCATTAGGAGAAGCCTTAGGTTAGTATATTATTAGTATTAAATAATAAATTATTTAATTATTACTAATATTATTATTATTATTTTTTGAACGGCTAAGCTTATTCCACCTAAATAACGCCATATTTACACCTTGCATGGGATATAACCCATGACCTTCTATTACAAGAGGCAAGCATCTACCAAGTGGGCTATATTATATTACTAATATTATATAATAATTATTTTTTATTAATTATTGTTAATACGGTAGGCTGTGTAGCCGCCGTCTTTTTTTTGACCAATATCATGTATTATACAATTATATATATTTAGTTAGTATTAATAATATATAATAATCATTAGTTAATTATTATTGATATTTAATTATTATTACTATTCACTCGCAATGATGTCGTTTGTAAAATGTATATATAGTAATTTGTATATAACTAGAGGGTTACTCCGCGCGTTGCGGCGGTAACCCCATATTTAATAAGAATAAAAACATGATCTTAAAATTTGAAACTCATATATCATAAAGTTGTCATCATACGTTTTAAAACTTTAAATCAAAACAGAAAACATTATTGTACATAAATAAAAAATGCCTAAACTTACATCACATAATTATATATAAGTCTCATTTATCTGTAAAAATCAAAAAGATAAGATTATATAATATTGTTATAATATTATTATTATTATACTAATATTATATTATTATTATTATTATATTATATTTTAATATTATTATTATTATAATAATATAATATTATATTATTATATAGTATTATTATTATTATATTAATATTATATTTTAATATTATTATTATTATTATTATAAAATTATATTATATTATAATAATATTATATTATTATAATAATATAATATAATTTTATATTATTATTATTATATTTTAATATAATTATTATAATAATATTATATTATATTATTATTATTTTTATATTATTTTTATTGTTCATTAAGTTTATAAATGTATATATGTTAATTTATAATTTTTATATTATTATTACGGAAAACAAATACTAAATCCGACTAATTTGATTAAGTGAATCACAAAAATATTTATAATTTATAATTGTATAAATTATATGAGTTTAACTATCCTAAATTAAACTAACACAATTGGGCTTTAGGTGTAACGACCGATTTTTAACAAATCGCACATGTTTGAAATAATCATTAATAGAGTGATTTTATCAGATTTTCACGTAGAAAAAAATTTAATTTTCTTCATCCTCGAACCTGTTATATGTGAATATATAATAGGAAAAAGAGGTGAATCTAGTTCTAGAAGGCCTGGGAAAGAGTTGGAGATTGTTGATAACTCTCCAAAGCTAGGTAAGTTACCTAATTGATTGAACTTGTAGTTAAAGGACTAGGTGAGTCCACACTACAAGTAATTGTGCTTTTAGCATATATACATGATTAGTTGAATTGGTTGATATGAATATAAATGATTGTGGTTATTGTTGTTGCATGATTCACAAGGTGTGTGAACATGTGGTGATCTACGAATGAGTAGATGTTAAATTGGTAATGTGCATGTTTTGATTCACAAGGTGTGTGAACATAAGACCTGCTATCCCAATGTAATTGATTCACAAGGTGTGTGAACAAACGGTGGATTGGTAATATGCATGTTTTGATTCACAAGGTGTGTGAACATAAGACTTGCTATTCCAATGTAATTGATTCACAAGGTGTGTGAACAAATGGTGGATTGGTAATGTGCATGTTTTGATTCACAAGGTGTGTGAACATAAGACTTTGCAATTCCAATGTAATTGATTCACAAGGTGTGTGAACAAACGGTGGATTGGTAATATGCATGTTTTGATTCACAAGGTGTGTGAACATAAGACTTACTATTCCAATGTAATTGATTCACAAGGTGTGTGAACAATAAATGTCCTATAAAGGGATTGACATTTGAAATTCAAGTGTCAAATTGTAAATTGTGATTTTTGTGAAATATGATGCACAAGTGGAGTTTTGTGTGTTTATATCAGTGTTATGTTAAAGTATAATGATTGTGCATGAATGGGAGTTATAATGAGGTTTTGGTTGAAAACGAACCGTTAGTAAATCGTTTTGTATGTGGTTGACCGTTGTCAAATTTTATTTGAAACCTCATTAGTGTATCCATATGATATTATGAAATACACTGAGTGGAATAGTGAGGTAATCTTACTTAGTTCTAACGAACTAATGGTGATTTTAAATGTGTTGTTTACATGTACTAAGGAGTCGGGTGAGCGGTGATGGTGATCGGGAATCGAACATGAAGACTCGTATGATGGTTTTAAACTTTAATAACCAAAAAGTTGTGTAACTTTTGTGTAATAAATGTTTTGTGGAGTATGTAGACATACGTTAATTTTGTTTTAACAAATGTTAGCAAATAGTATGTTTACAGGTGTATAAAACACGAAAGTTTTTATTGGGACCTAACGTAATTTATTAAATATTGGTGTAAAATGTCCGAATGTGACATGAAAGTGACAGTGGGTGTCACAGGTTAGTATCAGAGCCAAAGGTTTGAGGGATTTGAGTGCGTCATGAACACTTAAAATGTCCGAATGTGACATGAAAGTGACAGTGGGTGTCACATTAGGGCCCAAACCTAATTCCAAATTTGGTTAATAAAATTGCTACACAATCTATCTATACTAATAAATCAAAGTTTATAAGTTTTTTTTTGAACGGCATTTGATCTCAACGTGTGAACCTCTGATTTCCAGGCCATGTCACCAAGGTCTAGTTACAATGACATCCGTTGAGACCCCACCACCAACCCAGGAGGAAACCGCACCGGAAAACCCCCTGACCTCCCAAGGACCCCTATTTCGCCTTGGGAGGGATTTGAACCCGTGACCTCCAATAGGAAAGCCAAAAGGGTAACCATTAGGATAGAAGCCCTTGGTTATCAAAGTTTACAAGTACACATGGCGCGTTCTTAGAGCTTCTGAACTTTGATTTCCCGCCTCTCTCTCCTATTAAATATACCTTATTAAATAATAATATTAAATCTTAAATATTCTTTCATACATTTTTTAAGGTAAGAAAAATACTTTTTAATACATTAAAAATATATTAATGTTAAAAAACACGTTTAAAAAACGAATTTATTATAAAATATAAAATTTTTAAAAAGAATATTTTAAAACATAAATATTCAAGGAACAAACATTAAAAAATCAGTGTTTAAAAAAATAATATAATTATTTTCATTTATGATCAACCCGTGTAATACGCGGGGTAATAACCTAGTATACATATATAAACGACCAATGAAAATATTTAATCCTGGTCGCCTGAGTAAACACATTGAATAAAAGTCACCCATGCTCGTGAAGTACAGACACCATTGATGACCCGGCTCATCCACTTTTTCAAAGGAAAAACACCGTCTAAGTATCAACTGTGGTAAAACCTTTGGCTTACTTAAAAAATATTATTTTAAGTGAGACTTAAATACCAATGATCCTTAGCTCAAGTAGTCGAGAAGGTCACGTGTTCAAGTCCTAACATGAACAAAATAGGGGTTGCATGTTGGGTTAGGGGGTTTTCTCTCACCTATGATGAGTTTCCTCCTATTAGGTGTGGATATGATCGGTGGATCTATGACCCATCAATGATCCAAATTTTTGCTTAAAAAAAAGACTCGAATACATGAAATTTAGATTGAATATTCATAGTTCGACCCTCTCAAAACCAATTGCTGCAAAATATATATGACATCACTAAAAAAAGGGTTTTCTTTTCATTGGTATTGCCGCACAAGTTTTCTTTTTCATTTTCGTTGCTGCATAACATCACAAAAGAAGTGAATCTTTTTCTTTTTGTATTGCTACCGCAAAAAACACAAGGACAAAACCACTCGCGGCTCTCGATCAATTATGCAATCCGCCTCCTGCTTCTACCGCGAACCAATTAAGAACATGTTTCTGCTTCTGTTCCAGCATGCGTTCATTGAACCTTCGTGTCTCAAATTGTTAATTATTAGCCAAAGGTATAAGCTTTTCTCATTAGATTAGTTAAAATTATCTTTATTGCATCTTTTTTAACCATGGTCCTAACTGAAATTAAATTTTAGAGTGTTAAAAGCAAGAAACTCTAATTGCATTATGTTATGTTAAATCCTAGTGGTAAGATGGATGTATGGGGAAGTGATATGAGACCCAGGTCATGGGTTCGATTCTTGATCCCACCCGGTTTTACCGGCCTTCCACCGTCGTGTCTTTGGGTGGGTGCTTGGGTCGGGTTTTCTCCGGAAATTGGTGGCTGGTGGGCTAGGGGCTCCGTCCGTCTGGACTAGTGGCCAGCTTGGGCATCCTTTAGCCATTGGGAGCCGCGTACGGAGTACCCGGCAGTTGATTAGTTGGCCGTTCAAAAAAAAATTTGTTGAAACTCGTTGACCTAAAAGTCAAACTTATACCACTAAAATCCCAACATGATGCATGCGCGCATACGTGTTTGGGGACAGACGAGTGTAGTAGGAGTTCATTAGTCTGGTAGGAGTACACCTGGGTTTGATTCTTGCTTCCTTGGTTTTATCTTATTTTATTTTGAGGCTTATAAATTCTGATTTCCCTCTTTTCTTCTGATATACATAATGGGGTTTCATGTTTTTGTTTAGCCTTTTCTTTCTTTGGTGTTCCAACTGATTTGCGAGAAATTTTCTTATCAACATCGTTGTAAAAATCGGTCTAGTCGACCAATCGACCATTAAATCTGTTTCCATTTCTCCTAATTAGCCAATTAATCGGTCACTCCAAAAATCGTCCCAAATTGGGCTAGGTGGACAAACTCCTGGAAATCGGTCGAAATCCTCTGACGATTTGTTAAATATCTGACATTTTTTGGTATATATATAGAGAAATGTTCTTGAGAAAGCTTCTCATTTTGAAGAAATCAAGAAAATTCATACTAACCAATAAATTTTTGGAAAAAAAATTTCATAATTTTTTATTATAAGGATGTAAATGTTATAATAAAAAAAATTTTGAAAAAAATATGTAGATTAAGAAGTTACGTATATATAACTCAAAAATTTTCGTATATAACTTTTAAAATTACATATATGTAATAACTTAAAATGCATATATTTTTTTATTTTTTCCTTTTTTACATTTCTTATCTTATAATTAAAGGAAAAAAACAAAAAAAAAACAAATAATTGGTAATAATTGTGATTAGTTTTCTTAGTTTTATTCAAAATGATGGTTTTTTTAAGAACACTTCCCTACATACATACATACATACATACATGCATACATAATTTAACATTTTATGTATATAGAAATTTTTGTGTATGCGTGTGTATCTACCAATAAATTCTAAGAATTTTTTAACTTATATATAAAAAATATAAATTTTCTGTCACTTTTACCTTTCACAAACCCTACAAATAATTAATAGTTTAATATATGCGAGATTTTATGTGATAGAAATCCTCAAATTCTACATTATATTTATAGGTTGATATTGAGAGAGATTTTATAGCGAGTGAGATTATAAGTTTTTTAGTCAATGTTTGAATTGATATCAAACAAGTATCTGATGTTTATAATAACAGGCAGATTATTATGTTAAACATGGTTGTTAAACCTATTCTAATGCTACATTGTGATATTCCATGATATTTGGATAATCAATAACAAGGATTGATCATTTTCTAAGCCATTAATCTGTCTAGGAAATGTTTTAGCATTATGATCAACAACATTAACTATTTGATTAATGCGAGATTATTCTGACTAATCAAGTGTGTCATCAACCTAATATCGGTTTGATGACTATCAAGGCAATGTCTTTGACATTGAACGTTCAGAAAGATTTAATCAATAAGTTAAAACATAAATAACATATTAAATGTAAACCAATGCAGAATTATACCATTAGCACCAGTTAGTGGTGATTTTGCTACCGTGAGACATCAGGTGAGTTCTAGACGCCCTATTTTCATGTTTAATGTTTTGGGCTGGCATACATGCTTCATGTTATGTTCATGATGTTATGTGCTTATGTGATGATGAACGGATAATGACATGCCATGACTATGTATGCGTGTTTATGTGTTAACATGATTTGTGCTTGAAGATATGCTAAGTATGATGAGTGCGTATTTGTAAGACATGATGATGAGCGGTATGATAACACGCTATGATGATAATTATAGATGTTATGCTATGATGAAAGTATGATGTAGGATATGAGGAACAGGTTTTAGTGTAACATGTATGTGATGCCATGATGTTGTGATACGATGACATGATACTAACATAATGTAGTATGATGATTCCTATGTTATTAGGAAATCGATATGATGAGTTAGTACTAGCATGACATGTTTAGGATGTCATGATGATTATGATGAATGCCGTTATGATGCTAGCACGGAATGTATAATGTTATGATGATGATGATAGAATGCTAGTGTGTCATGTATGATGAACGAATGATGTCCCTAGATGTGTTATATGATATGAATGAATGATGATGCCCTAGTACTTGTACTGGGTAAGTATGAATGATGACCTGATAATATCAGGATATGGAGCCGATCGGACTATAAACATGGAGTCGACCGGACTATAAACATGGAGTCGACCGGGCTATAAACATGGAGCCGACTGGGGTATAAACACGGAGCCGATTGGGCTATAAACATGATAAGAGTCGATCGGACTATAAACATGGAGCCTTGTGCCGGCATAAGCCCACTGCTCATGTTGATGACAGTGGTTTTGATGATGACGATGGTTATATGGCTACGATGATGAAATGGTTATGTGCTATGGTTTATGTGTATGCAATGATGCTCTCATGTTGAAATATTTAACTCACTAAACGATTATGATGTTTTATGAAAACTAGAACTCACCAGCGTAAGCTAACTTGATTTAGCATGTATGTCAGGTTAAGGCTAAGGCGAGAAGATGCATGGAGCGCGGGGCATCAAGATAGAGTATCTGATGGTTTTGGCAATTCAATATGTTTTTGATACAGACACTTTATTGTATTCTGTTTATCAAACTATGTTTACATTTCCGCTGCATGAATATGAAAGTTTTTAGTTTAAGAGCTATGTGTTATATGATGAAACCAACCTCCGTGGGGTCGCCGGGAATCGGGGTCTCTCACACACGAGCCACTTGGCCCAGTTAAAATCCTTGGCCCAAGTCGACATCAGATACGTCTGGCCCATTTCTTTCAATCAGAATGGACCCACTTTCGGCCCACACGATTCATTGGGTCATATAGATGCATCGGCCACAACACCTATATGGCCCATATGACGTTAGTTCGGCCCACATACTCATGTCATGTAATCATTCGGCCCAAGGCCCATTAACGCGGTCCAAACATAGATTATTCGACCCACATGATGATCGAAAAACAATATTTTCTTAAACAAAGATATCAGGATAACATGAAGGGAACAACTACAATCCAAAACCGTATCGCAAGACATTTAAGGATAATTGGCAATTAATCAATAAATCTAAGTTTTAAACTTGGAACTCTTTTGTCACAACAATAATTCAAGAGAGACACCGAGTAGATAACAAAGGGTGATGACTTAAACTTGATAAGTATATGATTTCAACATCCTTGAAAACTAAACAGGGCCGAATGATGATCAAGACCAACACGTATTGGCCAACCTTAGGGCTAACACATACATGCGCACAAATCCTTACGACTTATTCTTATGAATTACATACAACGTGAAATCAATACAGGAACGTGAATACACAACGATAACAACACAGAGCGCGTACATTTCTTGTTTAAGCTAAGTCAACCACTTCAACAACAAGGTGAGTTCATATGCCCCTTTTTCTTTAATCTTAACTGATTTTCAACTCACGGGGCTGAGAAACATGCTTACTTTATTTAACTAAAAGTTTTGCTTAACATATTACTTATACTTTGATTTAGATAATATTGAATTGCTTATTATCGTTTATCATTGTATGCATGCTTGTGTGATCATGATATGACAGGAACAATTAGATGATTATGATAATATAATTTCATAACTCATCAACACAATAGAATATTATAGTTGCAAGATTATATCTTACAACACTTATTTATTCTTACAAGAACAAACATTGAGATAATCACAGGAGAACATGATGACAAGAACAAAACACAAGAATGATATGAAGATAACACATCTTCTTAACATCATTCAACACTAGAGTTAACTAAATGCAATAAGACAAGTACTTATAACACTTAGCTTGCAACTCAACACATATTACAAGATAACATGGAACAGATATTATCCATCACCTGAGTCGATTAAGGGTAGTAAGACTAGTTCTTACCACGGCTTAATGACAACATGGTGACTATATGGGAAACAAGGAATGGTAATCATGATAACATACCTTCATGATAACAACACCATTCATACAAAATTAACATGACATAATAAGACAAGTTCTTATTTAACCTTGTTAATAACAATGAGAACATACAACCATGAGGACAAATAACACGGATGAACACAATTACAATTAATTACTATTGAACTGTTGTATTATATCATTTCAATCATGTGTCATTTATGCAAGTTGATCATGTAAGCCCCTTTATAATTCGCTGACCAGTTAGTTTGACGTGACTAAACCGACGATAGCATAGTGGTACCATAGGTTTGACAAACCTCCGGCGAGTAGGTCGGTATGTTACTCATAATTTCAATTGGCCGGTAACATATGACCGGTAACAGGGCGACTTCAAGTCAGGTTCTGGGAAGTGTCACATGGTGATATTAATTTGCAGTGATATTGTAATTAATCCAGTAGAATCCTATTGACTAGTAGGTTGAGAAATTGATCTTCTCTCATGTTCCACTACTGGTGATAGCTTCCGTTGAGGTATATAGGAATACAATGCGATAGAGGTAAATCTGATGCATTGTAACCTGATTACGTGAAGGTTGCAATGGATTCCTTTTAGGCTCTATGCATTTCAAGTTGAGAACAAAGAACAATTGGTTAACTTACACTCTTAATATTTAAAAGTGACTATCAGTTAACCCCACAAGTAACAGAATAATACAAGGATCAGATTTGATAAATCTAATATCCTTAATACATAAAAGGGTTATCAATACTTCGGTTTGATAACTAAACCCTTATTATTATATTATTCTACACATGATTTAACAGGTGATTAACAAACGAGATGAGCAGGTGAAATGGAAATGGATATCGATAGTTGTATTGCAAGTAGTGTGGAGTTCAAGTAGTTATGTGGTGGGATGTTGGCTGGGGCTTGGTTCCCCTACATATGCCATATATATAAGCATAACTATTAGGACGAGATGTTACTTGTAAATATAACTATTGAGAGGCCATTGGGTGAACGGGTGAATCAATTATCATACAAGTAACAAGAATAACATTATGATTGTGCATGTGAATAAATCAAGGTTT
Organism: Mikania micrantha; assembly: GCA_009363875.1. Classification (NCBI taxonomy): domain Eukaryota; kingdom Viridiplantae; phylum Streptophyta; class Magnoliopsida; order Asterales; family Asteraceae; genus Mikania; species Mikania micrantha. Next base: position 92,683,329 of record CM018696.1, read on the forward strand.
TCAATTATCAAACTTATGAACTCACCAACCTAGTGTTGACTTTGTTTAAATGCATGTTTTCTCAGGTGACGAACATGTTTAGTCACCAGGATTACAAGGACATAGCTAATGAACTTTTAGAAGGCTAGCTACTTTTGTGTTGCATGCTTTTGGTTGATAAAACTATGAATCATCTTTTGTATATCTTATACAGTGACAAGATATAAACTCATTGATTCTTTTGATTAGATTTACTTAGTTAAATTATGAGGAAACAATGTAATTTAACTTTGTAATTCTATTTCATTATCTTGTTATCATTTCTCATTTATATCTCATGTGCTAGGTAAACAATCTGATCATTTCGATTATCACAATGATATCGCGCCCCGAGAACTTTCCGCCCGACGGGAAAGTCGATCCAGCCCGCCGGCTTGGGGTGTGACATTAGTCAAGTCTTAATTTATAACCTCAAAGTAATACCTCACTAACACCTAACTTTAACGAATCACACTTGCACCTAACTTCAAGGAATCAAGGTAACGATCAAAAGTCAGAAAACCGATGTGATCAACACATAATATAATAAAGAAAAAAAATTCTCAAAATAACTATTTTGATTGTCAAATGAAAGAGTAAACTACGGTTTTGGTCATGTAGTTCAAGTTTTTAACTATTTTAACTCAAAATAAAATCTTTTATTAATGCAGTATATGTGGTTTAAATAACCAATTGTTCAGCCTATATGGTTTAAACAATTTATGGCTTTGGCCCCCAATCATAGTCAGGTTTGGGGGCAAACCGTTAATTGTTTAAACCACAGGAGTTGCATTGATAGAATATTTTATTTTTGGTTGAAATAGTTAAAACACTAAAACCACATTTGATAAAATCGTATTTACTCCAAATGAAAAGATATGTTTATTGGATTAATCAATGTCTCAAAATATCCATTTATTTACAAGGTTTGCCATCTATACATATACAATCTTCGGATTATAAATATGACTAATCAACAAATGCCACGTTGTTTATATGGACACCGACGTTTATACACTCGTGCAAGATGCCTACACTTTAAACAAAGGACACCCTTGTAAGTATGGGTGACATATGTATAATATGGTCAAACGCTTCTAACGTACAGTGGGGCTCTCATAAACGATTTACAGTCGAACACCCTTACGAATGATCGAAAATACATGCAGGCATCCGTGTAAGTACAGTTGGACGCCCTAATAAGTACGGTCGGTTGAATGTGCATGTTTTTTCCTATACTAAGTTAAAGAAACCGGTTTTCTAACATTTTTTCCTATGTGACACGTTTTTAGGTTGTGTACGTGACTTGCGTATGGTACACTATGTACCTATAGATTTCACTTCATGTTTCCAAAACGGCCCAATGAGTCGATGTCTATTAGTAATTTTAACTTAAATCATATATGTTTATTTTGACATATTTGACCAGTCAAATATGTAATTTTTCTTAAAATAATCATATCATAACATTATATAACTCACATGCTTCTTCATGTGAACTTAGTAATATAAATCCCCACATGTTACATGCTCATGAGCTCATCTATCCTTCATTTTCTCATTCCTTTTAGCTTTTCTCACATATAAAATGCCTCCAATTAATCAATTTCTGCTCTTTATGATACTCATCTTGACACCAAAATCTATTTTCTTAGACATTTCACTTGCATCAAGGAGTAACACACTTGTTGCTAATTGGAAACCAATCAAGAATTTGAGCAATACAATGGTGGTGGACGTAGGGAAGTTCGCAGTTGCAAGACACAACTTTGAGGCCAAGACCCGACTGATCTTCGATGATTTGGTAAATGGTGAGATCGACTCACGAACCAGAACGAATTATAATCTAACAATCGCGGCTAAAGATGGTTTAGAGGATGATGACACATTAAGGAACTATGTAGCTATTGTTTCTGATTTGGAGCATCAAGACTTTATGCATCTTGTTTCATTTAGAGGACCCGTTTAAGTGAAAGTTGTAATGATATCCAAAAGTGAAGTAATAATCGTATGTTTTTTTGGTATCATTAGAAATGAAATTTAATTTGAATACATGTATATAGACATGAGTGAGTTTGAGTATGAGCCTTGCCACGTAAGCAACACATCATCCCTCACACTTAGTCATGTGAGAGTGAGGGTCATGATGTGACTGTAAGCAAGGCCGGCCTTACAATATAAAAAGAAAAGCCCTATCTTATGGCCTCTAAAATCGAGGGGCCCCAAATTTTTTGGGTAAATTGGCTTTTTATTGTAACAATTCTGATTGTGGTAAAATTTCTAGTTGTTTTTATATTTGTAATTAATAAGCTTGGCAAAATAGGCGGTCTGAGTCAGGGTGAGTAACAACTAACATGTCAATATAGGTTTGGGTCCGGATGAGTGTGGATCAAGATGAGTTTTAAGCAAAATCGGTTTGACTCTAAATGAATTCTTTTAAAAAGCTTCAATTTATTTCAACTTAAAATAAGTTGTAACTAAACAAATAGTCTCATTAAACATATTATTGATAATTTTTACCCGTTTAAATTCATTTTATGAACAAAGTTTTTAGTTTATACATCTTAACCCGCATCGTGCAAAATCGGTTCGAGTCTAAATGAATTCTTGTAAAAAGCTTCAATTTATTTCAACTTAAAATAGGTTGTAACTAAACAAATTGTCTATTTTAATAATTTTAGTGATTTTCTTATCAAGCATATTATTGATAATTCTTACCTGTTTAAATTCATTTTATTAACATCGTTTTTAGGTTATCCATCTTGACTCGTATCGTGATAAGGTGTTACTCATCTCAACCCGTTATATGTTTTGGTGTTACCGATTTAACACAAATACAATAATTCGTCACTCAAATCAACCAATTTATCTTGCTTTAAATCAACATTATCAGGTCTAATAAATAATATACACATTTTATTTGTGATTTATATTTTTGTAGTTTTCTACTTCATGATTATTTTTATATTTTGTGCCTAAAACTTAAAAAAGAGATTTTATTTATAGTTAAAAGAGGGCCACAATTTTGATCTTCGCTTTGGGCCACCAGAAAGCTTGAGACGGCCATGACTGTAAGTGTGAATATGGTTTTGCTATAGGCTCGGTGTTCGCACCATGAGCCCACTCCACATGACACTCGCACGACCGCTATGTCTCGAGAGGGGTAATGTAACTTGAGCGTACGTCATGGTTACATGGTCACGTACGACGTACGTATACTGGAAACAATTATGGCACACATAGAAGTAAAAATAATGGCCCCGTTTTTGGTACGCGCATATAATGTATATATGTGTCGTCGGTCTTTAAAGGGCAAAAGTAAAGTTGCACTAATTTTAACGTTATTTTACTTTATTTTTGTGAAAATAACAATTGGGTTGGTTGGTTAATCAGGCATCAGAGCCGGGAGTCTCATTGGAAGCAGCCTCTCTATTCCTACAGGGTAGAGGTTGTCTAAATTTTACCCTGCTCAGACTCTACCTTAGCTTTGCTAATGGTGGGATATACTGAATATGATGATGATGGAAGGAAAAATAATAATTTCTTTTATATGGGATTAAGGAAATTTGGTAACTAAACAATTTGGTGATTTCTTTTTCCTTCAAATACGGTACTTTTGAAATCAATTGTTAAAAGTAACTAGGTTTTTCCCCGCCGCGCGTTGCGGCGGGTTATTGCAATGCAATCATGATAATGTATATTATATATCTTTTGCAGAAATATAAGTTGCATAGTAAAATCAAATCTCTTATCACGAATTCTAATATACTAATTTCTCATTAAAACATAAAATCATACAAAATCCATACAAATATGTTACGAAAAATAGAAAATATTACTCACAAAATTATTCTCACCGGCAACCAATTGATTGAATTAAAAAAACCTAAATTTATAAGCAAACATTGATTTTATATGAGAACAAATAAATCACTATTACTTTCTCTAAACACCACCGAAAGCTAGAAAGAACCACGATTTTTTCACTATATATATGCATATGTATAGTATCTATACTATTTAATATATATATATATATATAGGGGAAGGTTCCATTGTTAACCCTCCCTTATAGCGTTAACCGCTTAACCCTAGCGTTTTTTGCTCGAATCTTAAAAAAAAAATTTTCATGGTTTTTATTATGCAAAAATAGGGGGGGTTTCTTTTTTGTGTTTTTGCTAATTCATCACCGTTTAGAAGTTATTGTAAGTGTAAGTTACTTACACTTACTTACAATCCGTATCTGATGCAGTAAATGTAAGTAAGTGTAAGTAACTTACACTTACTATAACTTCTAAACGGTAATGAATTAGCAAAAACACAAAAAACAAACCCCCCTATTTTTGCATAATAAAAACCATGAAAAAAAATTTTAAGATTCGGGCAAAAAACGCTAGGGTTAAGCGGTTAACGCTATAAGGGAGGGTTAACATTTGAACCTCTCCCTATATATATATATATATATATATATATATGTTTACTATTTAATTATAATATTAATATTTACACTATTCCGTTTGGTTGTGTTTTAATATATATAATAATATACTTTTTTTAAGCCTGGCATTGTCTCCTCCAAACTCATAAAATTGGAAAGAATTTTTTATTTCATTTAAAATTCATTTAACATATTGAATTATGTGTGCAACAGATCGAGAACATGGCTATAAACTCCGGTGGTCACATCTAAAAATGAACAAAAGAAAAAAGAACTACCCACATGAAAGACTCTTCTCCTTAAGGTGGTTAAAGGTTGCATTTCTTATAAACAAAAAAAAAAGTATTTTAATGCTTATATTTTCATAAAAAGAGCAATCTTAAGACGAACATGTCATGATGAATAGACATCACAACGAATGGCATATACACTTTTAAAAAAGTTACATTTACATTCAAAAACAAAAAGAGCATAGATCCACGCCATTCTATATGAAGAAAAATTTAATTAACTTGTAACTTATAAATAATTTATATATTAATTTATATATAATCCTAGAATTTACTATAGATTTGTAAATTGAAGTTTTAATTATGTTCTTTTCATTGAATTTGATAAAATAAATAATTTGTTATCAAAATTTTGATAAACTTTTTAATTCATACAAGTAAAATTTACTTAATTATGTTAATTTAGATACAATATCCAGATTAATTATAGTCACTATAACAAATTAGACATATTGCAATGACAAAAGCTATAACTAAAAATGATTTTTAATCATTTGCAAAATTACTCAAATAAATTTCGATTGAATTTATTCTAGCGGTGTTACAATCGACTTGTTGTGTTTTATGATCTTAGCATTTAAATTTTAAAGTTTGGTTTTTATGTTTTAAATTTTACATTTTTTTTTGTTTATTGTGTTTTCTTGATTGTCCACATTGTGTCTTTTTTGCTTATATTGTGCATTAGGTTTAGCTTTGTGGCTTTGTTTTACTTTTTGATTTAAGGTTTAACTTTCAGTTTAAAATTTATGTTTTTATGTTCATAGTGTCTTAATGTTTGACAACAGTCTTTCCTTCTTGTCATTGTGTTTGTTTAGAGTTTAACCTTATGATTTATCTTTTAGGTTTTAAAATTTATGTTTTGCAGCGCATTGTGTCTTCATCCTCTTCATCATGTCATTCTTGTTCGTCATGTGGCTTGGTGAATAGTGTTTGATGAGTTGGTTCTAATGTCGATAATTTAAATTTAATTTAAGCTACTTTAAGTGTATTTATGAGACGTTTTAAAAGTTAATTTAGGCTTTTTAAAATAATCTTTCCCTTGTAAAATACTCAAATTACCCGTAAATAATGTTTTTAAGTAATTAAAATAATAACTGATCTTGAGAAAATTTCAATCAATTTTTAATTTAGAGTAAAATTGATGAGGCGTTTTAAAATTTAATTTAGGCTTTTTAAAATAATCTTTCCCTTGTAAAATACTCAAATTACCCGTAAATAATGTTTTTAAGTAATTAAAATAACTAGAATTTAGGACCCGCGCGTTGTGGCGGGGTCCGATATACTGACGTGAAGCGAAGCAGACATTAATCTCAAAACCAAACGTCGTCACAACCTATAAAAAATAATAAAAATACTATATACATATTAGATAGACAAACCTTAATCAAAAGATGATTACCAAAAACACAACTTGATAAAAATGAAGAAAACCGAGAAATGGATGTTGATTGATTCCTGATTCAAGTAACTAATAATAATAATCCATCATCAATTTTTCCTTACCTTGACTTTGTAATCATAAGACAAAACAAAAGAGAGGAAGCCGAACGTTAACTTTCGGCAGCGCCGACATTGGCACTATGGGTACCCAACTTACAGTTCCTATTTTAGAGAATGATATGCATACAATACAACGAAATTAGAAGAAGTTCGTGAGTGTACCTATTTGAATGTTAGTTCTGATCTTGATAACCTAGCACAACCTGTTGTTGTGAACACAGATATAATGTCATCACACAATTCTGATCACACCCAATTAGTAGAACTCCAACATCGTTTCACATTAACCATAGAAAAACAATATACATCTTAGAAATGACTCAGACCTGTAAGAAGGGAACAAATAAGGCAAACCGTCATGGTTGCAAAATTTTTGCCTTGCCAAGATACGGAACTCCAAATCCTTGCTCGACCTTACTCCTACAGGACAGTCATCATAGCCAAAAAAAAGGGAACACCATCAGAAACCCATAATACATCATGAACAAATTCTCAAAACAAATAAGCAATTGCTAACACATATAAGCACATGCGATGACTTGGTTTTCAGCATTACATAAACGTTATATGATGACCAGAACTGGGTCAACACCTATACGTGAACACCTATACCTCAAAGCCTATTGAGTCAACTACTATACCTCAAAATCTACAGAAAAAGCAACTTCAGCAGAGGAAGCACTATTTAAACTCGTATCATACTCTTGGAACATAAAAAAAAAAAAAAAAAAAAAAAAAAAAAAAAAAAAAAGGTCTAATAATTTTAGTTTGTAGTTTACGCCCCGTTAGCGGTGCGCACATATAATGTATATATGTGTCAACAGCTCTTGAGGGGCAAAAGTAAAATTGCACTAATTTTAACGTTATTTTACTTATTCAGTGAAAATAACGTTAAAATCATTTCGGACGGTTGATCAAGCATCATGAGCCGAGGGTCTCACTGGAAGCAGCCTCTCTACCCCTACGGGGTAGGGGTAAGGCTGTCTACATCTCACCCTCCTCAGACCCTGCCTTAGCATGCTAATGGCGGGATATACTGAGTACGTTGATTGATTGTTGATTGATTGATTGAATTTTAGTTTGTAGTTAGAAGTATCAATCTTGCTATACAATAATTTATGTCTCCTTTTTTTATACAATTTGTTAAGCATTTTTGAAATTTTGCAATAAAATAAAGATTATGTGATTGAAATAAAATCTTAATATCCTGATGATTTAACATACTGGTATCATATAATTTCTTATATGAATCATAGTCAGAGTTATAATATGATGATAATTTTTTTGCAACTGGCTTTAAAATATTTTCAAATGTGTCATTTTCCTGTGTTGTGTTTCCAATTGTCTCTTACAAATAAGTTATTTAACATATTTTTAAAAGCAAAATGAGAAAACTGAAATTCAAGTTATCAAAAGTCAAATTAGCAGTAGATTACCTGTAGGGCTGAAAACATGATGAATAACAACATCCAATCCATACAGATGTGGCGTATGTGGTAATGAAAGTTAAAAAAACCGGAGCATTTAATTCTGCTTGCAACCATTAGTTCACAAAAATAAAACATTTGGGATTTGATGACACCTATATTAAATATTTTAAGTGAAGTATTATGACATCCTCATTCACGTGCAGTGTTGATGGATGAGATAGTAGGCTGCTTGGATAGCATATCTAAGGGAGATTGTGTTTGATGTTTGGTCAAGTAAATTAAAAAGGAGCTTTGATTGAGATTACTCAGGTATGCAGCTATGATCAAAACCCAAAGGCAGATTGTGTTTGATGTTTGCTCAATCCAACACGATTAGAATGGTAAAGATATCAATTGCATATATGACCTGTAAAAGTGAATGTGAATATGTCAAAAAACTAATTCTTTAAAAAACATAACACATTGAAACAAAAACCATAAGACGAACCAATAAACTAACCTAATTTTTTTTGTTTCTTCGATGTCCATGTATTATTGCCTTCTCTTATAAACATTTATGAGCAATTTAAAAAAAAATGACAATGACGTGTTTTAAAATTTTACAATGTCTATAGTTAAATCACTCACTATATGAGAAACTGATAAGTAAGAAATTAATACGAAGTAATCTATCTCACCTGACCTAATTTGATGTAGGTAACTCCCAAACGTTCAAATAGTTTCCTAAGGTAAAGAGGTGATAGCAACCCAAGCTAAAGCTGCGATGGTATTCCACCTGGTGAATTCCTTGACTGCAAAATATTACCCCAGCTCAATCATATATAAACTTTTATTTAGTTGAAGTAGTGTCATAATCTTGAAGTATATATTTTATAAACTTTCATTTTTTATTTTTTTGATAATCGTGGGAACCATTTAGATATGCCATACAAGCAGCTTTGGCATGACCAATGACAACTTGTTTAGATCAAGCATCCCAGAACTGCAATAACCACATGACAGCAGTAGATACAAACAATGAGATAAATAGCAATACAAAATGAGAATTTTGTAACTTGTACAGATAAGTATGATCTATGCATAACGAAAAAAAGTAAAAAAAACATGCCTTACGATTGTATCAGCTAGCTGCTTAGATACAACAGGTGCAGCCTCAGCATGCCTGCCTGGCCTGACAATAGGAGAACAAATTGGAGGCATGTGGAAATCTATGGCTGGTAAAAAAAAAAGAAAAAACAATCAAATATTATAATGATAATATAATTAGATCAAGTCTTATTACCAAACCATCCCAGGCTGCCGATAATGTCCTTGAGCCAAGTCTGCATCAAACAAACAATACGCACCCCATGTACTTGTTATAACACAACAGATCCAGGCCAAGGAATCCCAACCCTACCAAGGTTCCACCCAATCCCAACCCCTAATCCAATATTTCCCTTTTATGTTGTGATGGCTGAAAAGATAAACCCAACCCAGGTTGCTCCCAGCCCACAAAATAATGGCCATAACCCTATTTTTACCCCACCGCTCAACACTCAACAAAGGAAGACACAAATAGACCCCAACCCTGGTCCAACCCTTAACATAACATCAAGACGTACCAATCAATGTCGACACAATTTCGAATATCAAAACATATAGATAAAATCATGTTAAAGAGTTTCACTGTAAACATATGTTTTGATTCGTACTAAATGGAAAATGTTGACCATTCACTGTAAACATATGTTTTGATTCGTACTAAGACGTACCAAAGAAACCAATACTATGTGTTCATGTACTAACTTTGAAAGGCTACATTTTTGTATCATCCATGCTCCACAAACTTGCAAACTCTCTGGAAGCATATGAACAATATAAATTGACCATATTTACTGAATAGCACACACCATATGTAATGGAAAACAATATTAATATGAACAAAAGCAATCAAATAGAATGTGAATATATATGAACAAAATAAACACATATATATTAATTATAAATAATCATATATTCATATGTAATGCAAGAACTCGTTTAGGAAGTAAAAACATCAGTCGTTCAGGATGTTAAAAAGAAACAGAATTTAGACAATCAATCAACGACATTATCAGCCACTTGAAACCCTAGAAGATCCAAATAAGCAAAATCGTATAAAGAAGAAGAACAAACCTCTGCTTTAGAGAGCTCCGCAGCATAAGGGAGAACGAAATTGACGGTGAGTTTGGAAAGCAAAGTGGAGGGACTAGGAGGACGGAGTTCCATGTACTGGATCGATGTCTTTGGCGAACAGAATTTAGACAATCAATCAACGACATTATCAGCCACTTGAAACCCTAGAAGATCCAAATAAGCAAAATCGTATAAAGAAGAATAACAAACCTCTGCTTTAGAGAGTTCCGCAGCGTAAGGGAGAACGAAATTGACGGTGAGTTTGGAAAGCAAAGTGGAGGGAGTAGGAGGACGAGGCTCCATGTACTGGATCAGTGTCTTTGGCGGATCTATATTAGGGGTGACCTTCTTCCAGGCCTCAACGAAAGCACTATCTCCAGTGGATGCATCGGTGGATACCTCGGTGGAGTAAGGGCGGCGAACGGTGGCAGAAGTGGTGGATCGGTTGAGGAGGCGGTGAGGTAGTTGCCGGAACATGGATAGATGATTGTAAATATGTGTAGTGTATATGTATAATGTATGTATACCTCTATGCTTTAATAGATTGTATATTATGCATCAAAGACATAAAAAAAGTGAATAGTATTACAGTGAGAGGAAAATATCTTTCCAAATTAATATATATAATAATGTGATCTGTATATATATATATATATAGGGCATGGAATTTTTGATAACCCTCATCTTTTGTTACAACCCATTAACCATCATCCAATGGTTACTTTAAAAATACAAGTGTATAGGATGGTGACACGTGTCAGATTCCTTTTTTTTTTCTTTTTTTTAATATAAAGGGCATTTAAGACATTTGTTATTTAAGTAAAGTTTACCCCATTTTTTTTAAACATTCATAACTTTTTTATACTATATTATTTTTTTAAAAAAATTGCACCATTATACTCGTCTCATTTTTCTCTTTAATTTCGTTATAGTCTCGACTAGTTTTTTTTTTTTTTTTGATGTCATGTATTTACATCATTGTAACGAGCTTAAAGATAGCAAATTAATTAGAAATTTTTTCTAACAATGGTAAATTACAGTAATGTAACAAAAAATGAAGTAATGTAACACAAAATGAAGTAATTTACAATGACATAATTAACGGTGACGTAACACATTATTTTATTTTTTTTCTCTAACAATGATAATTACAATGATAAATTACAGTGATGTAAATAGAACACATTATTTTGATTTTTTTCTCTCACAATGATAATTATAGTGATGTAATTTATCATTGTTTGAAAAAAAATTAAACTAATTTGTTGTCAATGTAAATTACATCACTGTAATTTAAACCAAATTCACCGAAAAAACCGAAACCGAATTTTACGTCAATGATAATTACAGTGATAAATTACATTGATGTAATAGAACATATTATTTTGATTTTTTTCTCTCACAATGATAAGTATAGTGATGTAAATTATCATTGTTCGAAAAAAATTTAAACTAATTTGTTGTCAATGTAAATTACATCACTGTAATTTAAACCAAATTCACCGAAAAAAACCGAAACCGAATTTTACGTCAATGTAAATTACATCACGATAAATTACGTCAATGTAAATTACATCACGATAAATTACGTCAATGTAAATTACATCACTGTAATTTATCATTTTTAAAAAAATTCAAATAAATTTGTTATATTTAACCTCGTTACAATGATGTAAATATAGGGCATTTAAAAAAAGTAAAAAAAAATTAGTCGAGACTATAACGGAATTAAAGAGAAAAATGAGACGAATATAATGGTGCAATTTTTTTAAAAAAATAATATATTATAAAAAAGTTATTAATGTTTAAAAAAGAGGGGGGGAAACTTATAATGGGTAAAATGACTATGATGCCCTTTTTAATATTTTAATGTAATGCTTATGTGTAAGTTTATGATTGGTTTAAATGGGTTATGTAGTTGTAGCAAAAGATGAGGGTTATTTTTTATACCCTTCCCTATATATATATATATATATATATATATATATATATATATATATATATACACACCATTTGGTGAAGGATCGAGAGCATGAAGATTTAAACAATAAACAATATAGCATTATGGCAAAAACATAAATTAAACAACTCATATTTAAATAATACCTTGATTATTTTCTTCAAAATTACAATTGATTTCCTTACAATCTGGAGGAGCAATAATAATTTGAAAATCTAAAGATTTGGAACATTGAGTGGTTGATAATACAAGTTTTTGAGAAGAGGGATTTTTCATACATTTATTTCTAAGTGTTTTTTCCGAATGCCTAACTAATCTATAGAGTCTTCTATTTATAGAGCTTCAAAATAATTGAGATAATTGAGAGAGTCTTCAGAGTCTTCAAAATAATTGATCTTTGTCGGCCATGAATAAAAGTAATTTGTCTTCTACTTGAATAATTGATCTACTTTATAAAAGTTTGTCTGCCGTTATTAAAGTTGACAGAAAGTTGATGGAGAATCTTTGAAAAGCAGTGTCTTGACAGATTGGCAGCCTCTTGATAATAATTGAAATTAACCCATAATAAAATCGGATCAACCCATAGATAACTGAATCAACCCATGGATAACTTATAACTTATATAGGTCCAATATCTTCATACGGGTCTTGAGAATTATCATCAGTATTAGAATTTTTTGATTGTGAAGGAGAATTCTTCTTAATCTCACTAATAATTCTTTGCATCTCTTCCAGGGTTGAACAAGATTGTAATCTAATAATATAATCTTGATCTTCAAAAGTATTGAGACTTAAATTTACAGGAGACTTGATAGATCTTTCATGTTGACTTGTTATAGACCTATAATAGTTTTGTACTGAAGAGACATTGGCTTTTGCTATTGAAAATTTGTTCCACCATTTACTTCTGTAATGTCTTAACAGAAGAGGGGGAGAAATGTTTTGTTGTACTTGATAATGATAAGTCCAAGAAAAAATCCAAGGAATTCGAAATATAGTCATGAATTGAAGAGTATATTCGAAATCTGGAGTTCCATCTTGTTTAAAATAATCTATAAACTTATTATAGGCTATAGAAATTTCTTTGGGGAAAGCATCAGGAATAATTCCCATATATTTAAACCACTTAATAAACCATCTTGGATAATTGTTTGAGAATTGATCATCATAGTATATGAACCAAGAGTGATTAAAATTTCTAAATAATAGAGCTTTTTCCCAGGCTTCTTGATAATCGTAATCATTATATTGAGGATATGAATGAAAATTAGAAAGGGTTTTTTGAACGAATGGTTTTGATTTCCATTCTTCAAGAGTAATGACCTTTCTAATTTTTATTTTAGAATAATCAATTTTGGAGGGATTTTGAGAATTAAGAATATGTTGAATATCAACAGATCCAGTATCAACAAGAATAGGTTGATAATATTCTATAGTTTTATATTCATTGTCATAGAAATGACAATTTCTGGGATATAGAAAATCAATAAGAGTAAGAAAGCTATGTTGAACTTTCTCTTCTTCAATAGGTTCTAAGATTTTTACAACCTTAGAATTTGGATTTATAGAATAAAGGCTAGAATCTGAGGAAGATGATGGATTAGAATTTTTTATAGGAGTTTTTGAGATATTTGTAATAGATGGTGGTAATATTCTAGTTTGTATAACAGAAGAATATGGTGGTCTAAAAGATATAGGATTAGGAGTGACTATAGGAATAAGAGATCTTGGCCTTGATGAAAATGGAGATATTGGAGCAAATCTATTGTTTATTGGTAATGGAGTACCAAGAGAACTGGAAGAACTTGATGATGGCTGATTGGTTAAAACTATCTTTTTGTTTTTTGAATCCTTACTCATATTCCCTGTAAAATTTCTCTTGATAAAAAGTCAGGTAAAGAATTGCTTTCTCCTTTTATAAATTCTATTTGAAAATCAAAATTGCTTAATAATACTTGCCATCTTGTAAATATTTGTTTTGAAATTATATTTTTATATCTTTTTCTAAAATATGTTTTGCAGATAAACAATCTATTCTTAATAAAAAAGGTTTCATATATAAATCATCTTCAAACTTTTTAATACAAAGTACAATACCTAATATTTCCTTTCTTATAGTAGAATAATTCTTTTGAGTTTCATTCCAACATCCTGAATAATATCTAACTAATTGTTCATCATTATTATTTAAAGATTGTTTTAAAATTCCTCCGAATCCTAAATCACTTGCATCAGTTTCAACTATTAACTTAGCATTAGGATTTGGAATATTTAAACAAGGTAATTGTTTTATTTTGGTTTTAATATGTTTTATAATATTTGTATGTTTCTGTGTCCATGGCTTAGGATTCTTTTTTAATCTATTATATAAAGGTTTACATATTATTCCTAAATATTTAAAGAAATCATGTATATAATTTAAACATCCTAAAAATCTTTGCAATTGTGTTTTATCTTTAATTTCATCAAGAAATTTACTAGTAAATTCTAAACTTCTATCTATAGGTATAATAGTATTTTGCTTAATATTATGCCCTAAAAATCTTATTTCAGTTTTGAATAAATTAATTTTTGTAGGAGATACTACTAAACCATTTTTATGAATAATATCATAAAATATGTTTAAATGTTTAAAGTGTTGATCTATAGAATTAGAATATATTAGTACATCATCAATATATATAATTGAAAATTTTCCAATAGAAATTATTATATCATTCATTATATTTTGAAATTCAGAAGGTGCATTTTTTAGACCAAAAGGCATTACATTCCATTCGTAATGTCCAAATGGAACATTAAATGTTGTTTTATATTTATCTTTCTCAGCTATTTGTATCTGCCAAAAACCTGATTTCATATCAAATTTTGAAAATATTTTGGCTTCATAAATCTTTTTTAATAAATCCCTTTTATTTGGTATAGGATATCTAATCCATTCTAAAACTTTATTTAAAGGTTTATAACTTATAACTAATCTAGGAGCACCTCTTTCGATTTCAGCGCTATTATTAACATAAAATGCAGAACATGACCAAGGAGACTTAGAAGGTCTAATTAAACTTTTATCTAATAAATCTTTTATTTCTTTTTTACAATGTTCTTCTAATTCTTGATTCATATATATAGCTTTAGATTTTGTTGGTATATCTTTTTCATTAAAATCTTTTATATATAGTAATTCTACAATATGTTGTTTTCTTTGCCAAAAGGCATTTGGAATATTAGCACATACATTTTTTATAAATTTTTCTTCAATATTTTTAATTTTGTTAATAATAACCTTATCATTTAATTTTTCTTTTATTCTTTCATTATTTATTTCATTTATTAAAAATTTCTTTTGTCTTTCTTTTAAATTTATTATATTTATTTGTTTTGATAAAACTAGTTCAGCAAATTCAAATATAATTTCTTTATTTAAAACTTTAGTGCTTATTCCATTACTATTTATAGTTATAGAATATAATTGAATAATAAAAGGTGTTCCTAATCTAATTTGTGATGTTAAATTTTTTACTAATATTAATTGAGTTTTATAACAATAACCATCTTTACATATATGTACATTTGTTAACTTATAATTTATTATAAGCCTTGATCCACTTGTTGTTGATAATCTATATGAAGTTTTTTCATAATATTGAGTAGGAATAATTCCTTCTTGAATACAATTCATATCAGCTCCACTATCTATTAAAGGTGTTAAAGTTATTCTAAACTCATTATTAATAATTATATTTACTTTAGTATACCATTTTTGATAATTTAAATCTTTTAACATATTAATTTTATTAACCTTACTATTAGTTTCTGTTATTTTTTTTTTCCTTTTCAATATTTTTAATTTGTGCTTTAATTATAGTAATATCTTCTTTTATATTTTTTAATTCCTCTTGTAGTTCTTGCATAGTAATTGGTTTTTCAACCTTTTTAAATTTTTTATAAATTTTTTCTAAATTATATATTTCAACATTTTCTTCTACTTCAGATTTTTTATTAAAATTTTCTTTTAATTTTTCTAAATATAATTGTTTTAGATTTAAATCTTCAGTTTCTTCTAATAATTTTAATAATATTAAATTTTCTTCATCATTTATCATATTTATTGATCAAATATTACATACACATGGACCAATACATTCACATTCCTCATTATTACTACTATTATTACTACTATTATAAATATAATTTAAATCATCACTATTATAATCTGAAAATTCTTCATCACTAATTTTAGTGTCTAAAATTTTATTTGTTTGTTGTTTTAATTCATCAGAAATATTTAATTCATTTATCTTTTTTCTTGAATAACAATTTTTCGAAGTATGTCCTTTTTTACCACAAGTATAACAAGTTATAATTCGTTTTTTATAAAATTTTCTCTTTTTATCTTTTTTATAATATTTTTGTTCTTCATTTTTAAATTTTTTATTTTTATAATTTTTTCTAAAGCCTTTTCTTTTTATATAACTATTTTTTCTTTTAGAATTACTTGGTATATTTATTTTTTCAAAACCATATTGTTCACAAAAATTTCCTAATTCATTTCTACTGCTTATACCATCTCTTTTCATTTTTTGTTTTAATTTTAAATCATTACATATTTTTAATCCTTCTTGATTTATATGATTTATAATTTGTCCATATGTTAAACTATCATATGGTATATTATTATTATTTTCTCTTTTAATTTTTTCTCTAACTTTTTCAGCAAATAATTTTGGTAATCCTGCAATAAATCTTTCTTTTCAATATGATTGGCTACAATCATTTCTAGTCATAACTTTAGATATAAAAATATCTTTATACCATCTAAAATCTTGTAATTTTCTACATGTAAGATTTAGTAATATTAAAGAATTTTTTTCTTGGTAATCTGAAGGATTTCCTATAAAATTTTGTATAATACAGAATATCAGTGTATTTATTATATATGTTTCTTCAGTCTGAACTTGTATACCATTTTCTATTTTTACTTTTCTTGCATTTATAATAATTTGTTTATCATATTCTGAAATATAATTATCCCACCAACCTTTTAAATTTCCCGAAAATCCCGAAACAATCATTTTAAGAATTTGTGATTCATTATTCCCAACTTGCTTATAAGCATTAGATGCCATTGTCATTTCTTGTAATATGTTTAAAATTTGAGCTTCAGATTGACCATCAATATTCCATTCATATAAAGCTTTACCATCATATGAAGCACAAACTCTATTACTTCCTTCTTCAAAATGTAAATCAGGTGGAGTTGGTTTAGGATACCAATTCCTTGTATCCGGTTTTAAAGTAAAATTTTTTAATTTATTGATTACATCTAAATTTGTTTTATTAAATTGAGATTCTAACTCACTATAAGAAGAGTCAATATCAGATTCATCTCTATCTCTTATAGTATTTGAACTTAATTTTTTTAATTTTTCTAAGGTTTCTAATTGTTCTTTCATTAAATTTAAAGTTTTTTCTTTTTTACTAAGAATTATAGGAGTATCAATTGTAAAAGGTTTAAATATAGGATTTTCAATTTTAATTTCTTTTCCTTTATTCTTTATTTCTTTATTTCCTAATTCATTTTTTTCATTTTCTATTCTTTCTAATTGTTCTCCTATAGTATTTAATTTTTCATTTGTATAATTATTTTGACAAATAATTGTTTTTAAAGTTTTTGTATCATCTTCGCCTATTTTTGATAAAGGTATTCCTATATATTCTTGTTTATCTTTTATAATTTTTATATTTTCATGTGGTGGATTAATAGTATTTAATTCTTCTTCATTTTTTTATTAATATGTAATTTTTTGTAATTTTATTATTAACAGATATATGTTCAATAGTAGGATATTCAATATTATTATTTTTACAATATATAGGTAACCAGGTAAAAAATGTAATATTTTCTTCATTTTTGATTATATAATTTTCCCACTCTTTTCTATGTAATAATCTAGACTCTTGACTAAAAGTTTTGTGATACCATAATATGTTATCTATATTATATTTATTTAATATTTCACATCTTAAAAAATTCATCATTTCTTTGTTCATTTTAACAAGTGAATTTTGATATTTCAGTAGAAATTATTCTTATTTTTCTAAACTGATAATCTATTTCTTCTGTTAAATGAAATTGAAGATTTGTAAAATAATATAATTTATTTACTTGATCTTCTATATCATCTTCAAAATCATCCTTATGAAAATAGTTATCAATTTTTTGAAATTCATTTTGAAAAATATTTAATTTTTCATAACATTCTTTTAATAAAGCCTTTAAAAATTTCATTTGAGGATTTCTACACTGAATCTTTGTATCACTCATTTTAACAAGTATATTGAGTTATTTTTTCAGAACAAATTTTTATAAGATGTCTTGTAATTTTTATCTTGTCTTGTAAAAAATATTTAAAATTCATATGATAATATTTTTGTACTTTTTCATTATATTTATTTTTATCTAAATATTCTTTTACTTTTTCTAACTCTTTATAATATATTTCTAATTTTTTATAAAATTCTTTTAATGCTGATATATAAAATTGTACTTGAGGATTTTTTTTCTTTGAATTCGAGTATCGCTCATTTTAATTCTTCATAAAATTGCATATCAGATTTACTAGGTGTATATGATTTATCAGATTTATTATCTGTTTCTTCTTCATATATTGCTTTAGGTATAGAATTAGAATAATCTATTCCTGATATTTTCATTGATTGTGATCTTCTTAAAATATTTTCTTGTAAATTATTTGTACTATTGTTTGGAATATAATATCTAAAAGAGTTATTATTATTAAAAGATATTTCTATTGAACCATCAGATTTTTCTATTATACTAGATATTTGATTTTCTATATCTATTGGTTTTGGTGGATTTATATCTTGTAAATTCCAAGCTAAAGATTGGGTTATTTCATTCCATTTTAATCTTTTTGGAGTTATAACTTTAGCATGCATAGTATTAGCTTCAAATAATATTGTTTCATCTCTTGGAGATGATAACTTAGTTTTATATTCTATAGTTGTAGTCATAGTTTTATAATAAACTCTATATATTACAACTGCAACATTGGTTTTTTCTTTAAATTCTAAATTTTTTGTTTTAATTGTTAAGGTTAAAGTATCTAATATATTTAGATCAAATAATCCTATAGAGAAATTAGGATAACAATTAAAATATATAGGACCATTAGCTATGTTGGATTCAGCCATAGCTAATAATGAATTATTAAAATTTGTATGTCTAGCATCTCTTAGTATAGTTAATACAGGAGCATCTATTCCTAATCTAAACATATGTTTTATTGCTACCTGAATTAATCCTATATGTAAAAAATTATAATTTTTTCTATGTTTTAATATAGCTTCTTTAGTTAATAATTGTAAATTTTGATGTTCTTTATTTATAGGTATAGTTTGTTCATTCATTTTAATTGAATAATCTTGAAAGAAATCAAAAGTTCCTATTTTATATATAGTTTTAACATCTTGTTTAGGTATATTCCAATTTGATAAATTATTTTTAATTTGAGAAATACTTATTTCTAAAGAGTTCATATTGTTGTTTAAATCTTCCTCTTGATCATTAACTGAAGTATTTGAGCTATGATCTCTTCGTGAAAAAATCTAGATATCTGATTCATTATTTGTATTTGTTTTAATGATAAAATTTTTTGAATTAACTTAATCAATATTTTGAAATATTCAGATTATACTGAGGGAACATCTCCAAAGCTCAAGACGTGGTCCGGCTGTCTAGCCAACCGTCTAGCCGACAGGACTTGCCAACACAACATAGTTCTAAATATTCAAAATATGACTTTGTTTTTTCAATAAATTTTTCATTATAACTTTTACAAATAATTAATTAGAGTATTTAGATTTAATATCATTTGAGTAATCATGGCTCTGATACCATTTGGTGAAGGATCGAGAGCATGAAGATTTAAACAATAAACAATATAGCATGGTATCATATATATATATATATATATATATATATATATAGGGGTTGGATCCACTAAGAAGATATATTTGCCTAAAAAGAGTAAGAACCAATTGAAATTTGACGCGTGTCATCATAAAACAGTAATACAGCACAAAAAACGAAATACAGTACAAAAAGAAACAAAATCCAGTACAAAAAAATAAAATATTGTACAAAAAACAAAAATCTAATACAAAAAACCACAAAAATCCAGTTTAAAAAAATATAGAACAAATCTAGTACAAAAAAATAAAAATATAGTATAAAAAATAAGATTTTATACCTAAATTATGTGACACGTGTTAAATTCTTATTAGTTCTCACTCTTCTTAGGCAAAAAACTCTTCTTATTTGATCTTTCCCCTATATATATATATATATATATATATTATATATATATATATATATATATTCAGCAGCTTTTTAGTCATGTTTGAATTGATATCAAATGTTATATGTATATATATAGATATTTTTCAGTTTTTTATTAACCGTAATGTGATATATCGAACAAAATTTAATGTATAGCTCTAATGTTCTTAATCAATGTTTTATTATACATTTATACAAAATAAATAATAATAATGATATAATATTTTCTGAAAAAGAAAAAAGAAAAAATGTTGAAGATAAACATTACCTATATAACATTAATTAATATGACCCAAGCAAGAAATAAAAGTGGTGAATGTGGCGTGGAAATAGTAACTTTACAAGCTAACTAGAGTTTAAAAGATAACCACAGATGAGTCCGTGCAATCAGATATTTGTTACCAACCTTCTATATATTGCTTGCAAATATAACTTCACAGATCAAACAGGCAGCCATGTGGGATGAAGTTGTAGCCGGACCTGAGCCAGATCACGGGCTTGCTAACCTCCGTAAACTCTCCACCACGACGGAAAAAGGTAGTGATTCCGATCCATCCATGCACCTGATCGATCATCTTAATTAGCTTATTCATTCTATCGATCTACATATCGAAAATACGTTGATCGATCAATGTTCATAACTGTACTGTTGTAATTAGCTCCTAGATATACATACAAATTAATTCATATTCATAATTATATCAGTTAGTTGAATTTTATTCGGAGAATTGAGATCGTAAGACCGACCGATGATCGATTCGATGTTTGAAAACCAGATCTGATTTTTGTTTGAAAACTTGTGAGTGACGTGTAGGAGAAGGAAGCAGTAAGTTCCAGAAGAGTGTATCGATGCCGAAGAGTCCAACAACACCGGGAACTCCGTCACCAACGGCGGCGCGTAAGGAGAACGTGTGGAGGAGTGTGTTTAATCCCGGCAGTAACCTAGCTACCAAAGGCGTTGGATCCAACTACTTCGACAAGCCTACCACCGCCGGATCTCCGACTGTTTATGACTGGTACGGTTGGAATTCATGACATCGATCTGCTAATTATATGTCAATTAAATTAACTTATTGCAATTAAGTTGTATTTAATTTCAGTATCTAATTATAATTATCATTGTTAACTTCATGTTTATTATTATTTAATTGATTAATTATTTAAATTTACGCAGGCTCTACAGTGGTGAAACAAGGAGCAAGCATCGTTAGGCTCTTAAAGTCACATGCGGGTGACTGTAAATATGCTACTCTCTATTTCGTTGATCGCCACGTGTTGTTGTGTGGTTTCTTGTTATAAAGAAATTAAGAGTGTACTGTATGTATGATGATGGTATGTATGGATAAGAGCTACTACTCTATATGGCTTCAAGTGAAACTTGACTAGTGGTGTAATTTAATAATTTTTGTTAATATTGTATTATTATTATATTATTAATTAATAATATATATTATCCTTTGCTTGGCTGGACGCGATTACGATATTTACCCTACAAATATTTGTTGATTAAATTAATAATAGTAATAATTTGGAGGTAACCCACGATAGCTACGTGTCGATATAAAATAGTTAATTAATAATTGACAAAATTACACATTTGAACCTTTATGTTTGTAAGAAATAACAAATATGAACCTTTAACTATCTTAATTACGTTAAACAACCTTTAAGTATTTAAGTTGTTTCAACTTTCAACCTTTACATTAACCCCGGTTAGATTTACCAGTTAAATCTAGTCATGTGCAAAAAATGTTATGAGTATTCTAGTTATTTTGATCTTTTGTTATTTTTAAATATAAAACCCACTATTCAAGTATTATCGTATCTTATTCAATAATTTACTCTAAATTAAAGTGTTCGAAAATTAGGGCTAAAACCCACCTAGAAGTTCACGTGGTTCCTCCCTCTTCGGTTAATGTTCACCCAGAAGTTCACGTGGTTCCTCCATCTTCAGTTAGTGTTCGAAACCTACTGTTGTAGTTGGATAGGATTTATCATTGTTACTAATGCCATTGTTACATAATGATAAAAAGAAAAATGATAAATCCTATCCAACTACAACCTTAGGTTTCGAACACTAACTGAAGATGGATGAACCACGTGAACATCTCGGTGAACACTAACCGAAAAGGGAGGAACCACGTGAACTTCTAGGTGGGTTTTAGCCCTAATTTTCGAACACCCTAATTTGGAGTAAATTATTGAATAAGATACGATAATACGTGAATAGTGAGTTTTATATTTAAAAATAACAAAAGATCAAAATACCTAGAATACCCATCACATGTTTTGCACATGACTAGATTTAACTGGTAAATCTAACCGAGGTTAATGTAAAGGTTAAAAGTTGAAACAAATTAAATACTTAAAGGTTGTTTAACGTAATTAAGATAGTTCAAGGTTCATATTTGTTATTTCTTACAAACATAAAGGTTCAAATGTGTAATTTTGTCTTAATAATTTGGAGGTGACCCGCGATAGCTACGTGTCGGTATAAAATGGTTTATTCCGGAGACTTGCTCGTCATCAACTGAATTTTAGACTCAACGAGATTAGAGAGGAGTATATTGAATAGACAAGGTGGATGGCTTATGGCTATATATACACTTAGCACGCCTACAAAAATAACAAATCAAAAGTTGTCATGTGTACAACCTGTCATATAATTAAAATTCTTTCAATAAGTCTACCCCCAGCCTTAAAGCCGCTGGGCTAGCGGCCCTTCACTCCGCAGCGAGGTTCAGCGGGAACACCGCCCCTAGCCCCACGGTGCCCGCCCAACCGGCCTCCACGGCCCCCGCTCCTCATTTCCCTTCCTTACATCTCATTGGTTGGTTTAAAAAGTTGTGGGCCTCCCAATGCTTTTGAACGGCTAGTTTTAAAAAACAAAATAAAAAATAAAATCAAACTTTATATAAACCTTTCATTTCAATCATTTTACACACTCATTTTCATTCGAACTAATTTTTTATACAATTTACTTTTTTATAAAAATGTCATCATTTTCTTCGGTGTTTTCATCATCCTCTTCATCTTCTGATAGCGAGGGTATTAATCTTTTTATCTCGTCGTTGTCTACAATGGCTCAAGAAAACGCATCTCAGATTCCTCGGCCTATCATTTGAAGAATTCAAATTAATTGAGGCAGGGAAGCGGAACATGATCTTTTGATGCGTCATTATTTTGAAAACGAACCGTTGTATAATGAGACGTTGTTCAAGAGGCGTTTCCGGATGCAACGACCTTTATTTGAACGTATCGTGAAAACCTAGAGTTGCGGATACTTATTTTCAATTGAGATGGGATGCTCGCGGCAAGCGAGGATTTACACCTTTACAAAAATGTACGTCGGATATTCGACAATTGGCATACGGGAGTACGGCAGACATAATGGACGACTATTTACAGATGTCAGACATCACTTCCAGAGAATGCCTTTATAATTTCTGTTAGAATATCCGTCGACTCTATGGTCCTAAATATTTGCGCAAACCAAATTATAATGATGTTATGAATTTGTATGAACACCATGGAAATTATCATTGGTTTCCCGGTATGCTTGGTAGTATTGATTGTATGCACTGGGATTGGGAAAATTGTCCGGTTGCATAAGAGAACAATTTATGAGAGGCGATCACGGATGCCTCTCGATTATTCTTGAAGCTGTTGCTTCACAGGATTTATGGATTTGGCATGCCCGTGCGAATAACGACCTAAACGTTCTAAACTCATCACCGTTACTCAATGATATGGAAAACAGTGTGTTTCCACAATCATCGTTTTTTTGTAACGATAACGAGTACGCTCACGGTTACTATCTAGCTGACGGGATTTACCCAGAATGGCCGGTTTTTATGCAAACAATAACATGTCCAACAACCTTTAAATGGAAAAGGTTTCAAGTAGCTCAAGAGGGTGCAAGGAAGGATATTGAGCGGGCTTTTGGTGTTCTTAAAAAAAGATTTCAA
The DNA here is from genome assembly GCA_009363875.1 of Mikania micrantha. Classification (NCBI taxonomy): domain Eukaryota; kingdom Viridiplantae; phylum Streptophyta; class Magnoliopsida; order Asterales; family Asteraceae; genus Mikania; species Mikania micrantha. The sequence continues at coordinate 92,707,452 of CM018696.1, forward strand.
ATCATAAAAAATCCGGCTAGAGCATGGCATCCCAAAAAAATTAGATCAGTTATGTATGCCTGTATCTGAATGTGAGGGCAAGTCGATTAGCCCATTTGTACCGGATGAAGACGAACCGCCATCTCCTTTTGACATTGATGACCCGCGCAGAGATAACCAAATTTTGGTGTAACACCCCAAATTTCCCAATACAAATTATTTGAACTTACGACTGGGTAACGGATAATAAGCTTGAAGGAAAATAAATAATAAAGTTAAGGTCTCGAGTTCGTGTACTCGATATGGGATTTCGAGTACACTGTACTCGAAATAGAATTTCCTAATTTCGAGTACACCCAATTTCGAGTACCAATCACTGCCTATAAATAGGAGTGCCTTGGGAAATGTGACAACCTTTGGCTGGAAGCACAGTTTCTCTTGAGTACTTGAAGTTGAAGTTCAAGAACATCAAGAATCGAGCTTTGATCGACCAAACAAAGGAGGAAACACACGGGAATCTACAGGAGTGATCCTTTATCATCAAGTAAGTGATCTAAACTAAAAAGTTAGGATTTTTATACAAAAGTGAGGATTGTTATGCAAAAGTGAACTTATGCATAAAGCTCACACCTTTATGCATAAAGTTTGAAACTTTGAGGTTCAAGTGTGTTGGTAATAACTTAAGGAACCTGTAACTAGCTCCCATGGTCTTAGATGAATTTCTGAGATGTTTAATGACGAATTGATGAGTACACGAAATCATGTACAGAGGGTACTCGAAATCATACATGTTATTTCGAGTACATTGTCATTTCGAGTACACGGCATTTCGAGTACAAAGACTATTTCGAATACAAAGGGGTATTTCGAATACACAGGCTATTTCGAATACACTGGTTATTTCGAATACATGTGATGGTTTCGAGTACCAGCCATTTCGTGAACTCTGTAATTTCGTGTACATGGGAACTTAATGAACTTCAAGTGTTTCGAATACTTAGCTAAGTTTCGAGAACGGGAAGTTAGAAAGGGGAAGCTAGTAGTGATGGGTACTTAGAATAAGTCTAAGAATGATATGTGATGAGACGATATACTAATGTAGGTCCTTAAGGCCCTAGCTAAGGAGTTCGGCTAAGGATAACAGGAGTCTACTATCAGGTGAGTTCTAGACACCTTATTTTATGTTTAATGTTTTGGGCTGGCATACATGCTTATTGTTATGTCTATGATGTTATGTGCTCATGATGATGATGAATGAATGATAATATGCCCTGACGATGTGTGCATGTTTATGTGTTAGCATGAATTGTGCATGAAAGTATGCTAAGTATGATGAATGCATGTTAGTATGTTATGATGATAAACTGAATGATAACATGCTATGACGATAATTACAGATGTTATGTTATAATGAAATCCTAGGCAGGCTATGATGAAAGTATGATGCTATGACGAATATATGCTAGCATAACGTGTTTATGATGCCATGATGAATGATATGATGATGTGCTGCTAGCATGACATGTGTATGATGCCAGGATGTTATGATGATATGATATTAGCATAGCCTGTTATGAGAAATCCTATGTTATTAGGATAATGTTATGACGTTATGCTGAATGATGATATGGTGCTAATGTATCATGTTACGATGGTTGCTCCCATATTCGTATGGGATAAGTATGTTTGCTTCAGTAATTGTTACTGGGTAAGTATGGTTGCTCCCGTACTCATTACGGGGTAAGTATGACGTTGCTCCCATATTCGTATGGGGTAAGTATGACGTTGCTCCCATATTCGTATGGGGTAAGTATGGTTGCTTCCGTATTCGTATGGGGAAAGTATGGTTGCTCCCGTACTCGTTACGGGGTAAGTATGGCGTTGCTCCCGTATTCGTATGGGGTAAGAATGGTTGCTCCAGTACTTGCTACTGGGTAAGTATGGATCTGTAGAACGCTTCGGCGGGGCAGATCAACGGTTATGGAGCCTTGTGCCGGCATAAGCCCACTGTTACAGTGGTTGTATGATGATGATGATTATGGTGTTTATGTGACAACGTTTTGGGTTATGTGAACGAAATGATGTTTTTATGTTAATCATGTTCTAACTTAACAACGTGTTTATGATGTTTTATGAAAACTAGAACTCACCAGCGTAAGCTGACTTGATTTAGCATGTATGTCAGGTTAAAGTTATGATAAGAGAAGGCATGAAGCTCGGGCATCAACTCAGACGATCCGTTGGTTTTGGCAATTTGATATGTTTTTGATACAGACACTTTCTTGATTTCTGTTTATCAAACTATGTTTACATTTCCGCTGCATGATTATGAAAGTTTTTAGTTTAAGAGCTATGTGTTATGATGAAAACCAACCTCTGCGAGGCGCCCGGTTTCGGGGCCTCACAAGTTGGTATCAGAGCCATAGTTTGAGAGATCTTGGCATCTCAAATGCCAAGACTGAAACTGAGAATGGGATAATTGATGCGGATTGCCAACCACGGATGAACGGATGCCACGAGCCGAATGTTTATGTAGGAGTTAAGGGTTAGATGTAAGGTTATGTAAGTAGTTAGTGTCATGCACATTGAAAAGATGGGATGGGAGACGTTTAGAGCCTATGAGTTGGGTAAATGGTTAATAACACTTGATCAACTTCATTAACGATTTACAAAACTTATTTCGTGCTAAACTGATTCCTGTGCTGACTCATCAATTGTTGCATTATGTAGAAATTTTAGATGGCTGGACAAAAGGGTAGACCGCGAAAACAACCACAGGGAACAGGGGAGCCACATGTCGAGGCCGAGAAACCTGTCAATAAAGGAGGAGATGAGCACAGTGAGCCATCGGAAAATGAAGAGGAGTTCACACTAGAGCCTATTGTAGTAAAGGCTATTTCTGATGAGGTCTGCAAGATCATGGATGAAAAGATGCCGGCAATGATTGCTAAGGCACTAAAGGATGTTCTGAAAGACAAGTCTGAGGGAACTAAAGAAAGCACCAAAGAAGATGAGGTGGTGATCATCGAGACGAAGAGCGGCGACTCTATGACTGGGAAACTGAAGGGCTGTGACTACAAGTCCTTCAAGGGATGTAACCCACCGACCTTCGATGGCAAGAAGGATGCTGTGGCTACTTGTCACTGGATATATGCTATGGAGGCTGTTATCTCCATCAGTGAATGCCGAGTCGACCAAGCTGTTAAGTTCGCAGTTCACTCTTTTGTCGAGGAGGCACTTCACTGGTGGAACACCATTAAGCAGTCCAAAGCTGCAGCTGATGTAGAGAAGATGACTTGGGACGATCTCAAGGAACTGGTTACTAAACAGTTCTGTCCCAAGAATGAACTCGATAAGGTTGAAAGGGAGTTTCTGGTTCTGAAAGCTGGGAGTCTGAACCACCGGCAGTACACGTCGAGGTTTAATGAGATGGCTAGACTTGTTCCTCACCTGGTTTTTACCGAGGAACGCAGGGTGAAGTTGTACATGGAGGATTTGCCTCCCAAGGTTCGGATTCATGTGAAGGCGAATGCTCCCAAGACTTATAATTCCACCGTGGAGCTCAGTGGAATAATTTGGGACGATGTTATGTCGGCCGAGCCAGCCAAAGAAGAAACAAAGGTGAAAGAGTCCTTTGGGACTAAGAGAGGTCGAACAGACCAACGAAAGTTCGCAAGCAAGAAAGTGAAGCGAGAGGAGATGGGCCGATGCAACAAGTGTGGGAAAAGCCACACGGGACAGTGCCTGGTGGGCACTAATTTATGTTTCAGGTGTGGAAAGACGGGGCACTTTTCTAGCAATTGCCAGAATGCTACTCGATGCTTCAACTGCAGTGGGATAGGACATCTATCCAAGGATTGCAAGCTATCACGGGCCGATGCTTCGGGCTCGGGTAAGAAAGAAGAAAAAGGAAAGGAGAAGCAGAAGGCTAAAGCACGAGCTTTCACTATGACAAAGGATGATGCTATTGAGGACCCGGACGTGGTCACAGGTACCTTCCTTATCAACAATAAACCTGCTTATGTATTGTTTGATTCTGGTGCCAGTATGAGTTTTGTATCTTCTACTTTCTGTGATGGGTTACCTGGGAAGGTTAAGAAGGTAGATCGGTTATTTGATGTAGAGACGGCTAATGGTAAGATGACCAAGGTGACTAAGTTTATTGATGATTGTTATGTTGAGATAGGTGGTCATAGGTTCCTAGTACGATTGTTTATTATAACCTTAGGAGGCTTTGATGTAGTTTTGGGTATGGAATGGTTAACCAAATACGAGGCTAACATTATATGTCGACGAAAGATGATATGTTTACGTGCAATGGATGGGAGCTCCGTGACGGTCTATGGTGATAAAGCGATGTATGCGCCAAAGATCATTTCAATGATCAAGGCCGATGTTATGATGAGGCGGGGGTGCGGTGCTTACTTGGCCTATGTGGTTGAGGAACGTAATGATACGAGGATGATTGATGATGTTCCTGTGGTGCGTAACTTCCCCGATGTATTCCCTGAGGAATTGCCTGGATTACCACCTGATCGGGAAATTGAGTTCCAAATTGACTTAGTGCCAGGGGCACAACCCGTTGCCAAAACACCTTACCGTCTAGCTCCAACCGAGATGAAGGAAATGATGACCCAGCTACAAGAACTCCTCGATAACGGTTTTATACGACTGAGTGTCTCTCCGTGGGGGCACCGGTGTTGTTCGTTAAGAAGAAAGATGGAAGTATGCGTATGTGTATCGATTACAGGGAACTGAATAAATTGACCGTAAAGAACATGTATCATCTACCTATAATTGATGACTTGTTCGATCAATTGCAAGGTGCAAGCTAGTTCTCGAAGATAGATCTCCGATCCGGTTACCATCAGTTGAAAGTTCGAGAGAAGGATATTCCAAAGACTGCTTTCCGTACGCGTTATGGACATTACTAGTTTCTCGTTATGTCGTTTGGATTGACGAATGCTCCCGCAGCATTTATGGATTTGATGAACAGAGTATGTCGACCGATGCTGGACCGATCGGTGATAGTGTTTATTGATGATATTTTGATTTATTCAAAGAACGAGGGAGACCATGCTTGCCACATACGTGAGGTATTGGAGATCCTGAGAAAAGAGAAACTTTATGCTAAATTCTCCAAATGCGCTTTCTGGTTACGAGAGGTACAGTTTCTGGGGCACGTGGTGAACCCAGAAGGCATTATGTAAGATCCAGCAAAAGTTGAAACGATTATGAAATGGAGTCCTCCGAAGTCACCGACAGAAGTACGCAGTTTTCTTGGTTTGGCTGGCTATTATCGGAGATTTATTCAGGACTTCTCCAAGATAGCGACGCCACTGACAAAGCTCACGAAGAAAGACGTAAAGTACGAATGGGGTCCAAACCAAGAACTAGTGTTTTCAGTGCTAAAGGAGAAACTTACCCAAGCTCCTGTTCTAGCATTGCCGGATGGAAATGATGATCTTGTTGTGTATGCCGATGTGTCACGACAAGGTTTGGGATGCGTACTGATGCAAAAAGGAAGGGTGATAGCTTATGCTTCGCGCCAGCTAAAGATTCATGAGGCTAACTACCCAACCCACGATCTTGAACTCGTAGCAGTAGTGTTTGCATTGAAAATATGGAGGCACTATTTGTATGGAGTAAGGAGTACCATCTATACCGACCATAAGAGCTTGAAGTACTTCTTCGATCAAAAGGATTTGAATATGAGGCAAAGACGATGGCTTGAGCTGTTAAAGGATTATGATTGTGATATTTTATATCACCCTGGAAAGGCCAATGTGGTAGCAGATGCTTTGAGTCGCAAAACGGATCATCCTGCCATACGAGTAAAATCGTATAGTTTGGTGATAACGCCAGACTTTCTGAACGAGCTCAAGCAGGCGCAACAGGAGGGATTGAAAGAAGAGAATGTGGGTTTTGAACGTGTCTTCGGACAAGTCAAGAACTTGGAAGACAACGACCATGGGATAAAGATATGATTCGGTCGAATGTGGGTGCCCAGAAATGGGGACATTCGAGCGAGAATTTTAGATGAAGCCCACAAGTCACGTTATTCAGTGCACCCCGGTGCGATGAAGATGTACTAAGATCTTCGACAGGATTATTGGTGGCCGGGCATGAAGTTTAATGTGATGCAATATGTGAACAGGTGCCTTACTTGTGCGCAAGTGAAGGCTGAACATCAGAAGCCCTACGGATATGTGCAACCTCTTGAGGTACCAGAATGGAAATGGGAACACATCACCATGGATTTCATCACCAAGCTACCGAGAACAGCTAAACGACATGATACCATTTGGGTGATTGTGGACCGACTGACGAAGAGTGCACACTTCCTTCCTATCAAGGAAACGTATACGTCCGAAAGGTTGTCTGAGTTGTTCGTGAAAGAGATTGTGACCCGACATGGAGTTCCTGTCTCCATTGTGTCAGATCGGGATACGAGGTTTACTTCCAGATTCTGGAAGCAGTTTCACGATGCTATGGGAACGAGACTGAACATCAGTACCGCCTACCACACTCAAACGGATGGACAGTCGGAAAGGACTATTCAAACGTTGGAGGATATGCTTAGGGCGTGCATTATCGATTTTGGAGGTAGCTGGGATGACCACTTGCTATTGGTGGAGTTTTCGTATAATAACAGCTACCACTCTAGCATCGGAATGCCCCCATATGAGGCGTTGTACGGCAAGGGTATCACCATGGAAGGGAATCATTCGATTCAGAAAGCGAGGCAAGTTGAGTCCGAGGTACATCGGACCGTTTCAGATAAAGGCAAGGGTAGGAAAAGTCGCGTATCGACTGGACCTACCAGAGGAGCTGAATGGGATTCATCGTACCTTCCACGTGTCACATCTTAGGAAGTGTCTGGCAGACGAGCAAGCCCATGTTCCTTTGGATGACATCGAGGTAGATGACCGGCTGAATTACATTGAAGAACCAGTCGCCATTGTGGATACGAAGGAAAAGCAGCTACGGAATAAAACGGTTCGTCAAGTCAAGGTTCAGTGGAAGCACCGAAAGGGTTCGGACACTACATGGAAAACGGAAGATGAAATGAGGAGGTTGTATCCTAGTTTGTTCGATGTGTAACGAGGCAGGTTTCGGGATGAAACCTATTGTAAGGAGGGTAGACTTGTAACACCCCAAATTTCCCAATACAAATTATTTGAACTTACGACTGGGTAACGGATAATAAGCTTGAAGGAAAATAAATAATAAAGTTAAGGTCTCGAGTTCGTGTACTCGATATGGGATTTCGAATACACTGTACTCGAAATAGAATTTCCCAATTTTGAGTACACCCAATTTCGAGTACCAATCACTGCCTACAAATAGGAGTGCCTTGGGAAATGTGACAACCTTTGGCTGGAAGCACAATTTCTCTCGAGTACTCGAAGTTGAAGTTCAAGAACATTAAGAATCGAGCTTTGATCGACCAAACAAAGGAGGAAATGCACGGGAATCTACAGGAGTGATCCTTTATCATCAAGTAAGTGATCTAAACTAAAAAGTTAGGATTTTTATACAAAAGTGAGGATTGTTATGCAAAAGTGAACTTATGCATAAAGCTCACACCTTTATGCATAAAGTTTGAAACTTTGAGGTTCAAGTGTGTTGGTAATAACTTAAGGAACCTGTAACTAGCTCCCCATGGTCTTAGATGAATTTCTGAGATGTTTAATGACGAAATGATGAGTACACGAAATCATGTACAAAGGGTACTCGAAATCATACATGTTATTTCGAGTACATTGTCATTTCGAGTACATGGCATTTCGAGTACAAAGACTATTTCGAATACGAAGGGGTATTTCGAATACACAGGCTATTTCGAATACACTGGTTATTTCGAATACATGTGATGGTTTCGAGTACCAGCCATTTCGTGAACTCTGTAATTTCGTGTACATGGGAACTTAATGAACTTCAAGTGTTTCGAATACTTAGCTAAGTTTCGAGAACGGGAAGTTAGAAAGGGGAAGCTAGTAGTGATGGGGACTTAGAATAAGTCTAAGAATGATATGTGATGAGACGATATACTAATGTAGGTCCTTAAGGCCCTAGCTAAGGAGTTCGGCTAAGGGTAACAGGAGTCTACTATCAGGTGAGTTCTAGACGCCTTATTTTATGTTTAATGTTTTGGGCTGGCATACATGCTTATTGTTATGTCTATGATGTTATGTGCTCATGATGATGATGAATGAATGATGATATGCCCTGACGATGTGTGCATGTTTATGTGTTAGCATGAATTGTGCATGAAAGTATGCTAAGTATGATGAATGCATGTTAGTATGTTATGATGATAAACTGAATGATAACATGCTATGACGATAATTACAGATGTTATGTTATAATGAAATCCTAGGCAGGCTATGATGAAAGTATGATGCTATGACGAATATATGCTAGCATAACGTGTTTATGATGCCATGATGAATGATATGATGATGTGCTGCTAGCATGACATGTGTATGATGTCAGGATGTTATGATGATATGATATTAGCATAGCCTATTATGAGAAATCCTATGTTATTAGGATAATGTTACGACGTTATGCTGAATGATGATATGGTGCTAATGTATCACGTTACGATGGTTGCTCCCATATTCGTATGGGGTAAGTATGTTTGCTCCAGTAATTGTTACTGGGTAAGTATGGTTTCTCTCGTACTCGTTACGGGGTAAGTATGATGTTGCTCCCATATTCGTATGGGGTAAGTATGGTTGCTCCCGTACTCGTTACGGGGTAAGTATGACGTTGCTCCCATATTCGTATGGGGTAAGTATGGTTGCTCCCGTATTCGTATGGGGAAAGTATGGTTGCTCCCGTACTCGTTACGGGGTAAGTATGGCGTTGCTCCCGTATTCGTATGGGGTAAGAATGGTTGCTCCAGTACTTGCTACTGAGTAAGTATGGATCTGTAGAACGCTTCGGCGGGGCAGATCAACGGTTATGGAGCCTTGTGCCGGCATAAGCCCACTGTTACAGTGGTTGTATGATGATGATGATTATGGTGTTTATGTGACAACGTTTTGGGTTATGTGAACGAAATGATGTTTTTATGTTAATCATGTTCTAACTTAACAATGTGTTTATGATGTTTTATGAAAACTAGAACTCACCAGCGTAAGCTGACTTGATTTAGCATGTATGTCAGGTTAAAGTTATGATAAGAGAAGGCATGGAGCTCGGGCATCAACTCAGACGATCCGTGGGTTTTGGCAATTCGATATGTTTTTGATACAGACACTTTCTTGATTTCTGTTTATCAAACTATGTTTACATTTCCGTTGCATGATTATGAAAGTTTTTAGTTTAAGCGCTATGTGTTATGATGAAAACCAACCTCTGCGAGGCGCCCGGTTTCGGGGCCTCACATTTGGCGTTGCGAAACAAAAGCATTCACGAGTCGTTAAAAGCCGATTTGGTCGAACATCTTCGCACCGATATTGTTGTTCGTAGCATCTTAGGCGACTAGTAGATTTTTAATATGTTTTTGTTTTTTTAATGTAATGTGTGTTTTTTTGTAAAATATTGAATTATTTTAATTTAGAGTAACGTTTTTTATTTATTTTTAATTGTTGATGATGTGGAATAGTGGAGAAGGGTTTTCAGTAGGATGACCATTGTGGGTGTTTAAGGTTTTCAGTGGGGTGATGACGTGGCAGGAAATTTCAGTGGGGTGATGACGTGGCAGGAAATTTCAGTGGGAAAGGGTTTTCAGTGGGGTGACCGCTGTGGATGGTCTAACGGACACATGTAATTTTAAAGATGATGTATGGATATGTATTACTTGTACGGGCAACCGCTCGTATGTCTTATACGTGCCCGAATATCCTTTGGTTGTATGGGTGGAGCATGTATATACATTATGTTATACGGACTGGCACCCGTAACAGCCAAGTGTCAAAGTAAGACCGACACCCGTGACAAAAAGTTAAAACGTACGAGCGTCCGTCAGAGTTTGTGGGTGCCGACGCCTACAAGAGACGTGTGGCAAATTTTAGTTTGTATATATACACATCTATGAGGAAAAAATGTGATCAAATCTCTATTTTGGAAAATTTTCCTTTTATTACATACCGGGGGTACAATACATTAAATTTCGCATAAATTTTTACGTGATGTACAAGTGTGGTGTACGGCTTATACATATTTGTACATCTAGTATTATTACTAGAATTTATTTAATAGTTTAACTCACACATACCTGTACTCTCCGTATACATGTTATATTAGGTGTGTTGTGTGGTCGGGATAACCTTATACGATTCGTACATATAGGCATACATGGGATCAGGGCCGGATCCCACTGTTAAAAATTTAGGCAATGCCCTAGGGTCTCATATTTTTTGGGGTCTCATGTGGTTCGGTTTTTTTGTACAAAGATTTGGTTGATGGGTTTCAAAAGTTTGAAACTGTAGTGAACGGTTTGGTTTACGGTTTTTACTAAAAACCGAACCGAACCATGCGTGTTTATGCATGCATGCATACATATGTGTATCCATGTATGTTTTATGTATATATGTATGTATAAGGTTGATAATTTAGGTGTTATTCAATAAAAAAAAATATATTTGGGATTGCAATGTGATTAGCCCGTCTCAAACCGTAAAATGATTAGGTTTGATTCTCAAAAAGGCCAATACTAGAAAGCCGAAACCCATAAATCTCAAACCGTAAAACCAAATTGAAAACAAATCGTTAATAACGGTTACTCGGTTATGTTTGGTTTGGTTTTATTTTTAAATGTTCGGTTTTGGTTTTCTTAAAACCATTATTTACGATTTCACTTAAAAATCAGGCCACTAACACTTGGTTGCCTAAGCTTGTAAGAGTACGAATGAATCAAAGAGACGTTAGAAAAGAATGCAAGTTCTTGAATGAAAGAAGGGCCCCCAGATTTTAATGTTGTCAAGGACACTTCAATTGGTTGAGCCGGCCCTACATGGGATCAGGGGCGAATGGTATCGCCCCCTCTTTTTTCGCAAATAGTGTTAATTTTCGGACCGAAATGTTATTTTTAGTTAAAAATACGGGTTTCGTCCCCTTATTTCAAAAATTTAACATGTATTTAGAGTCATATAAATTTTTGCTATCATTTTCATAACATTGAAGCTCCGTCAATACAACACCATCTAATAGTGTCTTTAAACAGATTAAAATATATGAATTTTGTTATCAGGGAATCTGTGTTCTCATACGCTTCTCTCTTTTTGTTCAATAAATTATTGAATCGCAATTAGAGGCGGCTATGGTTGTGTGGGCCCTTTTTATGGGTTGTGACGTCTTGGATTTTTTATATATATTACGTAGACTCGGCATCTTCATTCATGACAAGATAAAGTGGATAAATTTAGGTAAACAAATATTGTATTTTAAGTTTAAATAAATAACATTATAACATAGAATAGGTTTAGATAAGTAATTTTTTAAAACAATATGAGTCAAGATAAGTAAAATAAAAATTGTATGAATATAATAAATTTAAATGAGCAAAATGATCAATAATATATTTACAGGTAAAATCATTAAAAATTATTCAAATATATATTTGTTTAGTCACAACTTATTTTATTTAAACTAAATTGATGTTTTTTAAAACAACTCATCTAGATCCAAACCAATTTTGCTTAAAACTCATCTTGACTCGCACTCGTTCTAACACGCAACCGTTCTGACCCGTTACCCAACCCAACCCAACCCGTCCCGTCCATTTTGCTAGACATAGTATTATGTATAAAAATTTAAGTTATATATATATTATGTATAAAATTGTTTAGTGAGTATCAAGATTAGTTTAAGTATGCACGAAACATTATTTAATTACAACAAAATTGTTTTTATATTATTTATTGATTTATAATTATCTTTAGATTTTCTAATTTTATTGGTAGATGGCACCTAAAATCTATGAGAGAACGACATCCTTATCAAAAATCGTAGTATATAATGCAAAAATAACAAATCATATTGTATCATACAAGAAATAACAATAACAAATTATCTTCAAATGACTTATTCATATGAAACCATATGAAAAGAGTGAGCTCTCGCTCATTATTGATTGATTATCGGAGCTGTCCCATCTTTTTTCATCAACTATATATGGATCTCGGGTTCGTCCACAGATACTTTCGATGCTAACATCAACAAAATTTTGATACTTCATGATATACTTTTTGTTTTGTATGGAAGGAGTAGTTTGCCCATTGATAGATGATAGTAATTCTACATATAATTATGTGAAGTTAACACCTCAAAGTTAAATAAAGGTAAGAATCGAAGGGGCTTTGTCATAACGGTACCCATTGGCTTTCCAAATAGAAAGTCATGGGTTCAAATCCCTCTCAAGACGAAATAGGGGTCCTTGAGAGATCAGGGGGTTTTTCAGTGCGCTTTCCTCCTGGGGTGGTGGTGGGGTCTCAATGGAGGTCATGGTAACTAGACCTTAGTGACGTGGCCTGAAAATCAATGGTTCACACGTTGAGATCAAATACCGTTCAAAAAAAATAAAGATAAGAATAAAAATAATCTGTTTTGATTTTTAGGTTTATATGCTATTACTCTAATCAATAATATACGGTATAAGTATAATTAATTTGTTTTGATGATTTTTATATCATTTTAGATTAAATATCATAAAACATTTGCTAGATTCAAAAAGTAAAATTTTGTTACTTTAACGAAGAAATCAAATAAACTAATTCTTGAAACATATAAATTGCAAATTACAATAACTAAACAAGTGAACTTGTTATTAGACCTTACGATTAAAGAAGAATTCCTAAGTACGCTAAATTGCAGATTATAAGTGTAAAATATAGGTAAAAGTGAAGTTGGATCATGGATTTCAGCTTCGACAACAATATATAAACAAATGAGAAAGAGGGCATGACCCGTGCCTTGTGAGGCTATTTGTACTCATCACATCCCTTCCCATCATTATACCGTATGTGACACATAAACAGCTAAAACCATCACACAACCTTTACATACATATGTGTACCAACAAGGTCATCACCTAGCACCTTCCCCCTTCCCAACAGTTCCCTTCCTTAGAAGTGGCGTACCTATGTTACGAGGTGGGGGTGGGGGCAATTGTCCCCTTGAATTTGCATAATCATACTTTTGATGAGATTTTAAGTGATACTTGTATTTTTTTTAGATAAAGAGTTAATTAAAAAGATCTTTACAAATGTTGTTTTTGATGTATTTTATAAAATAAAACCGCGTAGAACAAATAGTCTGGCAATCTTAACCTATAACAATATGAGTAACTTAAAAACCATATGAATATAATGTATTCAAACTAGTAAAACTGATCAATAATATATTTCATAAGAAAGTTATTAAAAAGTACTCAATTAAACTATTTGTTTAGTTACAATTCATTTTAATTTTAACAAAATTGTATGTTTATAAAATGACTCATTTAAACCCAAATTGATTTCACTTAAAATACATCCTCACCTGCACTCATCCTAACCTGCACCCGACTCGACCTGTCACCCAACTAAACCTAACCGCCTATTTTGTCGGGCATAAAAACAACTTTAGATGTAATGTTTTTTTTTATGATTTTATACATGAAATTTAGTTTAATTGCATTTTTTTAACATGACCTGATCTGATTTGACATAACCCGATTTGAAAAAGAGAAAAAATATTATACACAAATTTTTAAACAATTTTAAAAAAATTCTGCCCTCCAATAAAAAATTTTCTTTGTCTGTCACTGTTTCTTAGCCCCATCACACAGCCTCACACAACCTTCCTATGACCGCCCTCTCGTCTCACGCACATCTGTAGTGGATGGAAGCCGGAGGGCGCCATGGAGGTGTGACCCATGCCACTCACACCCACTCACCTCCCCACCACACATAGTCTGAGACATGGCTTCATGGTGAGATAGAATTACTCCACTAACTTTTTTTTTTGAACGGCGAAGGTAAATTGCTCCACTAACTATATGTCGATAATTGTTTCTGATAAACTGGTTGGCATGGATCCATGGTATCGGAGACATAGGGTATGTTAGGGTGAAACTCAAGCCCACTAGTTCTCCTTGGGTGACGAGGCATGGGGTCGTGCTTATGATACTTCAATATTCTTGGTTTTCTTCATATGTTCCATCATCCAAAGGCCGTTTGTTCTCGAAAATACAGAGCAAACAAATTGAGAAATAATCTACCAAGATTCTCAAAGAATCATTCAATATTTCGTAGCATACAATGCTTTCCCTTATGATCTTTTACATATTTGTTCATGATTTTTACTTAATTGTTCATAGTATACAAGAGTTTTACATAACTTCTTAATTTGTAATCTAGAAAAGAAATAAAGCAAATTATTACCTTAAGTTGTCTTGAATGCTAGAAAAGATGAAAGAAAGGAAAGTAATTCATTAAAAATGATAAAAATACCGTTGACTCAAAAAAAAAAAAAAAAAAAAAAAAAAAACTAACCAATTTTCTATTCATTATCCTATTGAAAATTATAATACATTAAAATACAAAACATAAAATATTTTAGCTGATAAAATATATTATCGGCCGATTCATTGTTGAGGAATGTGTCGGGTCATAGGTTAAATCATGGGTCAAGGCATATGTTAGGCTATGTGTCTAGTTTTGATTTGGGTATGGTTCAGGTTATGTGTTGTGTCAATGAAGTCAGTCATGGTTTGTGACATGGGTTGCATCATAAGCCCAATCATATGTTGGGTTATAAGTCATGTTATATATTGGGTCATGTTTCCGGACATTAATTAATGATAAACTGTTTATTAGTCCTTAAGTCACAAGATATGAGAGCAAAATATAAAATCAAGCAAGATAGATGAAATGAAATGAAAGAAATTCATCCCAAGAAACGAAAATCATTAGATGACTTGTTATATTTGTGAGAAGTTAGGGTAAAGTAAGAGAGTTTGTTGGTATAACCCTCAGAATCTTTCACCAACTTCTTAGCCTCAACCAATGAACCAATGATTATGCCAAGATGGAATAGATATCTTGATTTTCTAATCATTATTTTAACATTCAAAACGTATACAATGTATGACTGATAATGTTATTTTATCCTTATTTATGATACTACAAAAGCAATTACATTTTTTTTCATTACTATGTGATTAACATGTTTTTTCTTATATGTAATGACTCATTCTATTAAATTTTACATTTATATATACCAAACACAACATATAATAATTTTAACTTTATTTATTTATTTTTGAACAGCCAAAGAAAATATATAAAAGAAAACTAGCAGGGCTAGAATGAGATACAACAGATTAGAAAAAAGAAAATAAAAAATAAAATAAAAAAACCTTAGACAACTTAAGGTAATAATTTATTTACCAAATTGGTGTTAACTTATTTACCAAATTGGTGTTGCTGGAAAAGTATTTACCAAATTAGTATTTTAGGAAAATTTAATTCTCTCATTCCCAATCTCATTGGCTTAAATTTAAATATTTTAAATGTTTTTTGATATTTTTTGGCTCCTTTGTGTGTGTATGTTTTATTGCATGTAATGAAAATTCATGGCCTAACGTATTTAATTGACTTTTAT
The DNA here is from genome assembly GCA_009363875.1 of Mikania micrantha. NCBI lineage: Eukaryota > Viridiplantae > Streptophyta > Magnoliopsida > Asterales > Asteraceae > Mikania > Mikania micrantha. The sequence goes on from CM018696.1 coordinate 92,723,031, forward strand.
TTCTTAAACAAATTAAATTAGAAGAAATTAAAAAAAACGTTAAATGATGATTAAATATTAAATAGTATCCTGAATTCTTTAAACAAATTAAAGTAAAATCAACCGCCTTAAGTAAAATGTAAATTAGTTTTTTAGGTTTTCTTTATAATTTTATATAAAATAACTAAAATCAAGGCAACATATAATTAATAGATAAAATAAAAAGTTATATAAATAATATGATCCCGCTCTCGAGCTCGATAAAAAAACTGAAATTTGTGTCTCATTTTTAGATACACTTAGTTTATACTTGGCTCAAACTCAAACTTGTAATGGACTTTGTGTTAGTGTCGACTTGTTTTAAACTTTTCAGAGAGTCGTGAGTGGTTTAGATCTAACTTAACTTGATTAGAGGTTCACTAAAAATTTCAATAATTAAAATATATAAAAAATAAGCACTCTGTTATATTTCATTAAAGTTAGGTATTATTATATAAATATTTTATTTAAATTATTGCTTATTTTAGAAATTACTTCAATGAAAAACATATAAACGCTCTTTTAATAAAAAAAAAATTACAAGGTTTTTTAAATAATACTACATGTCTTCATATAATTTATTATAATTTAATTTGTTCAACAGATAAAAGCCAAATTAAATATATCAAAATCTAGTTCAATATACTTTTTAATATTTTGTGTATATATAAATATTTTTTATTTAAATTTAATTTAACAAGGAAGAAGATAATGTGTATTTGGGTCTGTGTAATTAACTTTATTACTTAATAATAACAAAACAAAATAGTTAAATATGATGAACTTTTTAAAATATATGATAATTATTTAATACAATACTTAATAATAACAAACTTAACAAAATAGTCAAATATCATAAACTGTTTAATATATTTGATGATAAAAAATAGTTTAATATAATAATAATAATAGTAGTAGTAATAATAAAAGAATAATTTAATATTATTCGTGATAATTATATATAACTAATCTGCTTAACGTATGAAAATTAAATTCAGTGAAATTTACTAATTAATTTAAACAATCTAAAGGGGCTGGGTATTTTCATTCAATGCAAAAAAAAAGCCTTATTAATTATTAGATAAGCAATATAAATTTCTTTTATTAATTTAGACATTCATGATTTAGATTTAAGCCAATAAGATTAGAAGTGAGATAAACAACTTTTTTCTAATAACACTATTTTGGTAAATATTTTTTCAAAAACACTAATTTGGTAAATAAGTTTTGCATTAACACCTATTTAGAAAAAAACTCAACGCACCAATCTGAAAAAAGAGACACAATGCTACACCAATGATGCGCTCATCTTTTGATAAAGTGAAAATGTTACATGTAACCAGTGAGCACTCGCATAACATTTGATTGATGTAATGAATCAACCACATACATCATTTGATCTTGGGATTTTAAAGATATTTAATGTGGTTATTAACTGTCATAAATCAAGAATGCAAAGTGGCACTTGTTTAACCTTCTGTCATAAAAAGCAAACTAAAATAAAAGTATTGTCTTGTCATGTTGGAATCAGATACGCATAGGAAAACAGTAGGTATGCGAGTTAATATACGAAACATAATGAATTTTGACATGTTTACTTTTGATACGCAAGTGCATTTCACCAAGTTGTCTTTTTTACTCCGAGTAATTATAATAAAGCTGGATGCACAAGCCTTTATAGAGACAACGATTATTGATTTGTGACTGTCAGTCTGTCACGAATAGACGTAAGCATACTTTAACATGACCACAAAGGAGTAACATGTTTTAAAAAAAATAAGGGATATCTTTCATAATTTTTCCTAATATGTAGCCTAGAAACATGACATTCATCAAGAGTTGACCTTTTTATACATAACTATAGTACTATAAATACAGATAGATAACTGATCTGATAATAATTAGTGAACTACAAAAAGGCCAAACATTAGTTAAGCTCCAGCATTGATTTATATGAAAAATTTCTTACCAAGTCATACAATTTTTGTCAGGCTTGAGTGGTAGACCTATTTCAAAAACGACCTTATGAGCCAAGTGACTTCTTCCTGTAGGCTATAGTCTGGGAAAGAAAACACTAAATTAGAAACCCATCGATCAGGCGGCACAGGGAACAGCTAAAACCCATAGCTACTTTTTCCCCGTTTTAGATTTAAAATGTATTAAATATGAATACAGATATTATAATATAAAAATAACAGTTTTATCTAAAGAAAGCAGTCTATGAGGTTTTAGTAAATTTTAAATTTTGGCATAAAAAACAAGTATATAACCACTTTAACTGGGTTAAAAACTACCCCCACTTTTGCTGCTAACAAGCCTTGGAATGATGGGACCAGATTGTTTTGACTGAAAATGTGAGTTTGCGTGTGCATTATCATATTATTATTTGGATAAAAGAGGAGAGCTTACCAGATTGTTTTGACTGGACATTTTGGCAACATTTGACATGATATGATGGTCTTCCAACAGTTGCAATTCATCAGTCAAAGGATTCATAACAACGGGTTCAGATTGTTCATCAGCTGAAACACTTGTAAAGTTAACAGGAACTATGTCACATCGAGGACCCTTCACTACCAGCAACTCAATCTCATCAGCTCGCAAACCATTTTCAGCAGCAACATACTGATAGAAGCATACATCACCAAACCAACATCAGTTAACACAAACACTAGAAACATAAAAAAAAAATAAAAATTCAAAAGTAGAAAATATGTTTTACCTGGCTGATATTAGTAGCCGACGTGGTTGGCTTGCAGCAAATATATAGATTCTGTAAACTGGGTGTGTTTTGTCCATCCAAAGATATGAGCTTGAAATTAATATCTAGCTGAAAAAATGAACATACTCGTGTAAAAAGTCAAACTTAGAAAGGGAACCATATTTAGCAAATTACTACTACATCCCAAAAACACCACATTTAACTTTTAACTTTCAAATATGAAGCCTTTAATCTTCAAAGCCAAGAAAAAATTGTTTCATTCTGTTGAACAGATAAGAAATTAAAATTTACCTCTTCATCATTTTGTGGTAACTTTTGGAGATGATGAATCAGCTTGGACTGCTGACTATTCCTTGCACTCTTACCTGTACTACTTTGGCTACCATAGCGCGTATGACTCCTCATACCGCCACGACCCCAGGCTAAAATTTCCGGGCTGGCAAAAAACCCAACAGGTCCACCAACAGTTTTTCTAGAACCTTCAGGTTTATTTTCATAAAATCCTCCATTTGCACCACTTGATGATGGCAATGAAGATGGCCCTCCTGACCATCTCTTGTATCGTAAGGGTCTCCCTTCTGTAGAGGGCTCGGCCTCGTCTGTAGAAGATGAATATTTAGCTCCATTATCATTATCAGCATCAACCTCATCAGAATCTTGAGGTTCATTAGACCTTTGACGTTTTCTTCCCCTGAGATTTCGGGTGTTAGATTGTGATCTTCTCATATATGCATTCTCTGTAGCCTTAGCATTTGCTCGCTTTTTTCCAAGTGCTTCTAACTGGCGGCGAGAAGTTTGGGCAATCGATGCTTGAATCTGTTAAAATCGCTCAAATAATGCTAACATAACAAGAATGAATCTAAACATCTGAATAAAAATACTTGGAATAAAATTAATTTGATATCAAATTGACCTGTTTATTCCGAGCTTTTTCATCATCAGAGAAGGCCAATTCCTTTGTCAGTAAAAAAGCATGTACAGTTCAAATGTCAAATATCATAGATTATATAATATTATTTTATCAAAATGAAGGGTGAAATTTGTAAAAGCATACCTCTGCTTCGTATTTATCAATGTCAGGGTACAATAACGCAATCAAAGCATCAAAATTAGGGTCATCCCTCAAGGAACGACGACTTGCACAATGAGCACGACAAGCAGGGCATTCATTGTTCCTGTTGCAATTTGACCAAACAAAGTCAAAGATCATAAAGACCAAGTTGACTTGTGTTATCCAAAACATTTTGACACACACCCGAGTCTCATTGATTTGTCTATGCATTCTCGACAAAACCTGTGAAGGCATTCCATAACTTTTCTGGTCTTCCGAATTATTCCTATATGGAAATACCAACATAAAACTATTATTTTAACTTAAATATCCAAGTAGACAAATATTTCATTCCTAATTACAACATTTCATGTTATGTGATATGTAATTTACTTTCATATTTTAACTTTCTAGTGATTAACATATCCTCCAAGCCAACAATATCACAATATATTCCTGAGCTATGCTTGCATGTAAGGAGATATTCATACTATAATTTAGTGGAATTTGAAATTGGAAATAGTACCTAAACAAATTGGACACTGCACGTCCTTGCGAACTTCGGCCAAGTTTACATAAACAAACCTGCAAACATAATAAATAACTAAATATATACTATTTAAAACATGATTTCTGACTCAGCAACATGAATCTTTATATCCTTCCCAGATATGACATTTGAAACAACCTGTTGCAACAGTTTATGCTAACACAAATCAACTATATGTTTTTCAGATAACTAAATCAGGTACAGTACTATTTTTTTAATTCTGTTCTTTATATCTGTGATTAACAACTACCACATTAGAAAGCATATAAGCTTATGTGTATTACCACTGTACGCAGTATACAAAAGAAAACATTTCTGCTCTTACACTTCAAACATTTTAAAAGTCAAAGATGAATTTAAGCAGGAACAAAGAGATTTATTCAAATTAGTTGCTTGATAATCAACCAGAAAAAATGATAATTTAGTCAAAAATCCCATGTCTCCATCCAAAGTGCACCTTTACATAATCCTTTATCAGCTTCCGGTACTGATCATAAAGGGAAAAGAAAATTCTTTAAATTCCTTTGTAAGGTTCAATTTTCATGCATCTCCTACAGTTATGCCACATTCATGTATGTTTTTTTTTACCTTACTGTAATTTTAAAAAAGTTCTCATATATGGAAAATTTTTTAAGAAATAATTCTTTAAAGACTACCACACAATGCCACATTCATAATTGATGATTATCGAGTTTAGACCTCTTTTAAATCCAGGTTGCGGAGAGTGCTTACAGAAAGAAAGCACAACTCTTTTTTGCATTCCATATATAAGATTACAGAGGGAGTAAAAGAACAGAACAAAGCTTATACAAAGGAAACTCTTTTAAGTATGCTAGAAGAATTATTTAGTGGTATGAACATAAAGTTTGGTCCTTCAGAAATTGAGGCTACTTTTGCTCAAAACTAAAAATAACAAACAAAAAAAACTTACATTCCAATTCTACCTCTGAAGGAGTATAATAACAGAACCCCAATTGGCCATATATGGCTAACATATCAGTTTTTTTCAACATCCACTGATTGCATATGCTGTATATGACTTTATATATAAACCCTATGAACCACAGTACTTCATTTAGTTACATAGCAAAATTCAAACTTGTAAAGTTTATCAAGCATTTGAATAAGTTTAGAAATAATTTATTGATATAATTCTTGAAAAGTACTGGCTTTCCATATTTAGAACTTATGCAAATGCATGGCGTCCCTCAAAATTGATAATACAAATAATACTCACATTCACAAAATACATGTATATCAGAGGATCTTTCAAAACACAAATCATTCCTGAAAATAGATATTCCCACTGTTCACAAAATTATGTTTCGGATGACATACACGTATTTTACAGCTCCAAAGCAATTAATATACAGTCGACAAACTTGCATAAAACCACAATTCAAGATTCAAAATTCCAACTACTATTTGGGAAAACAGGATCCAACCAATTGCTTCAGCTAACAAACACCAAAAGTTAGAAAACAAAATATCAATTTAGAATTGTGTTTGGAGTATCAGCGAGAGGGATAAGTGGATAACTACTACACTCCTGGATGAATTCAGATCCAATGAGACAAATTAGAGTGTAGTGAATTCAATTACTCAAATCAAAAAGCATGCAGATCTTCAATCACAACAGACCATCCAAACAGTAAAAAACACGCGTCACAGATCAAACATCGCTAGTCGCATAGACGCAAACAGAAACATAGGGCAAGTAATCTATCTGTACAGGTAGAGATACAGCAAAAGTGAACATACTCGTCTTTGTCGCTGCCACTAGAGGAAGGGCTTTCATCATCATTCGACTCTGCAGATCAAACAAGAAAACAAAAATTAAAGTAATTAACGCGAATGCGGAACCGTGAATCGCTTCATTCGAACGTATGTCTACGACAATTATATATATAAAAAAAATTTGTTTATAAGCAAACCTTGTTCCTCGTGTTTTACGTCTTCTTCTTCTTCTTCAGATTCAACGGAAACATTCTGATTATGACGTTGAAGCTCAACATCATCATCTTCATCTTCAGATGCAGAATCGTTCGAACGAGTTTGAGCAAGCATTGACTCTAGTCGCCGCCGGTAATGCCACCGAACGATATTAAGGTGCGAGTGTGTGTGTGTGTGTGTTTTGTGAGACGCGAATTGGTTTCGTGTATTATTATTTATTAGTTTTATTACAAAATTTAGAATCACAGTTTTGAAGGAATTTTTCAGTTTCCACCCTTGGCTTACGTGGGCCGTCCTCAGTGGTACTTTTCAGTATGCGGTGTTAAATAATAAATACGATCTAAGGCCACTCGGAGTCGAGTTTGGGAAAACCACGGGGACGATTGCATCGAACCGGGCCCAGGAACGAAGCTTGAAAATTTTGGGTAGGAGGACCGACCCTTAATATAAAATTTTTTGGTAGAAAAACCAAGGGGGCCAGACTCTATTAATATAAAAGTTTCCGACCAAATCCTACTACATACCTGCTTCTGAACCGAATAACAGCAGGGGCCGGCCGGGAACACCGCGCCCCCGGAATCGGCTTGGGGAAAATCAGGGTGGGGAAGCCGATTGAGGCTGAACGTGGGAATATAGCCGTTGGTGGATATGACCGTTGGAGTTTAAAAAAAATTTTTTTTTTTCCAACTCTAATCCTATTTAAACAACAAAAAATCTCATATTTTTCTCTCATCTTCTACATTGTATACACAAAATTTATAAAATTTTGAAACAAAATGGAAGGGGGTTCATCACGTGGTGGGTCGTCAAACAAAAAATTTAGAAAACCACGTGGGAGCTGGTTTTGAAAAAAACGATGAAAGACTACAAAAGCGTGGTGAAGTCAAAGGGATTTCCTCACATGCAAGCGTGGGAGCTGGTTCGCTATAACTCTTTATGGTGCGACATTCCACCAGGCACCAGTAGGTTGTCAATCGCAATCCACAACAAAAAGGCCGAAGCCAAATGAGTCAATGGGTAGTGCATACGCCCAAATCAACCTTGATGATGATGAAGACGTTGAAGGTCAACATGATCGTGATGACCCACACATTTATTATGAACCGGATAAGCCAACAAGAAAGGGAAAATATCAGTCGCATCCTCCTTGTCGCAGGAGGACTTAATTCAACAAATGATGGAATTCAACTCATTTAAAAAAGAGGAATCCCAACAAAGAATTCGCCTTCGAGAAGAAAAATTCCGTGTTTTGCAAGAGGAGAAAGACGCACATATCCAGTTAATGTGACGACAACAAGCCTTAGATGAACAACAAGCCTTAGATGAACAACAAAAGGCTGTGGATTTAGAGTTCATGATGAAGGACCACACAATTTATCAAGAACCAATGCTACAACTGATTCTCGATCGTAAACGAGAAATTGTTGCACGTTGCATGTAAAATTTTTTGGACCGACCCAAGTCTATCCAGCTCTAAACCGATACTCGCCTTTACTATTCATTGGGCCATCATCATCATCGTCCATTCTTAGCGTCAATGGGTTTCAAGTTATCTGTTCGAGCAAGTTTTGTATTTATTGTTTGTTTAAAACCTCATACATACCAAGACCTTTGTAAAACCATGTGATTTGCATGGCCCTCTGTAAATTTGCATAATCAGATTAGTGATAACAATTTAAGCAATAGTTGCATTTGTTTTGTGAATAAATGGTTGCTTAGGAAAGTTCCCTATACGACGTGTTATATAGATTTTAAAAATAAAAACTCATATTGAACAATTTGAATATATTGTATTTTCATTATGTTTTGTATATAAAATTTAGTCTAATTGTCTTTTTTTAAACATTATCTCACCTAACCCAATCCAAACTGACTTGAACATAGTAGACAAAAATTATTATATATAGATATACAGTGATGCTCAAATGTCCCTAATAATTTTCTGCCTCCAATGAAAAAATTCTGGATCTCCCACTTATGTCAAGTCGTGACGTGAACTGATTTGTGAGTCAACAAGTTTAACTTAACAAGTTAAACAAGTCCACATGAACATGACCTTTTTTTTATTAATTTGGTCAACTCAAACATAAATTGTTCATTAAAAGGGTAAGATATGACAACAATTCAATTATCTTGGTGTCGTGTTTCAAGTTGTGTTTGAAATATCATCCTATTTAACATGTTGATGAGTCTACCCGTTTATTACCCTAACTTAACCCAACTTAAATCATAAATTAATTGTTTATTTGTGTCCTTAATTACCTATCTAAAAAATTGACGAATATGCATAGTTATGGGCACCTATTTTCTTCTATAGCTCACTCGTCTAGTTCTTTATGTGGGCTTTAAAGGTGCCATGTTTTATCTTTTTAAGGGTTCATATTTAGGCAATGAAGTTGCTGCTTAATATGCTTACCTTTTCGTGTTCGTACCTTTTTGTTTCTCTCTCTGAATAATTCTTATCGTCAGTTATTGTGGTCGGAGGAACGTATAGCTACAAATCAAACCCCAGATTCGGACCAGTTTTCAATTTTGTCCCACCTCAACAAGGTCTGGCTATTCCTCATGAGACATGGTCCCTCTATGACAACAAAACGGTAGCTTAAAACAAAGTTGTTTTAGCATGTAACAGGTTCGGCTTAGGATATGTATAAGTTAATACGGGTTTTAAGCAAAATTAATTTGGGTATAAATTGGCCGTTTTTGATAAATATAAAATTAAGTTGAAGTTAAACTAAGTTATAAGTAAAAAAATAGTTGATTTTCATAATATTTAGTAATTGTATTATCACATATATTATGGATAATTTTTATTCATTCAAATATATATTCTATTCTCATACTTTTTAGGTTACCCATATTAACTTGCATTATGTTAATATGTTACCAATCTTAATCTGTTATATGTTAATATGTTAATATATAATGTTACCTATTTCAACTCAAAATACAATAATTGCTCACCCAAACTAATTTATTTATCTTGTTTTTAGTCAAGATTGTTAGTAGTGATGGACAAAGAAATTTTTTTAATGGAGGTTGGAAAATTTTTGGAACGATTGTATGTCGTTAAATATTTCATTTTTTGGTCAAATTCAAATCTGGTCGGGTCAGATCATCAAAAAATGATGAAACAAAACTAAATCGCAATACCATTAGAGTTGTTGCTTCATTTTAGGTCAAAGATTTGTTCTTGAAGACAAATTGTTATAGAAAATTGTTATACAAAAAAAGATAGAAAGAAAGAAACTTTGCAAATAGGCATATTATGATGTGAGTGATTCGATATTAAATTAAATTATTAATTGGTAATTGAGTTTCATCATAAATAATACATATTGGGTTATTTGAGTATTAATTTTGGTTTTAAAATAGTTTTAATTGAGCTTTAACAGTGTCATCAAAATTTAACAGTGTCATCAAATAGGCATATATATATTATATATATTATATATATATATATATATATATATATATATATATAGAACACTTAAAAAAATCATGGGGGACATAAATAGGCTTAGGTTCGTCCTTGATTGTTAGGTATATAAATAACACAAGAAAAATGTTGGATCTTTAACCTGATTGGTGTGATATTCATAGTCAACAACTATACTTTTATTAGCACAAACATGCAGGCCTTTTGGGAGTTTATGGAGGTCATGTGCCCTAGTGTTAACCTTTCCTCATGATTTTCAATTGCGAGAGATATTGTTGATTTTTATCTTGAAGGGAAAATAAACTTTTTTCTTCTTAACAACCAATAAAGAGTTTCTATCATAATATATATGTGGTTAAGGATATTATATCATCACCTACCAGGCATCGTGACTTTAAAGTGTGTGTGTTACTAAGCTCAAAATACACATAAATGTCGGCTTAATTTGGATTGTGCACTAGATAGAATAGAATGTATTTGGCATGCTACACAAGGCTCTGGAAATAGACAAAGCTTCTTATATATTTGGTTGTAAGAATAGTAGTTCTCGAAGTGACGTATATGTTGTCTCAATGTCTCATGTTATGCTAATTGGATTGTTGCAAAGAAGCTTTGGTTTTCTTGAACTATTTAAAAAGAAAATGGTAAATATTATTAGATGTTCTATTTAGCGATATTAATGATAAAAGTGATAACTTACATTGACTGCATGTAGAAAATGAAAATCTCCTTGATTTTATGATGATATTAACAATGCAAGAAAAATTTGATAAATACTTTGAAGATCAAGATGGAAGAAATATGTTGTTTAATTTTCCCATTTTACTAGCCCGTGATATAAGCTTGCGATATCACAGTTTGGTGGATGAAAGTAGGACCAAAAAATAGAGTTGAGCAAAATCCCTAACTCAAAATTCTTGGATGGCAAAGTTTAAACATTTAGGAGTGATGATCATGATGCTCGGTAGTTGAACAACAAAACTTGAAAGAGATACTTGGCAAATGATGTGAAAACAAGAAATGAGATCAATTTTGATATTTTGCAACCAACTCTCGTATATATCCAATCTTCTCAAGGATGGTGAAAAATAATATTTATTATGTTTTTGTTATTCTATTATTATGTGACTTTACTAAATTATAATTTTTCTTCAACTTATTTTTTTTAGATATTTTTGTTATTTATGTTTCAACCGTAGCTTCAGAGTCGGCTTTCAACATATGAGAAAAGATAGTAGATGCTTGTTACGCTAATATTATTGAGGTGATAATATACATGTAACACTATATATCTGCACATAAAACTAGACTCGAAATGAAAGAAAACAAATTTATGAAGATCATGATATAGACAAATACAATGAGTTCGCAAAGTGTAAATTTTTATATTATCAATCACATTCTTAATTTTTTTAATTACTAATAGTTTGTTTTTTTAGATCTTTATGATAAAATAGTGTTAATGTGAATCATTGAAGATTAAAAGCATATGGATTAGTAGTTTTCTGTTTGGAATATGAATTTGTTTTAAAAGATATGGATTCTTGTGTTTTGAATTGTTTTAAGAAAATTGAAATGTTTTGTTTGTTTAAACTATTGCTGCAGTTGACTTTGAGTTATTAGAAATTCTAGTCGATATGTGTATTGTATATTTGTATGTATAAAATCATAGTTTGCGTTGAGTTGTGTATTGTGCGTAGAGGTGGGCAAAAAAACGGACCCGGACCCGGAACCGGCAACCCGAACCGGAACCGGTCATACCTGAACCGATGGGTACAAACGGGTCTGTTTTTTAGACAAACTAAAAGCGAAATCGGAACTGGTTCCACCTGCACCTGGCCAAAACCCAAACCGGAACCGACCAAAACCCGAACCGGAACCGGTTAAAAACCGAAACCGGGTATTGACTTTGTTGACCAGAACCAAAACCGAAAGGAACCGAAACCGGTTCCGGAACCGGAACCGGATTAAAAAAAACCCGTTTTGCACACGTCTAAGGCTCTAATTGTGCGTAAGAATTTGGAATCTTTAGTTTGCTGCAGGAATAAAAAGCCCATTATATTAAACATAGGCCCAATAAAATCTTTTAGCATAATTCGTAAAATGTTATTCGATATATTAACACTAATCATAGTTTTCAAAAATATCACAAATAAAAAGTCTTTTATCCTCCAGGATAGTGGTGCACAAATCGGTTAACCTGTCCAAACCGGTTTTTAAATTAACCGAACCGGTTAACCGGTGTTTAAAGTTCACCGATGTTTAAGGTTCACCGGTTTTTCCTAAAAACCGGTTCGGTTATTAACCGGTTTTTTAACCTAAAATCTCTAACCTATGTAACCAAACTGGGTATAAACCGGACCGGTTAACCGGCCAAACCGGATCAAAAACCGGTTTTTAAACTTAATTTTTTTTTGTTATCCGTTAATCCTTTTGACCGTATTGAACCGTTTTTTTCTATTATACGTTTTGAACATTAAAGTGAAATTAATAAAACCATAATAAAAAACTTAACAAAATCAAACCTAAAACTAATAAATTCAAACTAATATTTTTTTTTGAACGGCAATACTATCCTACTCCTAAATTACACCCAATTTCCCCTTGCTTGGATTTGAACCCAAGACCTTCTTTCTAAGAGGCAATGCCTCTACCAAGTGTAATTATTAGTTTGATTATTTTAAAGTTTATTAGTTATTAGTTTAATATTAGTTTGATTAGTTTAAGGTTGTGATTATTTTAAGGTTTATTAGTTATTAGTTTAATATTAGTTTGATTAGTTTAAGGTTTATTAGGGTTTAGTAATTATTAGTTTAAGGTTTTGATTATTTTAAGGTTTATTAGTTATTAGTTTAATATTAGTTTGATTAGTTTAAGGTTCAGTAGGGCTTAGTAATTATTAGTTTAAGGTTTTGATTAAATAAAATTAAAGGAACTTTATTAAGTAAGAATTTCAAATAGCATATTTCATTAAAATAAATTAATTATACAAGCTTTTAAGTAAAAGAATAAATACAAAATCGAAAATCGAATTTAGTCTTCGGTTTATGCTTCGGATTGTAGTTCCGGGCTATTGGTCCGCATCCATTCATCCATTGCTTGTTCATCAAAATGATTGAAATGCAAACTTTTATTGAATCACCAAGTTCTCCATCATTTCACGAACCATGTCGGGATCGAAATTCTAAACCCCACACTCTTGAGACATTTGTGCTTGATCATTTGCCGGATTATTTTTGACCACAACACAATGCTTCGTCAAATGGCTTCTTAAAGTAGAATTAGATTCCGGTTTAAGAAAAGTACCGCAAACTTTGCACCGTGCCTTATCGACACCGTTTGACATTTCGCATAAGTCGAAATGTTGAAATATATCTTTGTTCCTCGTTGTAGTTTTTATTCTAACGGTTGGTCCTGTTGAAGTGGATGCACCAACACCAACGGAACTTTGAGCACTTCGTGAGCTTGCCATGGATGTAATAGAGATTGAATTAAGATTTACGAACGTAATAGAAGAAGAGCGTTTAAGAAGAAGAGATGTTGTAAGATGTTGTGTGATCAAACCAAAACAATCCCCATCTATTTATACTAACGTTTAGGGGTAAAATGGTCCAAAAAATTGTTTAAAACGGCTAGAAACGGTAACAAAAACGGCTAGTTTTTTTTGGCTCGATTTGTTAACCGGTTAAAACCGGTTTCAACGGCTATATTTTTGGCTCCAACGGCTATAACGGCTATTTTTTTGAGCATGTAACCGGTTAACCGGTCTAAAAAACCGGTTTTACTTTAACCGGTTTCTCTCCAGAAAACGCCCAACCAGTTTAAAACCCCCGGTTATTCGAATAGGCCCAAACCGGTACCAAAAACCGGTTCCTAAACCGGTTCGGTTCGGGTAACCGGTTTTTTTGTGCACCACTACTCCCGGATGCTTTATCTAGTAAAATCATTGTTAAGAAAAATTAACAATAGTTCTTGACAAAAATAGGATCTTAATGTATTTTTAATAATATATGAATATTTAGGTTTTGATGATTTATTGGAAGGACACCCCATTTGCGGTGCACGCATATAATGTATATATGTGTGGGCCATCAAGAGGCAAAGTAAAATTGCACTAATTTTAACGTTATTTTACTTATTATATGAAATTAACGTTAAAAGTGTTAGGATGATTAACTTCAAACGATAATTACGAGCTAGGGACTCCTTCGAAGCAATCTCTCTATCCAAACTGAGATACGAGTAAGGTTTGTGTCCATCCTTTCGTCCCAAACCTACTGAAAAGTGGAAATATACTGGGTAGGTTTGTTTGATTTACTGGAAGGACAGATATTTGAATTGAAATTTATATGTTTTCTTTGTAACATATCTATATAGTTTTGTTACATTATTCACTGAGATGTATACATTTATTTATTTTTTTAAATACGATCTGTGGTTGAATTCATAGTTTTAAAATGCCCTTAATTAAAAAAGCTTTAACTAATAAGTGAATTCATAATTTTGTAATTTCCTTAACTAATGTTTTAATTGTGAATGAATACAATACTGAATAAATTAAGTGAGATTTTAAGATGGGTTTCTCTTTGAAGAGTCGCATATGATGATGGTTGTAAGTTGTTTTTTTTTTTTTTTGGAGGGGGGGGTGTTTATTGTCTATCATTAGCCTTTATGGTAAAATCAGTCGGGGGACTTAGGAGGTGGTGGTTTACCCTGGGATGGATGTCAATGGTTCGAGTCTGAGTTGCTAAAATTAGTAAAGAAAATTTGAGCTGGAAAACAAAATTAAAACAGATCATATGCCCTCATAGTTGGTCCATTTATTATACAATATAAATAAAGAGATATAGATAGATATAGGTGTATACAATTGTATCATATGGTTTAATGTGTATTTTTTTTCAAGATTTAAAATGGTTAGCCAGGATTAAGTTTAAGTGTTTACTTTTTAAGATTAAAAACTATTATAAAATACAATCTCTATGTGTGTATATATCTATGTAGAGAGAGATATATATACAAATAATTGGTTTCATATAAAGGATATACGATGTTTATTAACAAAATTTAATTGTTATTGTATGATAAACTGATAGTCATCATACAAACACAAAGTTATCAAACTTATACTTCATATAAATTTTGTGTGACAACTCCATTTATATGTGATAATTATTGCGTAAGATTTTTGAGCCGCAAAAACTAGTAAATAAAATTTGAGATGGAAAACAAAAATATAACACACATCCGTAATTTACTCGTGATCTTAGGTCTTAACATAATTTACACTTTAATTTTAGAGATACCATGAAAATCTTAACATAATTTACACTTCCTTTAATTTAAAGGAGTAATGACTATTCTAATTACTAGGTTATACACTCGTGTATTACACGGATTTATAAATAAAAATATGTGATTTTATAACTATGTATTCATATATTTACATGATAAAATAATTTTATTACATTCTTTTAAATTTGCATAATTAATAGTATTTATTTAGTGTATTTATGTAAACAATGTATATCATTAATGGTTAGTTTTATATTTAAAAATAAAAATTTATTTTTGAATTAATAAGAGAATGCCATGTAGCATTTTCTTGGAATCAATTATTAGATAGGAAGATACGTCTATTTTATGCAAATTTTCTGATGCATATGACATTCAATAATGTTAGCTTTAGATTGAAACTTTATCCTTTGAAGTAAGATTGAGAGGAAAAAGGAAAAAAAAAAAACTTTTAACATAAAAACAGTGAAGAAAATGATACATCAGGACAGGACGTGTTAGCATCAAAATTAACAGAATATGTATTTTTTTTTTTTGTTTTTTTACTTTAAGCTTCATTTTTATAATACCGGTTATGTGTCGGACTATATAGATTGCATATTGAGAAAAAAAGGGTGTGGCTAAATGTACCCCTTTTTTGAACTTGTCATACCCCCTCTCCTAAAATATTAAATATAAATTTGTTAAAATCAACCCTTCAACTATATAACACAACCAAAATACACCAAATATTATTTTTACTTTAAATTCTACTAAACGTATCCCCTCTTACTTGTCATACCCTATACAAAATATAAAATTAAATTCATCCAAAATCAGATTTAATTGTATGAACCCTAGTTCCTCTTTGTTCAAATTCGATTGAACTGAGGCCCGCTTGTTGTTACAAACATAGGGCTTTCGTTCCTCGAACAAAAACGAGTGTAATTGTATATGAAACACCTACCTTAGCTAACTAATTCATGTTCGTTGCTTGATGAACCGAAGTCGAACCGCCGGGTTCTTACATGCCTTTTTCTTGATTTGTGTTGAGATTGTGAATAACTTTTGTTTACGCAGAGAGTTTCGCAGAGGTTAAAGGATTGTTTGGGTTCAATTAATTTTGAGTTTTATGCTCGTTTTAATAGACTTTGAGTTTGAGTTCGACTATGGTTATTTAAGCTTAGATTTCATATTTATTTGATTTTTAAACGATGAATTGATGATGATGATGATTCCGTGATGTTTGAGTTTTGTAATAACAGTCCCTCACGTTTTTGTTTAAAGGTTTATGGATCTTTTTAGTTAATTAAAAACATAAGGTTTACTTGTATATATTTAAAAAACTTAAGGAGTGGTACGACAAGTAAAAAAAATACAAAGAGGGATATATTTAGCATAACCCGAAAAAAATTTGAAGCAGACAGAAGGATAGAAAGTAGGACCACGATTGTACGATTGAAAGCAAAATAATCTTGATTGAAATGTGACCAAAGATGACAATAATTCTAAATTAAACAAGTGGGAATTTTATGCACAAATCTTGTATATTTGTGAAACACGAGTACTCTTGATTTTGGATTTTATTCTTTTATTCTAATTTTCCATTTTTTTTTTAACGACCAACTAATCAACTGCGGGTACTTCGTACGCGGCTCCCAATGGCTAAAGGATGCCCAAACTGGCTACTAGTACAGACGGACGGAGCCCCTAGCTAACCAACTACCAATTCCCAGGGAAAACCCGACCCAAGCACCCGCCAAAGACACGACGATGGAAGGTCAGTAAAACCGGTTGGGATCAAGAATCGAACCCAAGACCTGAGTTTTTTATCACTTCCCTCATATCTCCATCTTACCACTAGGACAAAAAATAATTGGTTTTTAATTTTCCATTTACATACATAAAAATGAAACCCATTTTATTTCGTCGTCGTCGTCGTCGTATTTTGTACAGTGGTATCAAAAGAAAGAATATGTACTTGTGAGTCTTGAGAAACCGAAAATGAGACGAATGTCTACAAGATAAAAAAAAAACTGCATTTCTTCTGGTGGGAACAATATTTAAATATTATAAAAAAATAATTTATAACTTTAACAAAACTAATTTGTTGTATGGAATAAAATTGGTACAAACTTTTATATTGATTTTATGAGAACGTTATATAAAAGTAGTAAAATTTATATAAAATTTTAAAATTAACTATCTTAATTAATGTAGATTAAAAAAAAAATCATGATTGATGAGAGCCTAAACCCAAAAGGCCAAAAGTAACGTCAGGAGCTGAAGACTGAATTTGACCACGGTGATGGCGTGCTTTACCGAACGTGGCCCATGTTTTGTAGTGCGGAATCATCCCCGCTTAAATTATGGCGTCGCACCAGGACCGCCATTTAATAAGAGTCTAAATTTTTAACACAGCACATTTTTTGAATGTTTTAGGTTTACATTTTGGGTTTAGATTTTACGATTGAACATTTAGGTTATAAAATTTATGTTTCCAGTTATTTGTGTCATTTTTCGTCATCATAATGTATTTTTTGTCCGTCGTCACTGTGTCTATTATGTTCATCATTGTGCGTTAAGGTTTAAGAATATGTTTTATGGTTTAGGTTTAGATCTTATGGTATAACTTTAAGTTTTACAATTCATATTTTACAACTCATTGTATCTTTTTGTTTGTAAACATGTTTTTTTTGTTCATCATTGTGTTTTATGGTTTAACTTTACGATTTAAGGTATAACTTTAGTATCTAGATTTTTTGGATTTAGCTTTTATGGTTTTTTATAGGTTTTAAAATTATTGTTAGCTCATTGTGTCTTTTGTTCGTCAATAATGATTAATGGGTATATGTCATTACATTTCTCAAAATACTTGGTTAATCAACTTTAATTCATATAATACAAGTATTACGACAAGACATATAGTTTTGATTGAAGAGTAAGATTACAATCATCAACATGGATATTTTGTAAAAAAATAGAGTTTAAGACAAAGTATAGTTATATAAAATCTTAACAAAATAGATTTGAAAATTATATTGAAATTCAAATATGTTTTTCATTAATCATTCTTTTAAGAAAGTCTTGCATGACATTATTTATTGAACACACAGCAAACCTTTAAATGGTTTAATAAAACCTACAAAAAAAAACAATATTAATTTTGCTAAAACAAAAGTAAATTTATGCCACTTATGTGAACTCTTGCTTGAAGTTACTAGGTCTAATAAGGCTTGCACTAAAAACTCCGAAAATTGTAGAACTTAACAAACATAAAAAAAAAAAACCTCACATTATGTTCAAATTGAAAAAGAAAAAGGATATATACGAAACAAAACTTATTTACGTAGGTGGAACGCCGTAATAACCATTCTTAGGTTATGTGTAGTGGTCACATCACTATAATTCCTCATATATAGGCGTCACGTAGACGGCACATAAACAACTAACATCATTGTCCCTCATCACTTCACATCATTATCACATTTGTTATCATTACTCTCACATCATTTCACGTCATCAACACCTTTATTTAATATTTTATTATTTGATTTTTATTTTTTTATTATAGACTTATATTTATATTAAACAATATAATAAAAATTACCTAAGTTGGATTTTCACTAAAATAATCTTGAACGAGTCGTTTGTTACCACATTTACGATCACGGTTTATTTTTTTCGTCACAATACTTGCGTAGAGTTTTCTTCAATATTAGCTACGACAGATGTTAATGTTGCTTGAAAAGTTCGTAAAACATGAATGCTCTTTTGTCTGAATTGGATGGTGATGATCTCGTAATTTCCTCCTCCCAACTCATTTTTTTGTAGATTGTAAATTGGATTTTTTGAGAAAAGAATGGTTATTTTAGAAAGATAAATGACTATTTTAGATAGTTGATTGATAGTTTAAAAAGTTGGACGCTTAATTTATAGTGATTTAAAAAAATTTACTTTTTTTCCAACGGTCAAATGGTCTTTTTAATTTGCTTCAAACGGTTGAATAACCCGAGACCCCTCTCATGCCACAACCCTCACGCTCCTGATCACACCCTTGTGTAATAAGAGGAGGGCTCCAAGGCATTGGCGGAGGTTTATTGGGGCCCGGGGGTGCCCCGGCCCCTGCCGTTTTTCTGTTCAGAAGTCCCGATGTTGTAGTTTTCGGTTGAAAAATTTTATAGGTATTGAGTCCGGCCACTTCGGTTTTTCTTCTTAAAATTTCTTGGGCCTCCTTGGATTTTAAAAAATGATAAAGTTAATCTTATATTGTTAGTTTTAACACTACCTTTAAGGGTTACAGTGTTGACTGTTATCTCATTCTTTAGCCGATTTTGAGTTTAAAGTTTGTATAAACATTAAAAAGTAAAACGGGCCTTAAAAACTAAAATGAGCCTTAACCATTATACATAACCTATTACCTTGTGTTAAAAAAATCCAGCAAGGCCCAAATATATATTGATTTCAAAGAGGGTTCCGTTATATTTTTTTTTTTGCTCTTGTACGGCTATCCTGGCGCCGTGCGCTTCAAGGGCTTCAAATTATATATATAATTTCAACCGATATTGAGTAGTTGAAATTTATAACTGTTAGTCTGTTAATACTACTTCTTCTTCCTTCCAAGTTCCAAGATACAGGTTCGATTCTTCTTTTGTTTCACTGATTTATCAAATGATTTATAAGTTATTGAGTTTATTTATTGGTTATAGTTTATTGATTAGTTAATTGGTTATAGAATTTGACCCGACCCGAATTACTATTTGTCCACCCGAATTTTTAGCTCGAAACATAGCAAAAAGAAAAAAAATTAACCTATAACTTTCGGCCCCCTTGAATATTTTTTCCAAGCTCCGCCACTGCTCCAAGGGGGCGTGACATACCTCTCTCATGCCTCACTTACGCACCATAACACATAGTCTTATATTGAAAAAACTTATGAATGGAAAATCAAAGAGAGAACGTAAAGTTGGTTTGTTAATACCAACTTGAACATCTACAAATTAGTTTGTTATCTCTATAACTTAAAATTGTTTATTTATTGTTTAGTAGGTTAAAAACATATGTATTACATATGTTAAATAAATAAATTATTTTGTTGGACTCTACTAGTTAGCTCCACATGCTTAGGCGCTAGCATACCATAAATATCAAATGTGAATAATGGTATAAAAACATGTTGGTTGTATGTGAGTTTCTCGTATTTGGTTACTTTGCATGAAACTTTTATACCAGCTTGACCCTCATGAAAGTATTGCTATAAACTTAACACTCTAATTTTTTATTGATATAATTGATAAAGTATGTTACATTTAACCTATATATCGTAACGGATAATTAGCATTTTAAGCGGCCTACAATGATGTAAATTATTCAATTTTACAAAAAGTCTTCACTGCATTCATGTGCAAAGGCACAATAATAAGCAGTATGTATTGGGTTGGCCTTACATATGCTCAAAACAATCACTATTGCAATTGTAAAGGTAATAATGGTACTTTTATTTGATTATAAAAAAATGTGTATTTATTCGGTAAGCATGTTAATTACATATTTATTGAAAAGAATATACAAGAAATTAAACAATTCAAAATGATCGAACAAATCAATAATCCTTTTAAGGTTTATTTATATGTTTAAAATAATACCAAATCAAATTTTGAAAAAAGTTCTACTATGAGTTTATTAGTATATAAACCTGACAATCTTGATCCAAAGTAAGATAAATGAGTTGGTTTTGGCGAATAATTATTATATTCTAGCATCATAATATAGAGAGTTGCGATTGATAACACCTTAACACAATAGGAGCTAAGATGTGTAACCTTAAAATTATGAAAATAAAATATATATTATAATGAGTAAATTATCAATAATATATTTGATGATAAAATTATTAGAGATTATACAAATAAACTATAATTTGTTTACTTACAGCTTATTTTAAATTGAACTAAATTTATATTTTTTTTAAAGAAGACTCATTTAAACCCAAACTAATTTTCCTTAAAACTCATCCTGACTCGCACATAAATTATTAATAAAAGATATAAAATTGCAAACAGCAAGACAAACGAATGAAATTAACCGGTCGAACATGCTCAGCTATCAGATCTACAAATACATAATTTATGTTTAATTTAAACTAAACATAATGGTTCAACAATTATGCTAAAGAAGTAGGTTGTTTATGAATTATGATAAATGATAAACCTCCTTAATATGCACTAATTATGGAGCATTCTCTACCTATACCGATTTCTTTTATTTTCTCTTTAATTAACTTTATCATTTTTTAAGAGTATTTTTTCACTTCATGTAATTACACTTTAAGCAAAAGGTATTACAACCTAGCGGTATCTTGATGAGGAGATAAGACTCAAGAGCCAAATAGTCGTAAGTTCGAATCACACACATGCAAAGGGTTTTTCTCAAAGTATTGAATTTTTTCAGAACTGGTGACTTAGTGATGGATATGATTGGGTGATACTGCTGGTGGCACGATGATACTCCAGTAATTCGTCAGTGATAAAAAATTAGCCGTTAAAAAATGTAATTACACTTTAACTATCCTTTCTTTAAGGATAATTATTAATGTCTAATTTTTATTTAATTTTATGATTACAACTTTAAAGTTCTATAAAACTATTATTTAACGGGTTGAAATTTAAAAAAACTCATTATAGCAATCAATATAAATTTGTGAGAGTTCAAAATCTGTAATAAGCTTGCTAAAACGTCTGTCTAAAATATTGATTATTTAGTATCAACTTTTAAGCACCTATAAATATAAGAAATATATATATAATTTTTTCACATGTTTAAATAACTGTTGTTAAAAAAATGTAAAACCATCCATATATATGGGCTAAACTTGAGAAGTGTTAGTTTGTTTCATCTTGTTCGGTCAAAAGTTCCTGAGTATACATTCGTTTTTCTTTTAAGTGTTAGGCTTGTTCCCACGATGGTGGCCTAGTGGTAAGGGGATGAGAATCTAAAATGGAGGTCTAGGGTTCAAAGTTCGGCACCACCCAATTTTTCCTGGGTCACGCGATTTACCTCCCTCATGTTAGCCGTGCGACCGGTCGGTGAGGGGCGCCTAATGGTGGCGTTCATCATTTTTTTTTTAAGTGTTAGGCTTAAGTAATGTTTTTCCTACAAATGTTTCAAAATATCGTTTTTTAGCTAATGTATGTAATTCTATCTCAATTAACTATAACTCGCATCATATCGTTAGTTTTTTTTTTTTTTTTTTTTTTTTTTTTTTTTTTTTTTTTTTTTTTGTGTTAAAAGTAAATGTACTTCACTCTATTTACATATAAATATAAATTGTGTAATTTACTTAAACGCGAGAAAATGGTTTAAACTTCGTTTTAAATGACTTTGTTTCAAACCGTTCAAAAAAAAGTAAATAAAATAAGAGGATTATTTGTGTGATTAATTATAAAAAAACGTTGCATGTGTAATTACTCAAATTTCCAATAATAAAGTAACACAATGCTAATCTAAATTGTACCAATTGCATTTCTGGATAGAAATAAAGTATTAAACCTTAAACCTTTTTCTAAAAGGCATAAATCTTTATAAAATGGGTTAATCTCGCGTTTGTAAACAAACTAACAAAAACAAAGGATCTAATACGATTTTTTAGGAAGGAGAAATATTAATTTTCTCAAATATAGTGGTTGAATTTAATTTGAAGAGAATTTTGTCTAAAATAGTAGAAATTAATAAAAATTTGACATATGATATGCTAAAAACATAAAAAACAAAATCAGTTAAAAAACAAAATTATATACAAAAACAAAGTCTATTACAAAAAACAAAACAAAAAAATCAGAAATCATGTACCAAAAAAAGTAAAATACAGTGCAAAAAAATTATGCATAAAAAATACAAAGCAAAAAAAAATTCAATAGAAAAAAATAAAAACCTAGTATAAAAAAAAATATGTTATGCCTAAAATATTATTCATTCGTTTTTTAGCATGACACATGTAAAACCTATATTAATTATCACTGTTATTAGTAAAAAAATCTCGTCATATTTGATCATTCCTTCGCGTATATAAATAAAATAATTGAAATTAATGCAAAAGGGTTTCATGTTTAGTTGAAACTTTCTTATTCCGCTTATAAAAGTATAGTAATTAACATTAATACACATGTTATAAACTTTAATCTTCAAATTAGATTGTCAAAATCTCTAGTACGTCGTATCGTGAATTATTTCGATCAAGAGTTTGATGGTCATTTACAATATAATTCTGTTTAAAAATACATTGTGCATGAATAGCAAACTAATTTGGTTTCGAGTTCAGAGCACGGACGCCTCTAAACTTTCATGGCATAATGCTCATTTCTTTATTAACTAACTAAATGGCTAAAAAGATCACTAGTAGCTAGTATGGAGTTATTGGTTCATTATTAACATCTAG
Source organism: Mikania micrantha (assembly GCA_009363875.1). Lineage (NCBI taxonomy): Eukaryota > Viridiplantae > Streptophyta > Magnoliopsida > Asterales > Asteraceae > Mikania > Mikania micrantha. The sequence continues at coordinate 92,746,472 of CM018696.1, forward strand.
TTAATTAACTAGTATTGAAGAGTAATTAAATGCTAAAATAATTCACATTATAATTAAATAAAGTAGGGGTCTCTCTTCACTTTTCTTGTTCCTAAAGAGGGAGAGGTGTTCGTGCGGCATGTTACGGCCTAATTTTTTTTTTAACGGCAAAGATTATCTCCTCTTAAACTACTCCACAATAATTACACCATTGCATAGGTTAGAACCCATGACCTTCCATTCTAAGAGGCAAAGTCTCTACCAAGTGGGTTAGTCCCGCACTCCCACATTGGCATGTCACGGCCTAATTGTACGTGTGTATTTTGACATCGTTAAATTACAATGTAAATTTAACATGAAATTCAAATGTTTGGATTGATATAAAAGGGTTATGTTAGTTTTAAGTTGACACGTGAACCCATTTAGCTAAACAAGTTGGTTTCTTCTAAACCCGATCATGTTTGCAGGTTGATCCGATAACCAATTTATATTTATTTAGTTATTTTTAAATGTCTTATATGCCATAAATTAACGATGTTCATTTTTTAATCCTAAAAGTTTAAACTAAAAAATTATAATAATATTTTTAATTAAAATGTCATATTTTTACATAAATTTGTATTCTTTTTTGTTATATGTAGGACATCATTTTTAAGTTTGGGTTGTGTTCAGGTTTTTTTGGTTTTTATCGGGTTAATTAACCTGCGAACACAACCCGTTTAAATTGAAAAAAATGAATAAATGATAGAACTCTAAATTACAACTTTAAATCCTTAATACTTAATTACTTTTAAGAAAATATAAGTAACTCAAAAATATATATGTCAATATTAGTAACAAACTTAGTAAGAGAGTGTTTGATATTGCAACATTCAAGTGTTTAGATTATGATCTTTAAATTTACAAATACTTTTTTAATGTTTGGACGCATGTTGTATTCTACACTAATGATTAAGCATACTTTTGAGTAAAATGTCATTTTAGTTTCTATAGTTTGACAATTTTTATCATTTTGGTCCAATAGTTTAAATTTTATCATTTCAGTTTCATTATATTATTGTATTTAATTGCTTTATAAATATATATATTATTGATTTAATTAATTAATTTATAACTCGTAATGTAACAAAAAGAAGTCCATTTTTATTAAACAAAAAATAAATAAATAAATAAATTAGTAACATACGAATATCAAAACTGTCACCTATATATAGTTAGAAACCGCAGAAAACCGACATAACCGCAGTAACATATGAATAATATGTTTAGGTTATACTCAAATAAGCAAGTAAATTAATAAAATAAAATAAATTAAATTAAATAATTTGATCAATTATAAAATAAACCATAAACTATAAAAATCCTTTTTATTAATAATGAGAATATTAAAAAAATTATTTCACGTATATTCTTATCTTTATATTTTAACTATTATTATTAATAACTAATATGGAACCCTTTTAATTTTTCATATTTTATGTAAGTTACATAAATTAAAGACTAATTTTTGTATTTCAACAATTAATTCATTTAATGTGTAGTAATATTATTAAATGTTAGTAGATACATGATTTTACTTTTTCAACAAACTATATTATAAAGGGAAATTACATATCTTCCCTTCCTAACTTAAAAAATTACATATTTTCCTAATGTATAAATTTTTAATACATAATATACAATGTTCTTAAAGCATGATTTGAGAAAATATTTAATTTTGCAAGTTATAAAAGGAAAATATGTAAATACCCATATAATTAAATACGGAAATTAAAATAAATATTCATACATATATATGCTTTTTTTAAACAACAAATTAGGTTAAATATTGGTTGTTATGTATTTATATCTATTAATACTAATTAATACAAATAATTGAAAACACTTGTCATTATTGTGGGCTATCTATTATTTAGTTATGAAGATTATGAATATAAATAACACAAGTGGCATTGTGGCATTAGAATATGACAAGTGGCATATGTAGATTTTTGTTTATTAGAGTACATAGATATAATTAATATATTATTAACCAAATGAAGCTAATTATGAAGCTTTTGAATAAATTTATTTTCTTATCTAAAGCTTCTATTTAAGTTTCTAAACATATTTAAATTTAAAAAAGAAAAAATAATGATAATTTTATGAATGATTTTAAAAAAAATTAAAATATTTAACTTGATTGAATGATTTAAATGTTAATATACAATATGTAAAATAATAAAAAAAATAAGTGATATTTAAAAAGTCAGTTTTATTCTTAATTTTTATATTTGTATTAATATTAATTGAAATTCAAGTTCTTCTAACTATGCTAAAATATATTTAAGAAAAAATTATACTTTAACAAAATTATTATTTTATCGATTACGTAAATAATTAAATAAGTTAATACCTAGTTAAAAATATATTTTGAAATTAAGAAAATTTATAATTATCACATTAAAGTTTTCTTCTTCAAAAATATAATTTAAAACTACACGCGTCAATTGATTATACTATATTTTATATGTATTCATAATTATGTTTTATGTTTTTGACCTTTGTTATTATTTTGTTATTGTTTTTTATGTATAAGATAAATTGTTATTATTTTATCATTACGATTTACATATAAAAAGTATATGATTGTGTCCTTTTATTATTATGTTTTTTATAAGTCATCATTAATTAAGAAAATTAAAATAGCAAGACATAAGACACAATAACGTATTAGTTTTACTAGATGCTGGAAACGTAATTTTTTTGAACTTTTTATATGACAATAATATAATCATTTTAAAGATAAATAACATTTTTTTTTCTTATAATTTATTTAAATAAATATTCATGATAAAAGGTTAACAAAAGTTGTTATAACTAAAATATTCTTTTCTAACTTTTTTATGCAATTTTGATTTCAAAAATTAAACTATAGATTTAATGACTTTAAAATCTTTTGTACCCTTTTTTTACATTATAAATTATTTTTAGTGTAACATCTCTCATGAATAGTTTTATGTACGCGTACATCGATGATGCCTCAAACCATGCATGTTACGACTAAAATTTAAATTTCAATAAAAAAAAAAGGTATATTTAAATATCAAAACGTGGGGTAATGATAACACGTACAACGCGGTAACGGTCCTTCTGGATGTAATCGATCTAGATCCTTAATCACGTAAATTAAGTTGATTAAATTATGCCTCAATTAACTGTAAAACCACCTCCTCCAAGGTTTATAATCCTACTCTTGTCTTTTTGCTCTTGTTGCCATCCATGAATCCAATTCTTTGAAAAAAAAAAAAATTCAAATGAATTGATCAAACTAGTAGACTAGTAGTTATACTTTCAAAGCTCAATATTCGATCTTAATTTGTTAAGGTTTATAAAGAAAAATACAAAAATCGTACCCAGTCTCTCTCTCCAACTATATATGTGTAAGCCCTTGACATCTCTTATTATAGGTTTTGAGTTGGACCCTTCCTTAAACTAAATATTGTTATGGGTTGATTCATGTGGTATAGCTATATGTTTCCTTCTGGATACGTGGGTTAGGAGTGGCGGACCAAAAAATTTTTTTCATGGGGGACGAAAATTTTTTATGATCATTTAAGGATATAGCTCAATAATTTTTTTCTCTTTTGTTTAGATCTAGTTAGGTCGAATCGGGTCGGGTCATTTTAAAATAAAACAATTAAAAGAGTTTAAGCAAAATCAGTTTAAGCAAAATCAGTTTGAGTTTAAATGAGTCATTTTTAGACTATCCACAGCGGTCATCCCACTGAAAATCATTCCCCACTGAAATTTCCTGCCACGTCATCACCCCACTGAAAACTTAAACACCCACAGTGGTCACCCTACTGAAAACCCTTCCCCACTATTCCACGTCACCCCACTGAAATTTCCATATCTCATGCTTTGGCCAATCAAAAACCAAGAAAACAAGCGGGGAGCGGGGGCCGTGGGAGGGGTTTGGGCGGGACCTGCTGAGGCTGGTGGCGGTGTTCCCGCTGGAAGCCGCCGGAGGGTTGGATCCCGCTAGCAACGCGGGGCAACCATTGTGGGTAGACTAAAAGACATCAATTTTTTTCAACTTAAAGTGAATTGTAACTAAATAAATAGTTTAATTGAATAATTTTTAGTTATTTTCTCATCAAATTTATTATTGATAATCATATCAGTTTAAATTCATTATATTCACATAATTTATAAGTTATCCATCTTGACCTGTATTTTGTTAAGGTGTTACCATCTCAACCCATTTATGTTATAGTTTTGCTCATTTCTATCTAAAATACAATATTTGTTACCCAATGTATGCATTTATCTTGTTATGAGTTAAAATTCTCAAACCTACTTGATCCCTACTTGGTTTTATTTTTTAAAATCTATCCCTAACAATATATATGTAGACTTTTTAGATAACTCTTTTTCCAAAAAACAAGTATAAATATCACTTAAATTCGCATCACAAGTCCAATTATGCAAATTTAAGTGGGACGATTGCAAAATATTAAGAGGGTCGGTCAGAATTTTAACATATATATACCACTGGAAAAAAAAATTTAAGGAGGGCGGCTGCCCCTTAGCCAAAGGGTGGGTACGCCACTGTGGGTTAGGTTATCATACTCTTTTCTTCGTACGAAAGGTCATTTATTTGGCAGGATGATCCTAACTAGGCAATCGAACAGTCGTTTGTTGCATGTAAGTTTTGAAAATAAAAAAAAAAGTAAGAAAAGAAAATTCACATGCGATACAATAATTTTTGCCTCGCAAAAATGTATAAACTTAAAGAAAATTCACATGCGATACAATAATTTTTACCTCGCAAAAATGTATAAACTAATTAAAATCTATAGAGCTCTTAAAAGTATGTAAAAATAAAATTAATGCATGACAACATAAGCATCTTTTATCCACTTTAATTATAGGTGTAATATATATATATTTTTAATTTTATTACATTAATTAAAAACAAACAATCGGACATCTCACTTACATATAGAGTTAGGATTCAACAAGCATAAAGTGAGATAAATGTAAATTTTAATTCTATCTTACGAAGATAGGTGGCGTTTGTTCTCAAAAACACATGACATGCATTATATTTGGAATTTTTTTCTTCAAATAAGTTAGGAAGAGCAAGCATTTATATGTAAAATTGTTATGTTTATAAAAGTAATTTGAACATAATATTGTTAGTATATGAACGCACTTTTAGATAACTTTAAAAGTAAATTACCAAGATAGTCCCTATGGTTTACTAGTATTTCACTCTTAATCTCTAGGTTTTATAAATTACACATATAGTATCAAACTTTAGACATTTGTAACACATATAACCCTTATGTAACGGTAATTTGGTCAATTATGTGAGGGTAATTTGGTGAATTAAGGACTATATGTGTTATAAATGTTTAAAGTTTGAGACCATATACTCAATTTATGAAACCTGTAAATTAATAGTGATATACTAGCAAACCACAAGAACCATATCGGTAATTTACTCTTACTTTTAATTACTTAATTGCTTAATTTTTTTATAGTTAATTATTTTTTTCTATTTAATACATTATTTAATTATAAAATTGATTAAAACCCTAATTGAATAGTTTTGAGGTATATATTGCTTATTTAATTCATTGAATCTTTTTTATGTGAGTATTTTATTCACCATGCCTACAACTCGTAACGAGTGGCCACAGGTTCTCTCAGTGGTTCAATTATTAAGTCTTTAGACAACAAAACATGACCCATGTCTTTTGTTTTCTAGCATTTGGAAGGAGTATCTATCTCCCATCTTCTTGTTTGTTTTTCATCCCATTAACCAAAACAAAAACACCGCATAATTCTTTCCAGTTTTGTTTCTAATCATCTCAACATTTTTAGCATTCGATTCGTTACAATTTTAGAATGAGTTGATATATGGCTTCTGGAGTACTTGGTATAATGGAGAAACCGATTCAGATTCAACAACAACAACAACACATATCACACGAAGCGTTAAAGTGCCCGCGATGTGATTCATCAAACACGAAATTTTGTTACTACAACAACTACAGTTTGTCACAGCCACGACACTTTTGTAAAGCTTGTAAACGGTACTGGACCAGAGGTGGCACCTTGAGGAATGTCCCAGTGGGTGGTGGCTGCAGGAAGAACAAAAGAGTCAAGAGACCGATCACACCTGGTCATGTCCATCATGTTGCAACCATCCCATCACCGGCTAACCCCCAAAGAAACCCTAACACTGATACTAATCTCGATCAAAATCCGATGATGCCATCTTCCACCGCTACAAATAGTAACAGCAATCATCATTTCAGCCCTTTGTTTTACGGGTTATTGCCCCAAAACCCTAATTATCCAAGATTTGACACTGCTAGGGTTTCCAATGAAACCTCTGTTTCCGGGTATGATCTTCTTCGTCCTCATACGATCAATACATCCGGACTAGTGTTTTCGTCTTCGGTTGCAGGTGGTTCGCTTATGGCTAGTCACGGTCATAATCAAAATTTAACCTTTTCAAGCTACAATAACTCATCATCCATGTATGGCAGTGGTTCGACTTCTAGCTCCACTAGTGCTCCTACCATAGCTTCACTCTTAGCTTCAAGCCTTGATCAACAACAAAGATTTACGGGGTACGATGGCGGTTCATTGGTTAAAGATCTGAAAATGGAAGAAACACAAAACATGATGGAGTGGAACACTAACAATTTCAAGAATGATCAAATCGAATTAGCTGTTGTTTCTTCTGATCCCAATTCTATTTTCTGGGATACCGAAGGATCATCAGGAGGCTGGATTGATCCGACTAATAACATTGGTTCTTCTGTTCCTTCCTTGATCTAATAAATGGCCCAACCCATAAATCTTCTACCCTGTGTTCTCACGATCACTTGATTATTAGATACGCGTGCTGGTGCGCGTGCGTGCGTGCGTGGGTACCTTGTTTTTTCGGTTAACTTTTTGTCTGTTCGTTTAAGCAATTAAGCTAGTAGGATAATTCATATATCGAAGCATTGATGGGAGGGGATTGGATCGGAGCGATCATGTCAGCTAGCAAACTTAGAATTCAGCCTTCTTTATTTTATTTTACAGCAAGGCTGGAAAATATATATATATAAAAGATCGGTTTTGCTCTGAGAGGAACCTCGGATCCTCTTCATCTCATCGACCCGAGTTGAGTTCTACCATCAAGAATTTGGGTACGCCCGGCCGGATCGACGACGACGACGACGGTGTGTTCGATCTTCTATATATATGTATATCTTTTCTTGAGTATTGTAGATATAAGTATGAATATGCATTATATATATAAATTTTTAGGGTTTCGGGTGGTTTTCTTATCGATCATGAGGTGGATACTTCCAATAGTTTTTGTTTTTTCTTTTGTGGATCGATTAATTAAGAGGGAAACGTACGTAGCAGAGTGGGATATATTTTTAATTTTTAATCTTACAATATTGTAAGCTCTTGATTAATTTGTTGTTAATTTGAACTTTATAATAGTGTTCTTCTTCAACAATATTTATGGCTTTTGTTTAAATATTCATGATAATATATAGTATTATTTTTCTATAATTATTTGTTCTAATTCATATAGATTGAAGTAGCTAGCTAGCATTAACTAATTGAATCCCTATAATACATGCATTATGCAAAATAATTAATCAGAATTAATATATGTAAAAGCTTGCTAGACGTACATATATGTTAAAATTAATATATATATATATATATATATATATATATATATATATATATATATATATATCACGTACGTTTTTGTAAGTGAACGAGACTTAATTACCTAACCTGGAAGTACTATAATCGTACGTTCATTCATGATATATGTATATGTTATGATTGTTTAATTAAGATGATACTATACGTACGTACGTACGACATTGTATTCGATGTGTGAAAAAAAATTAAAGTTTATAATTAAAAGTAATATATAATATATATTGACGGTTGACATATGCAATGTGTTTATATGTGTTAACCAGGAATCTTGATACCTGGGAACAATGTCTCAGTTCAACTTTATTAGATTCTTTTAACATGCAGTCTCTTGGAATATGTGGAGCACAAAGATGATGCGTTTCAGCTTTGGGTTATGTCCCATGCAATAATAATCTGGTAAAACAAATTCTTAAATATAAATATATACAGTATATATAAAGTATATAAATATGGCCGGTTTTTTGGTTTATTTTGTATTTTTATTTTTTTTCAAATTAAATGAAAGTTTATTGGTGGATGTTTTGTATTGAGTTCATGTATATACATACACATGCAAACCTAAATAAACGTTATTTTTCACTTTATATACATGTACAAATACAGGAAAAACCTGATATTAGAATGAAACCCTAGTCAATAATATCTGAGCAATTGATTTTGAATCTTAAAAATACATATGTGTTCTATATTAAATTACATTTATTTATTCAAATCTCAATTTTTTTATTCAACTTTAATATGTACAACATTTATTTTCAAATTTTAAATGGATAACCCAGATAAAGTTTTTTCTTATAATCAGGATTTCACATGATACAATTTTACTATACATATTGTAACATCTGTGCCGGAATCGTTACCGGAACAGTAAACTGTACAGTAATTAGTACAGTAACTCAGGGGCAAACTAGGAGAAACACATAGAAGCTACTGACATTCGATGTTAGACATAAACTATTACAAGATGTTTCTGAAATCCTGAATTAGACCTTATGGTTTAAACAGTCAGAAACACATCAGACAATTATGAGCAGATGAAAAACATGTTTGATTTTGTATTGTTAGATTTAAACGTATGTGAGGATAAACAGAACAAAAACCATAACAGTTGTTGTTACGGAATGCTAAACCGACGAACCATTCGTATAGGTGACGATCTGTACGAATAAATCTGAGGTTTAACGATCTGAAACGATGACTGAAATGTAGAAAACAAAATCAGAAAGTGAAACGTATGATCGTGTTCGTACAGTGAGCGCTCTGTGCGAAGACGCGCGTAAGTGACGCGATCTGACGAAACAGAAACGAAACACGACCCGAACGATAATAATTTAATAAAATAGAATGTTAAACATTTTACAATTTTGAAACTCATCAAATAATTAAAATGAATTCTCTTTTATTTATTTCATTTAAAATACGCGTGATTTCCGGATACGCGACCGAATTACGAACCGAGCAACCAAAATGAACCCGAACACCCCGTGGAGTATAAAAACTTTAAAATGAAAGTTTTCTTTCATTTTTCATCTTTCCCACCTCTCTCCTACACCCATTTCCGGCCACCACCACACCACCACCAAAAACCACCTTCTCTCCTCCATATCTCCCTCATTTCTCAACGAAATCGAGCCATTCTTGAACCTACTTGAAGCTCTCATCATCCTCTACACGAAAGTACAAAGGATCTGTTCCAAAACCCACTGAAATCTAAGGTATGAGACCAAGAAAGTTGCGAAAATTAGGGTTTTCATCCCTTTGTGTTGTTCTTAACCCTAACCCGGTTCTAAACCCTCCCCTTCACATTTTACAAACCTTTAGGACTTTCCCTGACCCATACCACCTCCTAAATCACCATGGCAAGGGACGGCCTGAGTTGGCCTAGCTGCGGCCGAACCAAGGGCCAGCTGGTCGAATGTCCTAGGCCGAATGGCCTCATACGGCTAACCCCTCATACGGCAGCCAATCATTCGGGCCTTCTTCATCCGGCTACCTTCTCATTCGGAGCTGCCCATTCGGCCAAGCATACAGCCATCTTCATTCGGCCTAGGGCCAGGGGCACATTCGGTTGGCCCTCCCTTTTTGTGCCGAATCAAGTATTCCAAGGCCACCTTCTAGCCGAGAAGGTCTCATGCGGCCAGTCAGCTTTCAATCTTGTTCCTTTTGGACCCATTCAGTGATCTAGGCCCAACACCGTAGCTAGAAGCCAGGCCACACCCATGGGCCCAGGAGTCATGCTTCGGCCCAAGTGTTTTTCGACCAATAGGCTGCCCAAAACAAGGTTATGGCCCAATAACCAATTAGGCCCAGTCCACTTGGCCCATTATTGGCCCAACATTTTACTATCTTGGCCCAAAAGTATTTCGGCCCAGACCATCTCTTGCAGCCCAAAATCCTGGCCCAACACTATGCCACACATAAAAGGGCTCATGTCTTCTTGACTATTGGCCCACAAATGATTTTGACTCAAATGAACCAGGCCCAGCTTGGCCCAAGTTCTATTTTGCTTCGGGTCTTGATGAAATCCATGGGGCCCAACAAAATAAGCCCGAGGCCCACAAAACTTGACTCAAGGCCCACTCTTAAGGCTCATGTCCTAATTTTGGGGCCATTGCGCAAACGACTTGGCCACTAGTCTACATTTGACCCAATTATGGTTTCTTACAACTCAATACAACTCCGGGCCCAAAACTTCTTGGTGGGCCCACCTCTAGCCCAACAGTGTCGTCACGGCCCAATGGAGGCCCACAAGGCCACTTGCTTACTAGGCCTTGTAACATTTGGCCGGGCCCTTGTATTTCAACAGCCTATATCCTTGGCCCACATATCTCAATCGGGCCTAACAACTCTCAAGCGATCCAAAATTATTTCAAGGCCCATAGGCTTCGGCCCAAGGCCCAACTTGTTACACGGAGGCCCAAAGATTTACTTGGCCACATGGTTGGTCCAGACCCCATACTAGGCCCCATTGGGTTTAATACATTTCATAAGATCAAAACAATATATGTCTAAAGAATGTTTGTTTAATTAATTCATAATTATGCAATAAATGTTATAAATATTCAAGAACAACAAATTGAGATTTAAAACAATCCCTAAGTCTTTTACAAATGACTAATAGCTCAGGCCAAGGTGTGAAAACTTCAAGAATGAATCAAGTTCATATTTACAAGATAACAACTCATAATGATAATGAGCTAAAACAAATGTACGGGGCCTAACGGGGATCATGACCAAGTCTTACGCGTGTTAGCCAACTTTAGGGCTAACACCTACACATACACACACAAAACCCTACAAACTTATACTTACAGTTTACAAACGACGTGAAATCAATACAGGATCGTAAAAACAAACTCAAGTACAAACAAGAGCGCGTGCATTCTCATTTAAGCTAAGTCAACCCTCAACAACTACAAGGTGAGTTCATTGTCCCTTTTCAAACTATTTTGGTTTTAACTCGGGACTGAGAAGCATGTTATACATTTTAAAACAAATGTTTTAAATTTAACAAAATGCTTTTATGCTATTTAATCATGCCAAGTGCTAAAGGCATAAGACATTATTTAAACTAAATGCTATTTGATTATGCCAAGTGCTAAAGGCATAAGACACTATTCAAACTAAATGCTATTTGATTATGCCAAGTGCTAAAGGCATAAGACACTATTCAAACTAAATGCTATTTGATTATGCCAAGTGCTAAAGGCATAAGCTACTTGCTAATACTAAAGCTATGTGTAAATACCAAGTGCTAAGGGTATTTGCTATCTGATGATGTTATTATGGGTGCTAATTCTATGAGGTTATGCTACAAACTACTACTATGAGTTATGCTAAATACTAAGACTACGGGTTAGATTAAATGCTAATACTACGGGTTTATGCTACAAACTAACACTACGGGTTATGCTTAATACTAATGCTATGAGATTATGCTACTTGTTAATGCTATGGGTTATGCTAGAGACTAATGTAAACACTAAATGCTAATGATGCTTTGATGCTATGGGGATAATATAAACATACATGCATACATACACATTGAATACTTGAAACTATGGATACTATAAACTCTTGAATGCTATGTGATTGCCATGCTCAAACAACGGTTTGGCCTCTCAGTGCTTGCCTTACCGGTTGTAAAGCTAGTTCTTGTGCACAAGTTACGTAATTGCTGGAATATTTGAATGCTATAAACTTGAATGCTAAAACTATTGGCTATGGAAGAACAATAGTTGGTCTCTCAGTGCTTGCCTTCATGTGTTCTTCCTAGTCGGGACTTGAAGAACAATAGTTGGTCTCTCAGTGCTTGCCTTCATGTGTTCTTCACAGTCGGGACTAGAAGGCACCTATTATGGTCTCTCAGTGCTTGCCATAGGGTGTCCTTCATGGTCTGAAACGAGGAAACTGACTGATGGTCTCTCAGTGCTTGCCATGCAGTGTTTCCCACAAACTATTTACTCAGGTGATCAGTGACTAGGACGATATTGGTGAACCTTAGTTGACTTTGTGTCATTCTGGGAATCCCTTATCTCCCCCTAAGTTGCAAATAAATCCTGGGGCCGGTATGGATTAATACTGAATTCCTTCGGGCATTTGGTTGTCTATTCCGGTAACTTCCAACTAAACTTACGGATGCTATGGATAGACTTACAAGCAATATACTAAAACGATTATGGGAAAACAAGATTGAAGGGTATGTAAAATGCTTAATTATCATTAACAACAATATGTTAAGCAGCCCGGTATGTGGTGGGATGTTGGCTGGGGCTTGTCCCCTACATATGCCCTATATATAAGCATACTTGGTTGGATAGCATAGGTGGTTGTTAGTGAGGTTAAGGTTGTCATTTCGGGGGAAACTAAGTAAACATGGGCAGGGAAAACAAATGCTAGAAATCATATGTCATGAAATCAAAGTAGTGGAATGAAATGCTTAATTATCATTAACAACAATATGTTAAGCAGCTCGGTATGTGGTGGGACGGTGGCTGGGGCTTGTCCCCTACATATGCCCTATATATAAGCATACTTGGTTGAATAGCATAGGTGGTTGTTAGTGAGGTTAAGGTTGTCATTCAGGGAATCAAGGTAAACAATTACAGGGTAATCTAATTCAAGAATCAAACACTTGGAATCAAACATTGGGAATCAAACATTTTGGGAATCATACGGGTAGGATGAGACGCTTAATTATCATCAGGAACAATATATCATGTGGTTTAGTATGTGGTGGGACGGTGGCTGGGGCTTGTCCCCTACATATGCCCTATATATAAGCATACTGAATCGGATGGTACAGGTGGTTAATGGTGAGGTTAAGGTTGTCACTCAAAGGATTTTACAATCGATTTTACATAAAAACTACATGAACTCACCAACCATTGTGTTGACTTTATTTTCCTTCATGCTTTCTCAGGTGACGCACAGGATTAAGCTAAGATTCAGGATTGCATACTAGGATGTCCAGACTTAGATCCTAGTTGACTTTTGAAGAAACACATCTTTTGAGATCGATACGAATCTCTTTTTGCTATCTTGTACAAATGCAAGATAGATATATTTGATTCTTTTGAATAGGTTTACTTAGTTAAATTACTAAACATTGACATTTGCAATTTAACTTTGAAAATCCTAGTTATATGTTATTGTGCTTAATTATTCTTAACATTGATGCTATGTAAACAATCTGATCATCACGATTATCATTCACGATATCGCGCTCCGAGAACCTTCCGCCCGACGGGGACTTCGATCCTACCCCGCCGGCTCGGGGTGTGACACATATACATATATATATGTGGTTTGTATACTGTGAAACCCAATTTTAAAGAGAAAACATTTAAAGTTTATCTCATTATTGATTTAGAATCTTGAAAATCAATATGTGGTCCACATTAAACCTTAAACAAATGTGGTTTAATGTGGACCACATATTATTCTCTTTAAGATCGGGTTTCACAGGATACAATTCATATATATAATATATTAAGGGTTTTCTATTTAAGATCGTGTTTTCACTAGATACAAAATATATGTATATATATATATATATATATATATATATGGGAGGGTTCCAATGAAAAGCTTTATTTGAGAAAATTTAAAAACTAATCACAATTTTTATCAATTAATTTCGTTTTCTATATTATTATAAGGTTATATTTGTTAACGAAAAGAAAAAATTAAAAAAATATATGTAATTCATGTTGTTACATATATGTAACTCATTGATTACATATATGTAACTTTATATATTATATATACGTAACTTTGTAAACTGCATATTTTTTTTAAAAAAAAAAGTTTTTTGTTTATAACATTTAGCTAATAATAAAAAATCATGATTTTTTTTTTAAATTTGATTGGTTAGTAGAAGTTTTCTTAGTTTTCACCAAAGTGATAAGTTTTTATTTGAACCTCCTATATATATATATACATATATATATAGGGATTATATAATATGAAAACCCGATTTTAGAGATAAAAACCCTTAAACGCTATTGGAACCATTGATTTAGAATTTTGAAAATAAATATGTACTTCATATTAAATCAATCAATTTTGATGTATGTAAATATATACTACATATTTATTTTAAAATTTAAATCCATGTACATATATGTTTTATCTTTAAGATCGAGATTTTACATAATACAATCCTTGTATATAATCTTACTAGGTTAGTATCCCGTGTATTACACGGGTTGATCATCAATGAAAATAATTATTGTATTTTTTAAATTTTAATTTTTTCAATGTTTGTTTCCTTAAACATTTTTTTAAATATTGTTTTTAAAAAATGTATATTTTATAATATATTGGTTTTCTAAAATGTGCTTTTTTAATATTAATACATTTTTAATGTATTAAAAATTAATTTTCTTGATTTAAAAAATGTATAAAAAGTATATATATTTAATATTATTATTTAATATGAGATATATTTAATAGGAGAGACGATCGGGAAATCAAAGTTGAGGTGTTACAAGAACGCGCCACGTGTCCTTCAAAACCTTGATTTATTATAATAGATAGATATAGTAGGAAATCGAAATTAATTAAGTTATAGTTTCCTTTAATTGATTTGGTGATTTTGTACGAGCACTTGTGGTCCACGTATACCTTCTTAAATCAACTCGATCATGTGCACCCCAATGGGCTTTCTTTCTTAAAGCTGGTATAATGCACGTGACTACATGTCGAAAAACTTCAGGGAAGATATTGCCCGTTAAAGGTTTCGCTCATTAATTAATCTTTTTATTTAACCTGCTAATTTTTTTTATTTTTTTTGAACGGCGAAGGTCTCAATCATGTGAACCTATTGTTTCCAGGTCATGTCACCAAGGTCTAGTTACCTGAACCTCTTATGAGCCCCCAGTCAGCTCAGAAGGAAACACCATTGGGAAAACCCCTAACCCTTTCAGACCCATTTTTCGCTGCGGAAAAGCTTTGAACCCGATACCTCCAATTTGGAAGAAATCACGGGGTACCGCTGAGGGACCGACTCGTTGGTACCTACTAATTAATAACTAATAAGATTATATCATGTTTCACTTTCCTTTTTTCTGGACTAAATTGAATCTTAATTGAATTTTCGTATAATTAGTTGATGTATTTAATTGTCATAAACCGTAACACTAACTCGTTATATAAGGGAATCATCAATTCATCAGAGCTCTTATGCACGACAATATTATTTATATGAGTTGGAACTACTAAGAATATTTTTTTTACTTAAATCATAACTAAAGTCGCTTAATTTTGTACAAGTTTTTTATTTTTCTTTTTCTATATTTTTAACTAGAATACAAAAAATATATATAATAAAAAACATAAATCTAGTAAAAATACAAATCCAGTTTAAAATATAAATA
Source organism: Mikania micrantha (assembly GCA_009363875.1). NCBI lineage: Eukaryota > Viridiplantae > Streptophyta > Magnoliopsida > Asterales > Asteraceae > Mikania > Mikania micrantha. The sequence continues at coordinate 92,762,068 of CM018696.1, forward strand.
TTTTTATGTTTTTTAAGAAAAAAATATGGTTTTTGTTCAATCATCTCTTATTATTTATATTGACAAGTGTTGTTAAAAACAAGTAATAGGTGAAATAAATAAATTATAAACATAAATTTGCGTCAGGTTTCTAAGATTCAATGGAATTAAATGAAACAGCATGAATCTTGGCTTATAACACTTAAAATGATAGTTTGGTAGAGTCTGAATATGTATAAACATGTTAATGTCTGAATCAGTTAGATTTAGACTCTTTGTTTCTAACATTTGAATGAAAAAATGTCAGAATGAACATCTGAATGGATCAGATTTGGGTTATGTCTGAATGAGAAAAAAAGAAAGGGTTTGACTCCTCTCCACCTCTCCAATCCCGATGGCAACCGAAGCTCTGACGGCAACCGAAGCTCCGACGGCAACCGAACGCTCCTCCTCCTCCGACAATCTCCTCTCTCTCCCACGAAAACCTCTTCTCTTCAACGACGACACAGACCTCTTTTCTCCAATGACATCTGTCATCTGCATACCCGTTTAGATGTTCAGCCAAACAGTCATAACTGCTTCAGCACTTATTAGACATCTTACTAATTCACTAATTCAGTACTTAATGGTTCAAAGGTTACCAAACAGCCTCTTATTTTGAATAAGGAGATTAAAAAATTAAAGACAAATTTGATTGATAATAACGATGAGAAGTTGAGAACCATAACACTTTAGAAACAAAAATTTTGGAGACCTATAATTTTAGGGTCTAAGCGAGGACTTTTCTTAGAGATGCCCTCCGATGACATCAACATTATATTTAGTATGTTCGTCTATATTTTTGTGACTTTTTTTTTAACATTATATAGTTAACTTGATTAAACTTTTAGAAATGTAACAATATTATTTGTATATTAACTATTTATTGAATATTTTTGCATCACAATTTATATGCCATTACTCCCCAACCCGGTTTAAAAAACATATTTTTAAATATAAAAATATTATTATGAAATATAATTTTTATGAAAAATTCATTTATTTATAAATATACATTTTAATACCATTTTTTTTAAATAATTTTTTTGTTATAACAAATTTGTAAAAACAATATGATTTAAAATTTAAATTTTTTAAGCGAGATATTTTCAAAAATATGACACTATGTTCAAAACATTTTTTTAATGAAATGTTTAAAAAAACATATATGTGAAAAAGAAAAGGTAAAAATATTATATTATTGTTTTGATCATATTTCATATCAAATTATTTTTTAATTTTTAATTTTTATTACTTGCTCTTTGTTATCGGGTATTATATTATACCAGTATAAAGTAGAGAAACACCCTCTAAATCTTTAAGAATTTAAGGAAGCATCTTTTGGTTATGCGTTACGTTTCCAACTATATATGCTCATAAACATACCGTTAGCGTCACACTCAACCACGTGGTCCACGTGTCCATTTCATACCATTTTTCCTTTGCTTATTTATTTATGTAAGTAAATTACGGTTAACTTACGTGGTTTAAGTCTTTTTTTACTATTAAACATAATCAAAATTTTCTAACAAAAAATCTATTTTGTTTAAACAATTAATGATTTTGGTCTATATTTTAAGTCAAGTATAAGTTAAAAGAATTGAACCACATAATTCACTTTATTTATTATTATTTTTCTTGAAGATGCCTTTTCTGATAGTGGACACCTATTAGACCTTCTGCAATGGCCCGTAAAGGAGCTAGGCCTCATGTGATGGGATGGAGAGAGCCCATGAGAGGGGCAGAGTGGGGGAAAATAAGGTGTTTAAAATATCTAAAACTCGAAAAAATTCGAAATCCGAATCCCCAAAAACCTTATCCGAAATTTTTTTCGGGTTTTTTGGGTCTGATAATATAATTTTAGATTCGGGTCGGGTTTTGGATATGCAAAAACTTGTTTTTTCGGGTCGGATATTCGAATACCCAAAAAAAATGTTACTCGGGTTGTTTGGGTTATTCGGATGCACGAATTCACGTTTTTTCGGGTCGAATAATATATTTTGAATTCCGGGTCGGGTTTCAGATAGACCAAAAAAATTCATACGTAAATAACTCGTTGTCCGACCCGATAATCACCCCTAGGGAGAAAGGAGATGAGGTGCATGTAAGGAAAAACATGTTGGAAAGTGCGTAACAAAAAAACAATTTAAAAAATTGAGCCTAACAACTGTATTTTATTGTTGTTTTTATTTGATGAAATATTATTTTTTAGTATATTTTTATTTAATTAACATGTTTTATATTTATCTATTAAATATATTTATACATTAAAAATAAGATATGTTTAAAAGAAAAATAAAAAAATAAATAATAATGTGAAAGGAAGGGTTCTATGTCTACTCAAATTATTTCCCCGTTTTAAATTCCCTGTTATCTTACTGTTAATTGTAGTTATTTACTTTAATATTCAAATGCATAAAAATAATAAAATTCTGTTGTATCTATACTATATTATAATACATATTGAAATGATAGAATTGTCATTTGACATGATTTTCTTTTAAAACTAAGAGTTTTACAACTCTTATAACATTAATACAACTTACAATGCTCTAAAAACAGAAACTAAAAGGTTTTTTCTAACTTTAGTTTGTTACACATTGATAACTTTAAGAAATAAAGTGCAATAAAATAATAATAAAAAAAATTCTTTCAAATCAAATGAATCACTTCTTGTTCTTTTTTTGTCACATTTGACATATAATGTTTGGTCTTTTAAATTGTAACTTTTATTAAAATATTTTTCTTGATTAAATATTAAAATTATATTAAAGAGTTGATTTAACGAAACATAAGTTGGTTTAAGAAAATCAGCGACATAAATATTTTGTTTTACGTCGCATCGCGCGTGCATGTCACTATTTTAAACTGTACCAATTAAACATCCTAAATTCGTAGATGCTAAAAGACATAAGCATCATAGATAAAAAAACAATACTTTAGTCTTTAACGCGTAGAACCGTGGACTCCGTGAGGATTGGAAAGATTCGCTAATAAAAGTGTAGGAAGGTATAACGAAAAAATAGCCGAGTTTCTAACTTTATTTTAATTAAGTCACTCCTACTATCTATTATTTATCTAGGATTCAAAGCCAGAACCACCCAATTTTCCTTGCGTCACGCGATTTACCTCATTCATGTTGACCGTGGGACCGGTCGATGAGGAACGCCTGATGATGGCGTTCACCATTTTCATTTTTTATTATGTATTATTTCTATTACTCAATTTTGATGAGTGTTTTAATACCATATGTGTTTTTTACATGTATTAACAAGTTGACATGTTTAGGTGATTAGTTTCTTTTTTATTTTAATGTGTCATGATGTGGATCGAATGTGAGTGAGGAAGACGAGAATTAGTTCTATATATAGAGATTTTACATATCCGATTTAAAAAAAATAGAAAAGGGTATTCCAACTTATTCTATTTGATTATCCGAATAATAACACAAATCGGCCTTTCAAGTTTCGGATACGATAAGAATGATTTTGGTTTTTTGAACCCTATGTTAATGACTAATACTTTGTATAATATTTTCATTTATTTATTTTTGCATCATTGAGTTTATTAAATCTCAATTTATATAATATGTGGAAAATAGTAGTATTTTCATTATATATTATATTTTGATTATTTAGTAAATTTTAACAAAGTTAATGGTATTTATTTTCATTCAATTTAAAAAATATCTAGTGTGTTGAATAAATGATTTAAAAAATATTAGCTAGCAAAGAAGCGAAATCGGACTAAACGTTAATATATGGTTAAAAATGAATGATTATGAAAAGTAAGGTGACATAAAAGTTGATAAAGACAATAGTCAATAGTGCGTGGATCATCTAACAAATTATCGATGTTTTTAAAGACTAGACCAGCCAATCAAACCAGTTACCAGTAGACAAAACGGTTTAAATTGGACAAGATAACCAATACCTCACAAACCAGCCGGTTTTGAATCAAACAAAGTCCGACTAGTAACCAGAATCAATGCAAAACCGGATTAAAGTTTGCAATGTAGCTGATAACTTTATATAAGAGAGTAGGACATGATTTTTTAGTGTAACCAATGATGTGGGACAGCCATGTAATTCATAAGAGCCTGATAAGTTTAATACTTTTATACAAGAGTTGTGTTACGAACGATGTGGGAAAGCCATTTCACATGAGGGAGCCATTGCCTCTTTATCCTTCTGCATGGTTTATTATCCATTAAATTCCGTATTTTGTTATGATTCAAAAAAATTTTTTTGACTAAAATTCAATCAATAAAATATATAAACCAAACCCAGTATTTTTTTAACACAATGATGCTTGTTTAAAAATTAATTATGTTTGTTTAAATATGTTTATAATTTTATAATCATTTTGGAATATATTATATATGTATTATGTTTTCCGGTTTTTGAATCCAGTCCAAGCGGTCTTTTTTTAAAATTAATTAAGATTTAAAGACTAGACTACATCATTTCTTTTTTCTAATATATAAAAACATAAAAAAAAGTTATTAACATAAGATTTAAAGTACTTAAATTAGTGGTTTTCATGTATGATACTTGTATTAGTACAAGTTATTATCACATTAACGTTTATGCATCTCGAACGATAAGTAGCCGGTTTTAAACCCAATAAAATTATTATCGGTTTCACCCAAATGCCAACGGTTCTAAATCTAATCACGATTCTCAATTAAGAAGAAAGTGGTTTTTAAATTGCGATTGGAAATTTTATAATCTAATACTTTTTACATAAAAATCTATATCATTGCAAAGGAAGAAACTGTTAAACAAGTAATATTAAAAGGGTTGATAAGTTGAACCCAATTAAGATAAATCATGTTAGTCACATTAATTAGCAACATAAAATGGTTTCATACACCAGTCATCCAACTTGACGAAGATTTGCAATTAAAATCAAGCATCAACTTTGTCTTTCTACTGGTAGCTGTCTATGTTACATATGCAAAATCTACAAAGTTTTGACAAAAACAGATGCAATTTATGTAATCTTTTTTTACATGTTTGTGCGGTTGTTCTTCGTTCGTTTTCTTGGTGACTTTCCTTTTATGTTGATCTTGATAGTTTTGGTAAGAGGTCGATGAAATTGCTCGTGCAGAGGTCTTGGTGCCCGTGTCTTCATGCTGAAGCCCCTAATGCAAATATATCCTGCACAAAACATCAAGTCTGCACTTTCGCGTGCGTGTGAAAATATGAGCAATATATAGTGCAAGTTTAGAAATACCTTTCCAAAAGCATTCTTGTATTTCCTTACTTGACATTCCTGGGTTACATAAAAGTTGTCAACAATTATACTTCATATGTTTACTTGGAAACCATCTGCTCCTATAACATTGGTTTTCTACCTTCAAATATCGATGATATAGAGGTTCCACAGTAAAGTGTCTTTGTAGTCAAGTCCAAAAGCAACTTCGTAGGCACCTCAAGTGGTTTTTCACTGGATTCATCATCTGCAAATACCTGCATGAACCATATAATATATATACACATATATATACACATACATTAACTCTGTATGTTCCAATCTTCCAGTAGGGTCTGGGGAAGGATGAAGACAAGCCTCACCCCTATCCCATTTGGGATAGAGAGGCCGCTCCGAAGAAGTCTCCGACTCAAAATTGTCGTTTGAAGTTAATCATCACAACGCTTTTAATGTTATTTCATAAAATAAGTAAAACAATAATAAAAGCAACGCAATTTTACTTTTCCCCTTGAGGGCCCACACATACACACACACACACACATATATATATTATATGTATGCACCACAAATAGGGCGTGTATATATATTTATATATATAGGGGAATGATCAATTGTTAATCCTTCCTTATTGCGTTAACCGAATAACTACATCTTATTACTTTGGGGCCTACGTCAAAGTAAATCTAAAGGTGTAGGTTTTTCTTTTTTTTTTAATTAATATAATTAATGTAGAGCTCACTTACATTAATAGAAAAAGATAGATTTTGCATAGAAAATATAAAAACCAAATGGTATTCTATATTTTAAGCATGATGTCTTTGGTGTTATTTATTTTTGGTAAACAAGGTGTCAAATAAAAAAGATATAACCCTATGTGTGTTGGCGCGTATTATATATGCTGCTTTTTACACCATCTGCGAGTGGCTACAATTAAATTGTATGAGAAATGAAATACCTCGTTTATTTGGAAGAATGTTCCATCTAGTGGAAATGACCCTCTAGTGGCTGTTCGACATGGAACCTGTTTGAGTGTTTGTTATAAATACAGTTAGAGGTGACAATACACCGGGTTGGGTTGACATACAAAACACTTTTATTATATTTTTTTAATATAAAAATAGTCAATTGGCAAATAAAAACAATTTTGGAGGTTGTATACACTAAGAATAGACTCTGAACCACTTATCTTTGAGCTAAATTTTTTAATTTGACAAACTAAAGAAAGAAGAGAAATCAAATCAACCCATTCACAAGTAAATGGGTCAAATTTGCCACCACGAATTTAAATATTTTGTTTTCATGCCGGGAGTCTCTTTAGAAGCAGTTTTTTTTATTCCAATGGGATATAGGTAAGGTTTGTCTTCATCTCACCCTCCTAGACCCTACTGATTAGTGAGACCTTACTTGATATGTTTGCTTGTTTGTATTTGCAACAATTAATGTTGACAGTTCATTGATTCTAATCTTTACACAGTTTTGCTCACCAATAACGTTCCAAACACTGTATCTTCCTGTGAATCACTTGATTTTAGTAAATAGCATTCCTCTTCAATCACAACCGAAGGATTTTGGGTTTTTTCTCCTATCATAAAATATAAGTAAATACATTCTTATGTTACTGTAATACCATACAATTTAGGACAAAGAACAAAGGTTTCTTCTGGTTGTGAAGATAGAATATCTAGATTCTAAATCTAAAAACATCAGTTTTATTTATTTTTTTTACCTGGTGGCCATATAACAAGTAGGTAAGGGTTTGTATCATTTGGATCTCTTTTGTCTAACTGCAGTACAAACCACCTCAACTGTATCACAAAATAATTAACGATTTCTATCATATGTAATAAAACTAGAAACCAGTAACCTCTTGCACGAGAGGATGTGAATCATAAAGCTCATAGCTGCATTGTACAAATGCACTGATTAGGACAGGCCCTAACTAATAATATTTTCATGGTCACAACTTTTCATATCGAAGATTGGATGACACTTACACTCGGTGTTTCGTCCTCAATCGAGTTGCAACTTTTAGCTCATGGGACCGAGGACTAAGACAAAGATCTTCAATATCTTCCAATTCTTGATATGGAATCGACAATGTCGGATCTTTGCTTCCACCAGAAGTAAATGTGGCTTCCCCAGGTATGCCCATGTCACTGCATCATCATTTGGCAAACAGTTTTCTTCTTGGCATAAGTTACAGTAGTAATACAAGAAAATTTCGTTGAATATTCACACTACTTACGATTAGTAAAAGCAAATAATGTAAGCATGTTGTCAATATGTGATATATTAAGCCAATGCCAAAAACAAAATAAAATGAATGTATAGCAAAAGAGGGACCGAAAATGCATCACATAGTAAGAAGATTTAAGAGTTGATTACACTTATGGTCCCTGTAGTATGTTGATATTACGCAGATGGTTCTTAACTTTGAGAAATTATATCAGTTTCCGAATTTTTTCAAAATTGCAACACCAATGGTCCCTAAGATGGATGACCGTTAGTTTTTTCTGTTAAGTAGGTGTAAAGTGACCAAATATCTTTAAGCTTAAATAATTATCCAAAACCACCAAACTTATTCCATCTCTACAAACCTTTTGAGGTTGGATTTTCTGGTAGTAATCTTGATATTCTATTTCCAGTTTGCAATCATTATCTTTGTGCTTGACCTATATATTTTCTCAAATGTGAAAACAAATTTTGGTCCTTGGGGGTTTTTGATTGAAATTTATGTGTTCATTTAAGTTCAAAATCTATTTTTTCATGATTGTTTTCTCTGTTTGGTTGTGGCGGTTACTTCGAACAAATCTGTGAGTTGCATTCTAACTTGATATGTGTGACATCTCAAATTGGGTGATGAAGAATGGCATTGTGTCTCCAGTTGAAGCAGATAAAGTCATGACCTGCTCATCAGGATTTTCGTTGGAATTGGGGGGGGGGGGGGGGGGGGGGTTCTGGTTGTAATGGGTGGGGAACATGAAGGGTCGTGGACATGGTTTTTTTTTTGGGTAGGGGGATTATGAACAGGTGTGGTGATGGTGGTGGCATGTGATGGAGATAGGTGTGGACCCACTATTATATATATATATATATATATATATATATTATTTTTCAAGCAGTATAGGCAAGCTGTCTTTTAGTCATTTTTAAAAATTTAACAGAAAAAACTAACGGTCATCCACTCTAAGGACCAACTGGTGTTGCAATTTTTGAAACAGTTCGAACCGTTGACGTAATACATCAAAGTTAAGGACCATCAATGCAATATATATCAACATACCACAAGGACCATCCGTGTAATTAACTCAAGATTTAATATAAACAAGAACAAGCAGGAAAGTAAACTGTTCAAAACCTTGTGGTTGCAGCACTTGCAAAATGCATGCACTCATTCTTCAATGGACAAGAGTTGCAGTTTGGTTTTTTCTTGGTGCAAAAGACCTATATCAAGTTATAATATCAAGACAATTTAGTTGGGTGAACTTTTACTCCAACAACCCAATTTTGCAATGATTTGGTTGTAAAAATGCTCAGCTCATAAAAATCATTAAATAGTTTGTTTTCCTTTTTCACTTTCACACCAACAAAATGATTGCTTTGTGTTGAAAATTTAATTTATTCTTTTGGTTTGAACATACCTTTCCGAATGTAATCATTTGATAGTGAAGCTCATACCTATATTGCATCACATATTAGTTTGTGCAGAATAATTTACATGTGTTATTTGTAACTTGTAAGAGAGGAAGTTTCAATGATGAATTACAATGTTTCCACATCAAGGTTAGAAAGCCTCTCCGAGAGATACTCTTGAACACGATTTATCACCGGGTACCTAACTAAGGCACAAAGTTTTGATAATAGCAAATAGTATAATGCACATGTGTGTGTGTAGTAGTAGTTAATTCAAATGAAATTCACACTCACTCTTCTAGCTGATGCATGAGAACTCCATCAGGAAGTTTTTCAACTGGGACCCATCCCAAACGCACTACTATTCTACTTACATGTCTGTCCACCTTGTAAAATAGAAATTATTATTCATCATATTATTTTTTCAAACTGGATTTCAAGGAATTCATATTACCATTCATAAGAAAAAATCTTACAGGAAATGCTTGTTGCCGTAATGTCAATAACCGCAGGCATTCCATGCTTTTTAATCCCAGTCCATATACCTCCATAAAAAACTTCCTGCAGGTATTATAAGTAGCCCTCACTTTTTTACAAATCAAACCATGATATGATCACAAGTTTAGCAAATGAGTTTAATTAGGATAGTCTTACATTGCTTCTTTAGGTTTGGCGTCTCTCAACCACTCAAGATCAAAAAGCCCAGACTTTTCATCATGTATTCTATCAAGGAACTTCTGCATCACATAGATATCCATTCATTCTATTATGTGCATAACATATGCATAGTATATGTGTATGCGTGCATGCGTGCTTCTGTGTACTCTTAATTACCTGGATTCGTTCTGCAATTTTGTTGTTCATGCCTCTTTCATAGATGGCTTGAGAGATCTCGGCAGGTTGTGCATTTCTTACTGCATCCCAATCTAAAGCATGCTCATTGTGATCATTTTCATTTTGATGGCTGATTTTCTTGGGATATTTTGCAGCCAGAGACATGAAGGCAGAACTAACCAAGATTGTTTAATAGTAGGTGAAGAAATATTAATTGGTCATGCACGCATGGCAACAAATATATGTGATGCATATACCAATCAAACAGCAAGGCTAAACAAATTTACCTTGATGAATTGTCTGCTGCATTTTGTGTTAAGAAAACACCAACAACCGAGTCAACAACAGAACCTTTCCAGCCCATGAAAGGCCGATTTCCTTGGCAATTTTAATACATTTTGATAGCAAAGTGTAAGTTTGGAAACAATCAAGTTTAAGCACATTTGCCTGCCTAGCTTAATTAAAGGTTTAAATAATCAATAGTTTTTTTTTTTTTTTTTTTGACAATAATCACCTTGAACAAGGCGCATGGAGGTAATGTAGGACAAAACCCTTTCTTTGAATAACTCCTGCTCTTTCTTCCACTTTTCTTCTTCCTCTTTCTCATTGCATATCACACCTGATTATTCTATGGATAATCAATAGTTTTTTTTTAATCAAACAAATAAGTTGTGAATAACAAGAACTAATTCATGCAATACTTGAGATTTTGGTAATTAATTAGTAAGATTCATGTTCATGATGCATGCGATTTTCGTCTGAATTAAAGGGCTATTAAAATTAAATAAACATTGGCAGGGTGACGAACAAAATCGAAATCAATCTAAAGCTTCCATTCAACTTACTGACAGCTTGACGAGTGAAGCAATCCCCTCCCTTGGTATAAATCAGCATCGATTTCGTCTGAATACGACTGTCGGAACCAAAATCCAAAACCCTCCGGCAAGAAGGTGACGGAGTTATCGGACCATCAACCATCACTTTTGGCCTGAACTTTACCTGCATTTTGGTCTGATCAGTCTTATCGGCGTATAATAACTTGATCCGTTTGCTGGATCTCACCGGTGGTGAATCCGTCTGTTCTATACCACCTGCTAGATTGACCCGAACAGTTGGTGAGTTGGCTGTTGCATGATGCGCAAACTTCCATTTGGTTAACAACTAGAATATATTAAACTACAGAAACTGAAATGCACCATTAATGTAAGGTGTTAAATCAATGAAAATGGAGGAGTGTATGTGTTCCTTCTCCATAATCAGCAGCAAACAGACGATCGAAATGAGGATAAATTAATCAACTGATCAAGAAACGGAGGCCGAACTTCTTCGCTGCGATGGTTGCAAACACCCTGGCGGAACCGCCTGCTATCAAATCAATTTATCTTTTTTCTATAATTTTTATTCTTTAATTTAATTCTTTTATTTTTGTTTTTTGATTAAAAATTAGTATATTAAAGTTTTTTTATACTTATCTGTGATTAAAAAGCTTGTTAGGTTATGCTAAATATACCCCATTTTGTAATTTTTTTACTTGTCATACCCTCTCCTTAAGCTTTTTAAATATATACAAGTAAACCTTCTTTTTTAGTCGTTAACTAAAAAGATTTATAAGCATTTTAAAATTAAAACAACTAAAAACATCACGGAATCATTATCATCATCATCAATTCATCTTTTAAAAATCAAATCAATATGAAATATAAGCTTAAATAACCATAGTCGAACGAAAACTCAAACTCTATTAAAACAAGTATAAAACTCAAAATTAATTGAGCCCAAGCATTCCTCTAACCTCTGCGAAACTCAACGCGTAAACCAAAGATATTAACAATCTTAAACAAATCAAGAAAAAGGCCTGTAAGACCTCAGCGGTTCGACTTCGGTTCATCAAGCAACGAACACGAACTAGTTAGCTAAGATAGGTGTTTCATACATCATTACACTCGTTTTTGTTCGAGGAATTAAAGCCCTATGTTTGTAACAACGATCAGGCCACAGTTCAATCGAATTTGAACAAAGATGAATTAGGGTTCAAACGATTAAATCTGATTTTTGATGAATTTATATTTTATATTTTGTAGAGGGGGGTATGACAAGTAAGAAGATGATATGTTTAGTAAAATTTAAGGTGGAAATAATGTTTGGTGCATTTTGGTTGTGTTATAATGTTGAAGGATTGATTTTGACAAATTTATATTTAATATTTGGGGGGAGGGGGGTATAACAAGTCAGAATGTGGGGGTATATTTAACCTGACCCTTTCAAACATTTGAGTAAATTGCTGATATAATCTTTGTGGTTAGCTATTATTTCACTTTTGATCTCTAAGATTCATAAATTACTCATATGGTCTCAAACTTTAGATATTTGTTATTCATATAGTTCTTCAGATACCAAATTACCTTTACATATGAACTATATGTGTTACAGATGTTTAAAGTTTAGAAACATAAAGGTAATTTATGAAACCAAAAGATTAAGAGTAAAATACTCGTAAAACACATGCATCTATGCAAGTAATTTACTCTAAACATTTGTTCTCATGCAACTCTTGTCACTATTTATTATTTCATTTCACTCATACCTACTCATAAATAATTATATATTTAATATATGTTTGAAATAGTAAAACCCCAAATATAAAATTTTACACCAAACTCCTTCAATATGTAAGGATGAGAAACCTTTTATCTATAAAACAAATAAAATTTATAATTTTTCGTAATTTTTTGGATAGGATATGCTTGAGAATACATGATGCAAGTGCTATAAGACTGGGCACAATGGCCTCCCCGCCCTCCCAGCGGCTTCAGTCCTTTCGGCGGCTTCCAGCGGGAACACCGCCCCCCACCTCAGCGGCTCCCGCCCAACCCCCTTCCACGGCCCCCGCTCCCTGCTACCCTTCTCGCATTCTGATTGGTGCCAACCCTCTTTCTCGCTTTCTGATTGGTGCCAAGATAATGGTGGGGAAGGGTTTTCAGTGGGGTGACCACTGCGGGGTTTAAGGTTTTCAGTGAGGTGATGACGTGGCATGAAATTTTGGTGGGGAAGGATTTTCAGTGGGGTGACCGCTGTGGATAGTCTAGGTGTAAACATCTAACACTCTTGATTCACAGTGCAAAACACTTCTTTAATTCACGCAAGATTTTACATCGGAAATTCTTTTTATGGCGTGCATTTGCTATGTTTGTGTTTTTGATTTTTCGTTTTTTTTTGTTTTAAAACTTGACAAGACTACGAGACCATACTTAATTAAAGTTGTAAATAAGACGTATGGAGTGGGGCTTAGCTAGAGCTTGAACTCGGAAATTAACAAACCAAACTCAACTCAACTTTTAAATTCAAACTAAAATATTGAGCTTCAAGACGAGCTCACTCCAGGAAATTTTATTATCAAAGGTTATTGGATTTCAAATTATATAATTAGAAATATTTTCATTTATTATATTAAATTTAAAATAAGAAGTTTGTTATATTAAATAACTATGTTAAATCTCGTGTGTTACACGGGTTGAATAAATTAAATTTTATATATTTTATAATGAAAAAAGTAATGTTTATAAAAACACGCATATTCCATTAGTTTAACAAACATGTGTATTTATTAAAAACATGTATATTCCATTAATTTAATGACCATGTAATTGATAAATATTAACTTTATTAAAATATATCTGTCTTTTAAATATTTTTTTTTATCATATTTAAATTAATTTGAATTACAGTTAATATTAAAAATTTAAAACATATGAAAAATTATGAATTAAAACTTAGATTTTTTTAGAAAAAATAATTAATATAATAATTGGTCAATTTATTAAATTATTAATATTAAAAATGAATGTTAATAAATGAATTAATACTCTAAATTTAAGGCAGAAAGATATGGTATAACATGATTCATTGCATGACAAGTGACATACAAAAACATTTAATTTATTATATAAGACAGATAAAATCATTAAATATAAATAAAATGGCAAAGTAAAATCGGCCAAATAAAAAGTGTGTAAGAAATATACTTTGTTAGAAAAAATGATGCAAGTAAATTTACCCATGTTCTGTGACGGGGCAATATGATTAAAACCCGTAGCAGAGTGGTGTAATAGTATGACTAAAAGAAACATATAAAGTTACGACTATCAATCATGGAGATTGAAACATAGATAGAAAAATTCCTCGTACGCTAAAGCTTAATAATAATAAAATTAAAACGGAAATTTAACAACAAAAAATTCAAGCATGTTTTGACATAAACCGAAGGATAACGTTAATAGTGCATTTCAAAACGTCCATAAACCGCATTTATCGTCTCTCACTTAGCTCCGATCTAGTGTCGTCGCTCACAGTCCAAGAAGAGTAATCCTTTCATTGGCTAGCAGGATTACGCTTAATGGGATAGACCAATCATCGGTTCCTTCTTCTACTAGTTCTGGAGTCAAACCAGCAAAGATTGAATAATGAGAAAACTAATATGTAATCAATCAAATAAAAGTTCACAGAAATACAAATCAAGTAGTGATCATAAAGACTAAATTCAATTTAATAATGAGAAAACAAATTAGGATTGAAGACAAAAGAAAATAGTTTGAAGAAATTAAAATACAGCGACACCATTTTGCCATGATATTATTAAGAAGATGGGCTATTCTCATTTAGATTATCAAGAATGCATAACATTCTAGAAAAATATATAATACGAAGAAAATATGTAGCAAAGTATGATGATCAATATTTAAAAGAAAACATACGTAGAATTACAAATTATTTAAGAGAATGAAATTATAAATTATTTAAGAGAGAATGTGAGATTTAAAAGATTTAAATTAAAAAATTTAATTACCTAAATTAGTGGGTATAAGATTACTCAAATACCCTTTTAACAATTAAAATAAATAAATATTTTGAAATTATGTGATTGGTGGATTTCAGTTATCTTGGTTCTTAAAATATAAAAGTTTTCTTATGAACTATTCCCTGTATATATGTGTGTTTGTTATGACTCACATGGTTTCGTTTACTCTTTTTAAAGGGCAATTCTAAATGGAATATACAGAAATAAAAAAGAAATACAAAGTAACATAAACCAAAAATTAAAAGGAAGGAAAAGAGGCCCAAAATAGAAAATGCTTGAAAATGGATTGAAACCCAAATGCTCAAACACAAACTCGTGCTATTGAAAAACTTGTGACTCAAGAGTCCGTCCTAAAAAAGCTTGGTGTGAAATAAAATCATTTAAAACAAGCCGAGTTCGAGCCAAGGTAGGCTCGGCTCGATTATATATAGACGCACACACATATATTTAGGGGTTAGATTCACTAAAAAGATATTTTTACACTATAAGAGTAAGAAACAATATAAGTTTGACATGTGACATATTAAAAATATAAACAAATCTAGTACAAAAAAAACACAAAACTACTACAAAAAAAATTCAGAACAAAAAATATATATAAAGTTTGTATCATGTGAAATCCAATCTTGGAGGGAACACTTAAACTTTATCTAGGCAATACATTTGCAAAAGCTATATCTGGGCAGTACATTTGCAATCTTTGAAAATAAAAATGTGTTCCACATTTAACCATATTAAAATTGATGCTTTTATTCAAACCCTAATTTTTTATTCAACTTTAATGTGAACTATATATTTATTTTCAATATTCCAAACGAACAACATAGATGTGTTTAAAAGTTTTCTATCTAAGGTAGCAAAAAGGAGATCCAACCAGCTAGACTACACACCAATTATGTAAAAAAAATGAGAACAAATTGTCTAAACCATACGAAAGGTGTTAGGTGGTGTTTGTTTTTAAGAGGAAAAATGACAGCAGTCTGCAGACCACATCTGCAGAAATACGTAGAAGAAGAGGTGTACCAAATCTTTGCAAAATGCAAGAAAACTGTTTGTTTTTTAACGTTTGTTGACTGTTAAAATAAACTGGTGGTGGTGTACGGACGATGGTGGTGGGTAACGGAGGTGGCCGACGATGGTGGTGGTTGGGGCTGGCCGAAGGTGGCCGAAGATGGTGGGGGTGGACATTGGTGATCGACGGTGGTGGTGGTGGTGGTGGTGTCTGACTTTGGTGGTGGTGGGGGACAATGGTGCTAGACTGTGGTGGTGGACAGTGACGCTGGACGGTGGGTGGTCAATGGTGTTGGTGGGAAGCGTTGCTTTGAGGATAGGGGTGAGCAAAAAACCGAACCGAAATAGCCTAAAAAACAAACCGAACGAATAACCGGAAAAAACCGAACCGATTTTTATTCTGTGTAACAAATTCCGTTCTGAGATTTACATATACTTATCAACTAATTACCCAAATGCTAAAATTTTACTATGTGACAACATAAGATTCAAGCGCCTGATTTTACGCGTCAACATTCCGTTAAATGTTAGTTCTTAGGGATTAAAAATCTTTATATATACTCATCAGACGTCTGTTCGTTTCGTTTTCTCAAATTGAAATTAGGCTCCTCTTCTTCCTGGCTAAAAACACGCTCGAATTATTGATTTCTCATGCGAGGTTTGATCAGGACATCTGAGGGAGGGTTGCTGATTCGAATGTGTCTGTACAAGATAATCGAACGATCCTCTAATTGCTTCCTCAACAGCCGATGATGTAGATGGTCATTGATTCTTATCTTATCTATGTTGTATGATCAGATGTCATCCTCTAATTGCTTCCTCAACAGCCGATGATGTAGATGGTCATTGATTCTTATCTTATCTATGTTGTATGATCAGATGTCTTGGGTGCACTACTTCTGATCATATAAACATCATCGCATCTCGTCTCTCATTTATAAATCCTCTCACGTGCACACACACAAAACAAATATTAGAGTTTGTTTTGGGGCTTTTAATAGAGGCAACAAATGGTTGGTCGCTGATCTTGAAAGATCATAACATTCATGAATTAGGTTAATTAGTTTTGTTTTATAATCAGCGTATTGTTGTTTGATTTTATTCTTTTTATTTTTTGGAATTACGGTTTAACCTAATTGTTAATTTGTGTTTGTTTTTACATTCTGAGATTTGATCAAGACATTGAGGGTTCCTGAGCACCTGTACAAGATAAAGCAACTAAACAAATCAACATGTCTTTCTGTTTTAGTTGTTTTATATTATACAGGTGCTCAGGAACCCTCAATGTCTTAATCAAATCTCAGAATGAAAAAACAAATACAAATCAACAATTAGGTTAAGCCGTAATTCAAAAAAATAAAAAGAATAAAATCAAACAACAATACGTTGATTCAAAAACAAAATTGACTAACCCTTATGCACAGATGTGATGACGTTAAGGATCGGCGACTAACCATTTGTTGCCTCTATTAAAAGCCCCAAACAAACTCTGATGTTTATTGTATGTGTGCACGCAAGATAGATTAAATTTATAAATAAGAGACAAGATGCGATGGTGTTTATATGATTAGAAGTAGGGCACCCAAGAAATCTGATCACAATAAGTTATCATAAAACAAGGATAAGATAAGAATCACTGACCATCTACAACATCAGCGTTTGAGGAAGCAATTAAGGGATCGATCGAATTATCTTGTATAGACAAGCTCGAATACTCGCATGTCGTGATCAAACCTCACATGAGAAATCAACAATTCGAGTAAAACCTAATCGACGATCTTTGCACGTCGGTTGCTTTTCGAGTGTGTTTTAAGACAGGAAGAAGGGGAGCCTAATTTCAATTTGAGAAACAAAACGAACAGATGTCTGACGAGTAGATATAAAGATTTGTAATCCCTGAGATTTAACATCTAACAGAATGTTGACGCGTAAAATCAGACGTGTGAAGCTTGTTGTTGTAACAGATAATAATAATTTCATCTTAATTTTTAGTTTTTTTCTCTTTTATTAAATAAACTAGTTTTATTTGGCTCGCGCGTTGCGTGGAGGATATGGATTTGGTTGTGTTAGTTGCAAAATCAAAGTTCATCAAGGGCAGGTGTTGTTGCTTATATTATTTAAAAAAATCTAATCCATGTTACATGTTATAATTATTTTAGTTGAAGAAGTTGAGATGCAAAACTAACCTTCTTGTTTTAGTTTTCAGGCACGTTGCTAATTCATCTTAATCCAACGACGAAAACTCTTGCGTTAGAAGAAGCGCCTAATCCCGTCCGCTAAATCCGTAGCTTCTTCCTTTATGTTAGACTAATACAATTCCGGGTGCATATTCCATTTGTGCATCTGCAGTTCCCTTTTATTTTTGTCTGATATGTTCCAAAGCATATCTAGTGTAATATAGGGAATTCTAATCAAACTGAAAAGGGAGAAAGTGTCATAGTGAGAATGATAAAAGTGAAACTAAAACATCTAATGGAAAGAAAATTAAAGAAACCGTTAGCAAAGGAAGGTAATAAGATTAATAAGGGTAGTTTGGTTGTTTTTAAACGAAAGAAACAAACAAACAAAAATACCCAGTATATTCCCACTTTTTAGTAGGGTCTGGGGGGGAAGGATAGACACAAACCTTACTCCTATCCCAGTTGGAATAGAGAGGCTACTCCGAAGGAGTCCCCGGCTCAAAGGTCATCCCAACATTTTTAACGTTATTTTCACAAAATAAGTAAAATAACGTTAAAATTAGTGCAATTTTACTTTAGCCCCTTGAGGGCCCACACATATATACATTATATGTGTACACCGCAAATGGGGCGTGTTTAAAACGAAAGAAGAGTATGCTTAAAAAAAAACTATGCGGCGGGATGCTTTAGAATCACCGACAACGCATTTATGTAGGGTTAAAATATTTTCAGGCAACATTCAAACAAAAACATGATGAATGTAAACAAAAATTGGGATACCCGCTCGTTAAATTAACCTGAAGAACATGAAAGAACATTCCACATACACGTTAATACAACACTAAGCAAGTAGCAACGAAACATACCTTAAAAGAGTGCACAAGTAAAAGTGTGCATAACATCACTCTTGAAGCTGAACCCAACATGTGTTTGCTGCGTATATTCAACACCCTTGTTTCATCTACGTAACAAACTCAAAAGAAAAAAAAAAACATTTGAATAAACATGAGTGACTATAAAATAAATTATTGCAAGTGAAGTAGAAAAATAAAATAAAAATACTCACGCGTGGTCTTGGTGCCCCTATGACCATACATAGGAGAAGTTGTGTATTTGTCTCCGTTGAATGCCTTGTCAATTTCGTAAGTTTCGAATTGCTTTGGCCAGAGAGCAGCTTTCGTATCCTAATTGATGTATTTGTCTGTTGTATCATCTCTTCCATTAACAGACAGTTGCACAACAACATTAATAACTCTGCACGTGGTATTAGAAGGTTGTGTTCAGAATGCGAAGAATCTGAGTGGGCTTTCAGCAATTTTTCTATTTCAAATATAATGCAAATTAATCACGTATGGAAATAATTGTATGTATTGTTATTGAATATTGAGAAAATACATGAGTATAAATAGAGAACATAAATACACCTAGATCCCTCTAATATTAGTTTAATACATTTGCAATATAAAGTTGTCTAATACTCCCCCGCAAGCTAAGGGCGGGGAGCGACCTGTAGCTTGGACCGTAAGAAGAGGAATCTTTGTGTGGATAATGGTTTTGTGAAAACATCGGCAATCTGATCATTTGTAGAGATGAACTGAACAGAAAGCTTTCCTTGTGCAACTTTTTCTCTAACAAAATGAAAATCAACTTCGACATGCTTTGTACGGGCATGAAACACAGGATTAGCCGATAAGTATGTGGCACCAAGATTATCACACCATAGAGTAGGAATAGATGGCATAGGGACTTGAAGTTCATGTAGCAAAGTTTGTAGCCAAGTAAGCTCGGCAACTGTGTCTGCCAAGGCTTTATATTCAGACTCTGTGGATGACCGAGAGACAGTCTTTTGCTTGCGAGCAGACCAAGAGATGAGATTCGATCCAAGATATATAGCAAATCCCCCGGTGGATCGACGGTCATCGAGGCACCCAGCCCAATCTGCATCCGAAAAGGCAGTCAAGGAACGAAAAGCAGCATCACTGTAGGCATGAAGAACCGTTCCCGACGTATGTTGAATGAGAAGACCTAAATCAGAAGTGCCCTGAAGATATCGTAATATACGTTTGACTGCAGACCAGTGATTCTCAGTAGGAGAATGCATAAATTGGCAGACTTTGTTAACTGCATATGTGATGTCTGGACGAGAAAGGGTAACATATTGAAGAGCCCCCACAATCTGTCGATACTGGACTGGATTGTTAAAGGGAGAGCTATCACCAAGTGCAAGATTCGCAGTGGTGGTGATGGGAGTAGGCACGGGCTTGGCAGCAGAAAGACCCGCGCGAGTAAGAAGCTCCAATATATACTTTCGCTGAGATAACAAAAGGCCATCAGTATGTGGAATAACCTCAACACCCAAAAAATAAGAAAGGGACCCCATATCTTGAATAGCAAAAGTGGAACTTAGATTTTTCACAACTTCATCAATAGCCCGTGAATTGTTTCCTGTCAGGATAATATCATCAACATAAACCAACATGTATAAGACAGTCCCCTGATTGGAATAAATGAAAAGAGATGGATCAGTTTTGGAGCCCGTGAAACCAAGGGATAGTACAACGGTGGAGAGTCTGTGAAACCATGCACGTGGTGCCTGCTTTAGCCCATACAAAGACTTGTGAAGTAGACATACATGATCCGGTTTTTGTGGATCAACAAAGCCAGGTGGTTGCTGTAAATAAAATGTTTCCTGAAGATCACCGTGTAAAAAGGCATTTTGGACATCTAGTTGTCGGAGCGACCACTTTTGTGTAACAGCCAATGATATGACAAGGCGGATCGTGGTAGACTTAACTACCGGACTAAAAGTCTCGTGATAGTCAATACCTGGTTGTTGGTTGAAGCCCTTAGCAACTAAACGTGCCTTGTATCGTTGTATAGCTCCATTTTGGTCACGTTTAAGTTTGTAAACCCACTTACAGGCAACTATGTTGGCATTCGAGACCCGAGGAACCAAAGACCATGTTCCATTTCTTATCAAGGCTAAGTATTCTTCTGACATGGCGTTTCGCCACTTAGGATCTTTGTTAGCAATGGCAAAGGTGGCAGGTTCGGTTGGAGAGGTGTTTGTTGTGTGAAAAGAGGCTGGTTGATATTTGTTATTTTGTTTTGGATTTGGACGGAGATTGGGAGGTCTGAGACGGACTGGTGGTGAGTTATTTGGGGCAGCAGTGGAACTCTGTGAGGGTGTGCTGTGTGATGTGTTGTTTGGGGCAGGTTGTGAATGGGATTGGGGTGGATTTGGGGCTGTTTGTGGAATGGTGGGAGAGGAATTAGGAGCTGTTAGATCAGGTTCATGTGAGGCAGCAGTAGGTATTTCAAAAAAGATAGGTTGTTTAGGGGGGCTGGGCTGTTTAGGGGGGGCAGGCTGTTTAGGACGGCGTTGGTAGGTGCGAAGTGGAGGAGTAGAACCGGCTGGAGGTGTGTGAGGCGGAGTAGTAGGCATGGTTGGGGCTGGTAGATCAGTGGGAAATGAAGAAAAATAAGGATCAGGGGCGGATTGGGGTGTAGGAGAGGAGGGGAGCTGAAAAGGGAAGACTTGCTCATGAAAACGAACATGTCGAGCAATGTAGAGTCGATCGGATTTGGGGTCAAAACACCGATAGCCGTGATGGGATGGACTATATCCAAGAAATACGCAAGGAATGGACCGAAAATCCATTTTGTGTTTGTTGTAAGGACGAAGATGAGGAAAACATTGGCATCCAAAAATGCGTAAAAAGGAGAAATTTGGTGTATGATGAAAGACTTGTTCAAATGGAGAAAGTGAAAAGTTTGTACGAGATGGCATGCGATTAATAAGGTAAACAGCAGTGTCGAAAGCAAAATGCCAGAAACGTTTGGGAACGTTTGAGTGAGCGAGTAAAGTGAGGCCTGTCTCAACGACATGTCGATGGCGTCGTTCAACAAACCCATTTTGTTCACTGGTATGCGGGCAAGATAAGCGGTGAATGATCCCGAGTGAAGTAAAGAAACGAGAGAGATTGCGGAATTCCCCACCCCAGTCAGTTTGAACTGTTTTTAATTTTGTGTTAAATTGACGTTCAACCATAACAAGAAATCGTTTAAAGGTTTCATACACATCAGATTTACGTGCTAAAGGAAAGAACCACATAAACCTAGAATAGTGATCAACACATAAGAGAAAATAATTATGCCCATCAAAAGAAGTAACCGGAGCTGGGCCCCACACATCACAAAACACCAAATCTAAGATATTATTACTCTTATAATTAGAAGATAACAAATGAAGTTTTGATGATTTTCCAATTGAACACGAGTTACAAAGGGAATTCAAACTATTATTTAAAACAGGTAAATGAAATTTGGATAACATAGAAGATAAAAGCTGATGATGTGGGTGTCCGAGTCTGTGATGCCATGTCATTGGAGAGACTTTTGTGGTAGAAAAAGCAACTTTAGAAACTGGTGAGACTTGAGGAAGACAAATGGAATATAGGCCATCAGTGCTTGGACCCGTGAGGAGGGTGATGCGTGTAAACTTGTCCTTCACAGCAAAGAAATTTGAGTGAAATTCAAAGAATACATGATTATCAAGACAAAATTTTTGAACAGAAAGTAAGTTCTTTTTAATTTCAGGAACATGTAGAATATTGGTTAAGGAAAATGTTTTGTTGGGTGAAGAAAATTTACTGCTGCCAATATGAAGGATAGGAAGTGCTTTACCATTGCCAACAAAAAGATTGTCCTCCCCATAATAGGGTTCAGAGGTGTCAAAAGTGGAAAGATCAGGTGCAACATGGTTCGTGGAACCCGTGTCTGGAAGCCAAGAAGAAGCTGCCTGTGAGCGAGCAGCTGCATATTTGCTGAAGGTTGCCTGCCCCGAATAGTAGAAGGATCACGATTTGGACACAGAGAAGGAACATGACCTATGCCACACCTGTTGCAGGTTCCATAAACAGTATTTTGAGTAGAAGCCCAACTAAACTGGCTTCGGTTACCACCTCCTTGTGATCGATCTCCTTGGTTCCTAGTGTTGAAGTTGGTGCGTCCCCGTCCACGAGAGCGATTGTTACCAGACCTGTTTGTGTAGAAGGCTTGGGAAGTGGGGTTCGATTGTGTAGGTTGCAATTGAAGACCAAGTTGACTCATAAGTTGTTGTAGGGCCTGCAGGGTAGCTGGTGGAACTGAAGTGAAGCCAGGAATAGCTGCAGAGGGGCTGTTAGGATTGGTAGCAGCCATGAAGGCTTGAGCTGAAGGGGCTGGAGCTGTTGGCTTCTGGATCATGTAATCATGATCAGCAAAAAGAGAGTATAATTCGATGAAAGAGGTGGGAAATTGGCGGGTTAAAATTGTGGACTTGAGAGCATTGTATTCCTCTCGAAGACCAGCAACAACCAACATAACCAAGTCTTTATCTGAGATAGGCTGACCAATATTTGCTAAAGCATCAGCATACTCCTGGGCCCGGTTGAGATAGGCAGGGGAGGACTCATCACCTTTCATGGTGATCCGAAGAAGCTGATTCTTTAGGGTGAATTCCCGGGAAGAAGTTTTGGGTGCATATGCTCGTTCAAAGGAAAGCCAGATTTCCTGAGATGTATTTCCTTGAACATGGGCAAAAGAAGCTTCAGAGACAGTAGAGATAATAAGCATACGGACATGAGCATCGTTTGAAACCCATGTAGTGAAATCAGGGTTAGGTTGAGGAGGGAGGATAAGGGTGTCTTTGTCAGTAGGTGGCGGAGGCTGTAGCATTGCTGGTGGACAGGGTAGGGTTCCATCAACATAGCAATACAAGGAGTTTGTAATGAGGAAAGGCTGAATCATAGCCTTCCAATAGCCATAGTTGGTAGGAGAAAGCTTGAAAGCGAACTTATGGGAGTTATGAATTGTCTTCTCAGCAGCAGAAAAAAGGGCGATCACCATTGTAAGGTTGCAGATTGAAATCGCCGCAGAAGGATGCGAGATGCTGATGATTGCAAGGAAGTGTGTGACGACCAGGATAGGGTTGAAAACCTCCGATGTTGACCTCCAATGTTGAGGAGGAAGAGGGCGACACTGATGTAGACCTCCGATGTAGACCTCCGATGTAGGGTTGGAGGATGACGGGAAAGGAAAAAAAATTAGGGCTGGCTGTGATACCAAATTAATCACGTATGGAAATAATTGTATGTATTGTTATTGAATATTGAGAAAATACATGAGTATAAATAGAGAACATAAATACACCTAGATCCCTCTAATATTAGTTTAATACATTTGCAATATAAAGTTGTCTAATTATGCATTGTTTTAAACTTCTTCATTAATCGAGCTTGGCTGGACATTTGAGTTTCCACATACATTAAATACATCATCATCACCCATATCTGAAGCCTGAGACGAATCAAATAGCACCTAAGATGAATCAAATTTATGGGGAAAAAAATATTCAATTGAACAAAATCATGTGAAATTTCCCCATTTGAGCTTTTAACTATTCGCTTAAAAAACATAATCTCATGAAGGAATGAATAATTAATAGAAAAACTCGACGAATGATAAAACCTTTTGTAAGGTCTCCTTTCTCATATTGATGATCTAAATGCCCTTACTGATTAAAGAAGGAATGCTCCAAGTATTACTTCTTATCATGTTTGAGATTCTATATTTTCCGTCTTCCCTTGAAGGTTTGAAATCAACTGCAATAGCCTTTTGCAACTACACCAGTCACCAGCATAGTTGAAAATATGTTGATGCGGGTTGACGGGTTCTATAAAAAGTTGTTTTGGGCATCCTACCTACTTTCCTTCGCCTAACCTGCTGTAATGTCAATATGTCATGTTTATTAATTGATCATAAACATGACCCCACTGAAAATTCTTCCCCACTTTGCCACATCATCACCACTATTAATTTTTGTGAGTCCCCCTTTTTTCAAACCAGCCAATGGGAGAATGGGAAGAATCATGGGGCGCGGATGCCGCTGTGGAACCGGAATTGGCACCGCCGGGGTAGGGGGCGGTGTGCCCGCTCACCCCCACCCAAAATGAAGACCCAGTGCACCCAGTGGGGGGAGTATTACGCATGGCCTAACTACCAACTTCAAACGAACCTCTTACAAAATTCTGGCAATTCTTTACAGCTGGTACCAAAAATCACTATCCCCTCTTATGAAAGGCACAACTTTTTCTTACTATACATGGGGAAAAAAAGGAATTTACCTACAAATGACTTGATTTTAAGTAGCAATACACCTGAAGCATTTCAGACAGATGCTAGGCTGACATCAAATCAAATGCTTTTAAGTTGTTCAGTTTGCAAAGAACTTCCTCTAGCTCTTTACCCTATGATTCTTTTACTGAATCATATTCCTCTGAACTTCCAAGCAAAATACATTGCAAGTCTGCAAGTTCTAAAAATTGTAATAAGATTTTGATTCTAAATAATATTCATAATGCAATTTCTTTGTAGCTCATCGTCAGATATTCAAACCAAAGAATGAAACCTAAATTAGGTAAATCGGAACCTGTGTCGTCATTAAAACCCAAAAAAGAAACCCAGTGATTAGATGACTTCATCAGAAGCTAGTCATCGGAGACCTGAGAAAAGCACAGTTCCCAACGATACGCCAACCGGTTACAAAAAGGACTGAGCTCATGAGTGATACCAAAAACCCTGATATGGGGGTTCGTTAAATAGCCATAATAAGCAATCAAAATCAGACAAATACACCAAAGGAAATCACATGAAACAAACAAAAAAAACCTCATCGGAGACCGCTACAATGAAGATACCAGCCAACAAAAAGAGAGAAACAAAATCAAATGAGTGATGTAAAACAATATGTAGGTTTTAACAACTTGTACCAAATGCAGGAATGATGGTACCAAGCACAAGTCACTAGTACCATACGCAGATCACGCGTAAATAGACTATTCATAGTTTGTTGCACATACCTACTGCGATGACGACGAATTAACCGTCGTTGAAGAAGCTATCGTAGGGTTTCTTTGTCTGAACACCGAGCGATTGGGTTTACGGTCGTTAAATTCTGGCAATGCGGCCAGAATGCCGTCGTGTCAAAGCGATTGATTATTGTTAAAGCTCCGGTTGTTTCCGTGGATGAAATCCACCGATTGGCTCGTTTTTTGGGCGATGTCGCCAGTCCAAAACACGTCATTTTCGCTGACATATGATTCACCGGTGGACGGCGGCAGGAGACGGTAGAGGGGCCGGCCTTGCCTTTTACAGCCATACTTTGTTTTGTTTTTGTAAATTTTTATGAACTCATGGATATAATACTCGTTTTGTGAATTGAATTTGTGATATGATGAAGGAAGTGGATTTGTGTGCGTCAGGTGGTTGCTCTTGATTTTGGGCTCTATTTATCGCTCTGGTTGTTTCATCTTCGTCTTCATGTGGTTTATTTTGTGTGAAAAGGTATAACAATGTCCAGCTTGATGGGTGCCAATGAAAATAGAGACGGTAGGAAATTAGGAATAAACCTCTTGTTGATGGTCTTCCAGTGACAAATAAACTCTTGTTGATCATGAAACTTTTAAGATGAGGTTATTTGAACACCCAATATGGATCAGTTCACACCACCTACTCACATACGGGTCGTATGAACCTATACGGGTCATGGGTATCAGATTTTGTGAGGCAAATGTCTGACGGTTGAAAGTACATACGCGCCGTATGTCTCTATACGACTCGTAAAGAAATTTAAGAATACTTTTATTTATTTTCTCTAGATGGTTACTGGCTGGGATCAAGAGTATGGTTGGATGGTACAGTAGGGTTGGAATTTTGAGTATAAGCTTGAGGTAGATTAGGCATAGGTACAATGGGGCTGGTGTTAGGTAAGGATCAGAGTGGGATATAGGAAAATGGTCGATGATAAAAGTGGGTTTCTTGTGAGGTCTTTTCAGTCCTTGATACTTCTGCCCAGTCTCATCTACCGCTTTCTATAAAAATGACATTTCTTTGCAGTATGAATTTCTTCTTGAGTGGATCGTATAGTCTGTACCATTTGGTTTGTGAGGCATACCCAAGAAGATACACTTCTCAGACCGACTGTCAAGCTTTCTTCTGTTGGAGTCTGGTATGAGCCCGTATGCTATGCATCCAAATATCTTGAATCTTGATTTTACCTGCACAGAGAATCTTTCGTGTATGGATTTGGGTTTGAATAGATATTAGTAGGAGTAGTTTACTTAGGGACGTATGGCCCCGTACGGGCAATATGGCATCATACGGGTCGTATGGGTGTGTGTCAGAATTGTGATTTGATGTGCCATGTTTTGTCAGAAATAAAATATCCATACGACCCGTATAGGCCAATACGAGTCGTGTGGATGATGTATGTTGAACCAGCCTGGCATCTTCCTAATATGTCCCAACTTTTATTTTAGCATTTTTCATCTAATAAAGCTAAAAAATAAACTTTATTTAAAATTTAGAGTAAATTACTGTTTTGGCTCATTTGGTCTAAGTGTTTAATTATTTTGGCCTAAAATATAACCTTCTTTTAATTCATACCTAATGGTTTAGACAAAATCGGTTTTAACCCCTCAAACTTAACTATTATAACGGTTTTGTCATCATCCCATGAAGGCTATATAACGAATTTAAATCTATTTTGAGAGATCCAAATGCTTCAATTCATCAATTGCTCATGAAATCTCTCTTTGATTTCGACAACCACCACAATTTCATCATGCATATGAGTGGTTAGTTTTTTGTTGATCAACCGTAGGTGTAAAATTTATTTAATCATACTTTTATCATCAGTTTAACATATTTTCTTTGTAATTCTTAACATTGTTTTGATTATTAACATTTATGCAATGGTTTTGATTTTTTAAGAGCCTAAAAGTATGTTTTTCCTGATTTAATTGATTGGGTTTTGAAAATGAGATAATTAGTTTGTTAGTGTCCCAGTGTGTTCCTATTTACTAAATAAACAAGCAACCAATTTTTTTTTTATTTAGCTTAATCAACATGCTTGTGACATTTTATTGGCATTTTTATTTCACTTGAATTTTAATGAATTTATTAACTGAAATGGGCGAGGGTGACAAGTTTGAAACCTTAGTTCCAGCCATCTTTCCTCTTTTGTTGTGGTTTCCTCGTTGTTAACAGCCATCATTTCGGAAAAAAGGTAAGACTCTTATGAGCTCGGTTTAGAATCTAGTCACATACGATTGAATCCAATGGGTGAAATCCTCGTTCTAGTTTACTTTCTTGGCATTATATCTAAATCTCGTTGGATCTTCGATATTGTCGACTTTGGTGAATTACTTTGGTGAATTATATTGTCATATCCAAATTTTTATTTTTCTAAACATCCGTTCTGGAGATTTTGTAAAGAAAACAATCCAATTAATCAAGATACACAACGAGGGTCGTATTCATACGATTTTGCACTTCTCGACACATATGGTAACTTGGAGGGGAGGGGAGTAGAGAGGACGAGGGAGAGGTGGTGGTTTCCACTAAACATGAAAGGCGGTGGGTTGAGTGTCTATGGTCGTCAGAGAAAAAATGGTGGTGGGCATCGGAGAATCACCGATCCCTTTGATGAAAATCGGCCCTAGTTGTCACCATTGGTAGTGGCGGTGGAGACGGCAGTAGTATATGACGGTGGTAGACTGGCGGTGGCATTTGGTGTTGGTGGATGACGGTGGTGTTGAATCGATAGAATTGGTTGCGATGGATACGACAACAATCCATCTCACGGATGAATCGATAGAATTGGTTGCGATGGATACGACAACAATCCATCTCACGGATAAGGGTAATTTGGGTATTTTTGAACTAATAACCAAAAAACTAACCACCATCCATTACATTGACCATAAGTGTTACGTTTTTGCAAACTGTTTGGACCTCCGACGTAAATTTTGAAAGTTAGAGACCACCGGCTGAAAACCGACATACCACAAGGATAACTGCCTTACTTCAATGATTTTATTGTTTGGACCAAATCTTTACTTTTTTATCTTTTAAGGAATTGGTTAGTCGTCAAAATAGATGAGATTTTGTGACATCGGCTCTAAACACTAACATAACACACTAATACAGACGATAAGTTGTAATAAATTATCAAATATCTAACTTTAAATGATCGAATGACGTTTTTAAAAGATAACAATTACTCAAAGTTAGATTAAAATGACGTAAAATTATTATCATTTTTTTTAATTTTTATTTCATGTAACCATTATAATATCACACAAACAGTTTTATTTATTCCCTTAGCATAGAAAACACATGCACACTTGAAACTAAAAAATATATTTATTTATTTCCACACACACTGCAAAGAACATGCAAACTAAAGCTATGAGCTCTGTTAACTTCTTGTCTCCCCGTTTATGGCATCTTATAGGTTCAGAGCGAGGGCAAAGATTTATCTTCCTCACCATCTCGAACACCGCTGTTAAGTTGTTCAACACCACTTGGCGGAAACTGTTTAATCGGATCAAAACTTTTGCCGGCGTCTGTAGTCGTTGCTGGTTGTGGTTGGGTTTTGGACTCTAAATTCAGACGTTTCTGAGCATTCTGAGCAATCTTCGCCAGCAATTTTGCAGCCAACGGATTCCCATCACACTTTTTCAGCAACTCCCCTTTCAAATCTGTCAAATACGGAGGAAACTCCTTTTCATTGCCATCATATCCGATCACTGTGTCTTTGAATATCTCGTAGATTGTTTCGTCAGTGTGGCGCGTCAAATTCTGCAAACTTACATCTTCCCCGAGCATCTGTTTTAGTAACGCACTTGAAGTGCTCGACGAAATGACAGTTCCACCACACCCTTTTGGCAAACCGTATGCCAACTCCCCGCCCCAGTCTTCATCCAACCGGTCTTTTTGGTTCAGGTTTGAGAAGAATTTGGCAACGTTTTTGTCATCATTCCAAGCATCATCCAAAACGATCAAGTACCTTTTGCCGGTTAGTTGTAGCCGGAGAAGAAGAATCAGCCTTTTTAGTCCAGTATCATGACTTTCGCCGGTGCCTGTTTTCTGATCAGGCTCTTTGTCTGCATCGTTAATGACTTCATCATCTATCCCCAAACTCTTTAAGATCCTGATAACAATCTCTTTTCGGTAATCTTTTATGTCTGTTGGTTTCTTGGATAAACACACCCAGATTCTAGGGCAGAAACGTTGTTTCACTGAATCCCTCCCAAAAATGGTCTGACAGAGAGTGGTTTTCCCGATTCCGGGAGCACCCACAACCCCGAACATTTTACATGCAGCATTAGGGTTATGCATGACAATTTCTCTCTCCATTTCCAAGACCCTGTTATATAAAGGAAAATTTCTCAAAATATGCATTTGATCAAAGTTTTTTCTTCTTTTGTTCGTTTCACATGCTAATTCGTAACTAGTATAACCGAGAAAACCGAACTGAAAAAACCGAACCAAATGAAGAACCGATGGTTCGGTTAAATAGTTTTATAAGGCCACACGGAGTGGCACCCGGGGAAAGCCGGGGAATGGCTTTTGCCGGCCGGTGATGATCGGGAACACCACCCCCCCGGTTTCGGGGTGGGGTGTTTCGGTGTGGACTCGCCGATTCAAGCCGAAGATGGGGAAAAAAATGTAGCCGTTGCAACGGCTGTTTTTTAAAAAAAAAAAAAAAAACCAATTTTTTTTTTCTATTTAAACAACTCAAAAACCAACCAAAATCTCACACTTTTTTTCTCTCACACTCTTTATCATTTTATTCTTTCATTCTTCACTCAAATTTTTTAAACTTTAAAACAATGGATCCATTGACGTTGGAGCTTCCCACAATTGAAAGTAAATCGTCAAATTTTTTAAACTTTTAATGTAATTTTATATTTTATTTTTAATGAATCTATTTAATTTTTATTATTA